>OX596233.1:36314639-36914639 GCA_951394345.1 Salicornia ramosissima | reverse complement strand
TCAATAGCGGTCATCCTTTAAAACGACCATCACTATAGAGAAATCCTAGCCCTCCAAAATCATTTATTTTACCTTTTCTTTTTTACCTATATTTCTAATTATTATGAAGTGGACATTAACCATCCCTTTTTCTCTTATTTTATATAGACTGTATCTCTTATTTTTAAAAAAAACTTCCACTCTTTAGTTTTACAATGTTCAAAGTAGTGAATTAATTTATTTCTAAGAGATTTTAGGAATACATGTTCATTTGTGAAACTAACTAAATGTTTTAAATAATTATTAGTATTAAATTTTAGCATAAGATATAATATAAACTCAAAAAATAAAATAAAAGATTTTTAAAAAATAATATATGGAAACAAATTTTCATATTTAACTAATTTTGCCAACATTTGTGAACAAGTTTTGGAAAGATGCCAAGTACATAGATATGGAATAAAATCCATTATAACTACCTCCCTGTATTTGCTCTAAATACATAGATATAAAATCCAATTTTTGCACCAATCTTAGATAAAGATTGATTTTTTTTTTTTCAGAATTTAGTAATTGTTATTGGATGCAATGAAGATCGATCTTACTTTTTCAGAAATTAACAAATGTTTAACGTAATTGATTCTTGATCAATATTCTTTATTTTTAGTTTTCCATAAAATAGTAATCAATTTTGGAATTTATCATAAAAATTTTAAATATTTTTTTAAAAATTTAATTAATGTAAAATATTATAAAATGAATTTTAAAATTAATTATGGAATTTTGAATAATCTAATAATTAGAAAAATGGTTTTAAAAAAAAGGTAAAATAAAATAATTTGGAGGGCCATGATTTAATATGGTATTGCGGTCATTTTTTTGAAGACCATTGTAGAAGCCCCCCGAACCAAAGAAGAAAGATTATATAAGCATATCGAAGTTTTTTTTTTTTCTTTTAAAGAAAGCATTAATTAATTAAATCCGAGCTCCCCTCCAATATACATACAATAATGGAAGTAAAAGAGCCAAAGTACAAGATGAAAGTCCAGAAACAAATTAAATTAATATAAGACGGTAGCATATATACCAACAATGTTGGTAGCAAAAACTAGGCACGCACAATTAAAACTAGCATATATCATATCATATCATATCTAATGAGCATGCATATCAAAGTTGGTAGCAAATTAAAACTAGCAGTAGTAGGAGCAATACAAACAATCTTTAGTATCTTTGTTGCACCATGAGCACCGATGCTCCTTCCCTGCTAGGCTATGCACCCACCACAGCAAGTTGGACATTGAATTCTCCTCAGTACAACCTTTCAAGTTCCTGAACATACCCATTCTTGCTATCAAATATGGCCTCCAATGCATGAACATACCCATTCCATTCATCATATGCCTCCTTACTTGCCAAGGCCGGTGTCGCCCAATCAACAACCTCCCTAACATATCCAACATCCGAAAACAACATCTCCGATAACACCGGCATCAACGGCCTAACATTCATCCCCACTCTACATTCTATGTGCTCACCTCCAGTTAACCATAACTTATCTTCCCTCTTACACTCCCAACAAATTCCAACCATCTTATTATTGATCTTCTTGACAAAATCACCCTCATACACCCCTTCTTCCCTGACATGCCACCACGTCTTCACTGCTTCGACCTCGAATGAAGCCAGCGTTGACCCTAAACTCACCAAATGCTCATCCTCATAAACCATCCCCAACAATGCTGCTGCATAGTAACCATGGATAGAATCACTTGGATGTTCTGAATCACGCTCGCTCCCATTTTCCAAACTCTTTTCCCATGAATGTAACTTGTACACATCAAATGACCTCAGTTTTGTGTACTTATTATTGTTCCCCATGCTCATATAAGAACCCATCAAAGCATAAGCTTCACTCCTACACTTCATTCCCCATTCATGATCTAATTTTGCTAAAACAGCAATCGAAAACACAAAATAACCCAAGATCCAAAGATGATTACTGTATAAACCAAATGAATAATCAGCCATTGCATCATTTAATCCTTGTTTAGAACCCATGCTCATATACCACCCCATTTTTCATCATGCAAAAACCCATTTTTGTCAAAACTACCAACCAACCAAGGCTCAATAGTTTCCCTCAAATACTTGCTAATTGCAGGAATTACATCCTTGCAATTCACTTCTTCAGCTATTAACCCCAGTTTTGCAACCCTCGCAACTTGCATGGCATAATGATAAACATGAATTGTTGAAATTGGCGTCGAATCATCCAAAGCCCCAACATCCTTCCAAAGTGCACTCACAATTTCAGGGTAATTCTCTTCAGAAATTCCTCTTTTCGAATGCCAAGAAATTGGAACATTATCAACTCTCAACTTCCATTGATTCCCTATTATACCCACCAAATTCCCACCAATGGATTTGTACTTGAAATCATCGAGGAGCCCTTTAATCCCAGTATTATTGTAAGCTGAATTAATAAGCTTAAGATGAAGAGGGTGTGCTAACATTAGCAATTCATCCCATCCTTTGGTCTCCCATTTGTATTCCATACCAAATGGGTTTGAAATAACTGCTTCCCCACTAATTGAGTAACAATTGCTGTATGAATCGAGGATTTCTTCGCTTTTTGGCGCAATTTTGAGTGGGGATGATTGCAATTCTTGCAACCCCTGTAAATGATTCTGAACTAATTACATGAGGGTTATCATCCAATTTGTTCAAACTCAACTCAAACGTTGAGTAAACAACCCAAATTGTTTGTTTTTTAACTCAATTCTGTGTTTTTTTGATGTTGAAGAAGAAGAAGAGATTGATTCGATTGGAGAATTGGTAGAAATTGAGAGAGGTAATGGCTTTGAGACTTCAAGAGTAACATAAGGACTACCTCTTGCTAACAGAAACCTAAAATCAGAAGAAAGAAAATCAACAGTAACGGTGAAATCGCTGAATGAGGTCACCAAATGGGGAGAAGGATGTGAAGTGGAGATGGTGAAATCAGGGGAGAAAGTCTGGGAGATGGAAGAGGAAGATGAAGAGAGAGATGGGTAGGAGAGAGAAAGGGAGGAGGGAGAGAGTTTGATGAGATATGGGTGGACGAAGGTGGGTTGGTCGCCATTTCCGATGACGAAGTTTGTGAAGAAGGAACTTGTGGGGAGAGGAGATGAAAGTAGTTTTGAGGAGAAGAATTTTGATGGGTTTGGGATGATTTTTGAGTTTGCTTCACGAAATTTGAATTGATATATCATTGTCTTTTTTGTTGTTGAATTTGGGAGAATTGTTGTTGCCATTGTTTGAGATTTTGTAAGAGAGCGAGGTTTACGAGTGACTTGCATTTTGTTTTGTTTTGAAGAGAATGAAAAATGGATGATTGATGGTTAATTAAGCAAGGAATGATTGATTTAAATAGAGATTTAATTGTTGGTTAGCATGCCATGGAAGAATCAAGAATTGGGAAGATGGAAAGTTGAAGTCGTTTTTGAGTGTATTGGTTATGTTGAAAGACTGTTCTGCTTCCATGCAAACTGAAGAAGGTGAAGGTGAAGGTGAAGGTGAAGGTGAACGAACGTGTAGTAGCTTAGCCTAGTAGGATTATATTATTACTATTACTAATTACTAATTACTACTAATTACTAATTACTAATTACTAATTACTAATGCAAGTTAACGAAACTGGTTAATTAATTGTTCCTTGGAATCCTTTTTAGTTTTCCACATTTTAGAAGGCTCTTTATTTTCCAACTAGTTTAACTAGAACCTATTAGTCGTAAATAAAACTAATTTGAATTATAATTTAAGTTCATAATAATAATAAGAGTAGTTATTTCGACTACATGAATAAGGTAATAACAATACAGAAGGAAATACAATTTATAGCATGAGCTATTGTATATACTTCCTTCATTCCAAAAAAAACGTAATAGTCAAATTTTTGCACTATTCACGTTGTATACTTTGACCAAGTTTTGAGTTTTACACATAATAAAAAACATAGTCAAGTGGGATCTTGTTAGATTCATCTCGTTAAATACTATATTAATATCAACTTTTTATATTTTTTTAATTATTCATAATTATAGATATTAATGGTCAAAGTTTCGTCTCGGCATGTGTGAAATGTTGAGTGTTGCGTTTTTTTGGAACGGAGGAAGTATTTTTTTTTTTTCTCAAATTTTTTTTTGGAGAAAAAGTAAACAAGTAAAAATCAAAAACTCTTCCTCTCTAAAAGAAATCATGACTTATCTAAAGCAAAGAAATAAAAGAATTTAGCATCTAAGAAAGGATCGATATCAATATGCGTGGGGTCCAATGCCCGAGGGACTCAATATAATCCGCAACGTGGTTGACTTCTCGGTAAATGTGAGCAGAAGAGTAGGCCGCAAAGTCTCGGAGGATGGAGAGAATATCATCCATAAGCATCTAAATTTTCCAAGGACAACTGAATTTACCTTGCAAAATACAAATAACTGTTAGATTATTTCCATCAATAAAAATGTTGGTCAGATTATGTTGTTTCGCTCAGATGCTTTTTATTTGTTATACTTCTATTTTGAGTTATGTTATTGTTACATTTTGGGACTTTCGCTTTTGTGCCGCTGTGGTCCTTGTTCGTTCTTGTGGAGTTGTGGCTCTAATACCACTTCGTATTTCATTTTTAATCAATTAATTATATGCGAGTTGCTGCTATTTTTATGAATTTATGATTTGATTTACTTAATCAATGTTGTCCAGAATACAATCCAATGTAATTGCTTAAATAAAAATTTTGTTAGAGGATAGGTAAATTGTAAACCATTACAGAATAAAAATAGTATGATGATTTGATAATTAAGAAGATTAAGATAAATAAATGAGACATTTGATAAATGAATTATTGGTTAGCTCATTTAATAAGGTATTCATAATAACTCATTAATGACATTTAGGAAAAATAAAGGGTTTTGCTATTCATTGCCCTAAGGACAATGCATAAGAATTAGCAAATGCATTAATTAATGTGAAAAACACATTGAAATTTGTTTTACACAATGATTATATGAAAATTTTCCATTGAAATGTGAAATTATTTTCATATATTAAATACATATTTCAATTTTCTATGTAATATTTTCATATAATAAATAAATAAAATATATTTATTTTACTTTTTAATGAATTTTTTTACACATATTAAATATAAATTTCAACTTTTAATGCATTTGTTAATTCTTATGCATTGCCCTTAGGGCAATGAATAGCAAAACCCAAAAATAAATAGTCAAAAAAGAAAAAAAAATGGTGTCAAAAGTAGTTTTGGAGGGAAAATATAATATTGCATGAAAAATTGACACATGTACAATCTTATATAAGGATGATGTCATCAATGACCTCTTTTAATAATTAGACAAGACATTCATTCAAAAAACGCTAAATGCATTTAGCTGCTATACATTTATCATTGCTTCTCTTTAGTTTCCAATTCGATTGGATTTAATATATGTGAACAGTGAACCTTAAATTTAATGGTTAAATAGATACATTAATGCATTCTTAATACTCCCTAATGAAAATGATTTGAGAGTTAATATAATAGATGTTGGAATATCACAACCCGAAATCCAGCACATACAATAACACAACCCTAGCTTTTATTCCGATCTGGTCCGACCCTACCCAATTGAGCTTCCACATCCGAAATGGATCAAAGTTTGTATCATCCGAACTAACATGTCCGGACCCAAATCTAATTCAACCCATTCGATTGTCACCTCTAAATTCAACGATACATGCATATTTCAAAATAAGTTGTCATTCAAATTTAAAATTCTAATAACAACGAACTTATCTTTTGACCCCTCAAGTTGATAACAAATTATTCTAAACAAAGGATTAGTCATCATTTTAATTCTGTTTAAAACTCATATATTACATAAAATAAAGTATATCAACTAACAATTTAATTTAAAGAAAATCATTTATATCATTAAACACATGAGAATGTGTAAATAGTGGAAGAGTGAAGGAAAGTGATATATTAAAATATAATAAAAGTAGTAGGTTAAAAAAATGGAATAAATCACAGGGTATAAGATAATACGTAAAAAACCATATGGTGACATTGCAAACTCTATAAATCTAAACAATACTCTATTCTACTTTCAAAAATTAAGAAAAAAAAGGGGGAGTAATTTCAAAAATTGGGCAAAAGTTAGGGGGTATTTCTAATTTTTCATTTAGCTAGTGATAATAGTGATGATGATAATAATACTAATGACAATACTCAATAATGATGATAAAAATGTGTCCAAAATGTAACTTAGATTTATCTTATGCATGGCTTTTTTTTTAAAATTAATGTTTGCTAGTTTTTAGAGACATTATTGATTATTAATTGTTATTGATATGCAATTCTTGCACATCTGTGTGATTTAATCAACTAAACTAGTGTGCCATCCCAGGAGTTTTTTTGATGCGTGCCCTCATGAGTTTTAGTCAAATTCCGGAATTAGATGAAGAAACAAAAAGAAGAATAAGCGGGGGTTAACAAGCCCTTGATCTTATTTACATATTATGGGCTTACCTCTTGGCGGATTTCCTTTTCGTGCCCCAGGTGTTACTTTTTTTTTAACTTGATATTTATGTATTTTCTATTTTTGTGAGGAAAAAAAGCCACTCTGTATTTAATAATAGGAATATATAAAATTACATTGTTAATTAGATCTGAGATGATAAATATATATTTGTAAGAGGTTGCAAGTTCAAATCTAGCTCTATACATTTTTAAATAAAAAACAATGTAGCACCCTCTTTCTTACATTACATCTGCAGTTCGTTTGTTGGTGTTCTTGTCTTCTACTTGTTGGTCTCGTGGTTCTTCCTAGAGTGGCTTAGATTTGTCTTCATTAATTACTTTTTCCTTGGTTTCCTCATTTGTAGCCTTCAGATTTGTGCTCTTTTGCTTGGCCTGAGTACGCATTATGTTTGAGAGTAATATTTATTTTTATAGTCAGGGGAAAATAATGATGAGCTTTTTTTTATGATGAAGTAAACGGTACTTGCCATTGCTTCGGAGTACTGATCTTTGAATGAGTTTTCGAATGCATAGTTTGGCTCAAATGTTTTTTGGCAAATTAATTTCGTTATTTCACTCCTTGTGCTGAATTTGGCATTGAACACGAACTGTTTTCCAACACAATGTTGTAGACGATTTGCCACTTTTTTGTTTCCATCAACCTGCATTCTCGCCTTGATGTTAGAAGTATTCAATTTTGGCGTTGTTAATTCATTACGTTTATAATCATGATACCTTTTTCTGCAAATCATGCAATTTGTGTGCTTGACTACCCACCACCCTTTCAACTTCCTTGTCAAACAATGCAAGTGGGATGGACGCAATTCCATCATCTACGTCAACACCTAATAGGTACTTGGTGGTGTGTAAATAGTATTTTAGTGGTATTGTGTTGGGCAGATGCGGTCTTACCTTGTCTTTGGGTAGTTGACGACCATGTCATAGTTGATACAATACAATGTTTCATCAAGGTTCTTTTTACAAGAATCACATTATAAGTAATTCATCAAGTAAGCTTCTTTTTTTAGATGTGGTCTTGGCGTGTCTTTGCCATTGCTCAGGTGGAACCACCGAGATCGCCACCAGGGGGGTAGAAACACCTTCGACAGAGAGATTATTATTATTTAGGTGAGGAATTTTGTTTGTTCTAATCTTCTATCGTTTTGTTGTTGTTGTTATTATTATTATTATTATTATTATTATTATTATTATTATTATTTTAATATTATTATTTTTCTATTAAAAAAACTTTCATTAATGTTACTATTGTTTGAATATGATTATTTTATTTACTAAGAAAAGTATAATTTTGATTATTTTATTAAAAATTATTTTTAAATGCTTGTATTAATGTAATTTATAAACTATTAATTTACTCTTTTAAACTAAGCTACTTTATTCTATTTACTTATTTAAATATAGAAGTTCATCGGAGCTCGAGAATAACAATCAAGTGAAATTAAAGGAGTTCTATACTAAGCACATATCAAGGTAACAAATATTGCTGACACCTTTATTTCGTAAAATGTTCATCTTTATTTCTTAAAAATATCAAGGTAACTCTATTTCGTAAAAATGCTCATCTTTATTGAGTTTTACGTATTCACTACAAGAAAATAAGACCAATTTTGATGCTTTTATGTCAAAAAGCTATTGGAAAAAGTATCCTTATTTTTAGGGTGGATATATTATGACACTCTTTTGGTCAACATTCCCAACTATTGTGAAATTTTTTAAGGTCCATGAAAAAAATATCGTGACACTTTTTTAGGTCAATGGAGAAATATAGTGGCATTTTTATAGGTCAACATTCTTAATCTGGAGCATTGTTGGTCCATCTTAAAATATATTGGGATGCTCTTTGTGGTCCATATTGAAAATAGAAGGAAGCTTATTATGGTCCATATTTTTTTGGTAAGTAAAGAATTATATATCAAAGGAGGAGATTATTACATCCTACTCTAAGTGCGTGACACAAAACCACCACCAGAAAGAATCATAAAGCTAATAGGGACATGCCCCTAATAGTCCTACTCATCCATCAAAACAAAGAAAGAAACCTACCATACGTGCTTAATCAAAAGGACTAAGTACCTAATATAAAATACAAAGCAAGCAAAAAGAGTAGGATAAATCACCAGCTTAAATAATCACATGAGCTAGCTAAAGGACTTAGTCCTTTATATATATAACAATACAAAACAAGCGAGATTATAGCCATCCATATGAATTTAACCATTCATCATCAACCATAACAATAAGAGTGGTAGGCCTCTATGAAGCATCTTCCTTGGAACTATCACAACCATAAGGACATTAAGCACCGAGACAATCCATCTCCCATTAAAGAACTATGAATGAAAGTGCTCGGAGAAGTCTAACTTCAACAGATAGCCAATACCTCATCTTATCATTGGAATACTAGCATTCCTAATGACGACCCAATACATCACCAAATATCCAGAAGATGAACTAGTCTTCACTTTTCATTAAAGCATAGGCAGCCTAACAAACTCCCTGTTATGAAATTGGAAGATCAAGGCCATCTTCAATCATTAGCAACCCTTTAGATACACCATGAGTGCATTTGCCATCCTGATTGAATGATGAGAGAGCGGTGACCTCACTAACCACCTTAGCTCAAACTAAGCCAGTTAAGCTAGTGAAGCTCCACCAATGGGACGTCAAAGCCAAGGGCTTTGATATCAACCATAGCACTCCTCAATCAAACCATTCTTTCACTAAGAGAAAACAATAAGAACTATATATCAATATGAAGGCATCATCCTTTTCTTCCTCACAAGCTTGAGGACATTAGGAACCGAGGCAAATCATCTCCCATGAAAGAACCTTAGATAGGAAGAGCTCGAAGAATTCTGCCTTCATCATATACCAATACATCATCGTATTATTTTGAAAGAGGGATTCAGGGTGAAAAAGGGAAACAACAGCACAATGTTGCTTCATCAACGAGTGTTGCTGCTGCTGGGGGAGAGTCGAAGGCTACTGCACCTGCTGCTGTACTGCCACGGCAGGGGTGTTGCACGCCTCCTACAGCTACTACTGCAGTTCAAGACCCTTCAAGACCCTTTGAAATAGAATCATAACATTGCTAAAGCTGGTGATAGCCCCTAAATCGTACCTCATTAAGCTCCCTACTACCTCGCGTCACCTAGGGCGCCCCCCGTGCCCAGCAGCCCCCAGTGCCAGTTCCTCGACAGCCAAGCAGGTGGAAGAGCAGCCCAAGCAACAAGGACTGAACTCGAACCACCCAACAACACCCCTCAAGGAAATAAAATATCCGCAAGCCCCAAACCCCATAATATTCATCTAAACAACCAGCTAGAATTCGAAATCCAAATGCAGTAAAAAAAATCCACTATCCCCCTACCTCCTATTCATTGTATTTCCAATCATAAGAAAGATAAAGATTGAGGAGAAAAGAGATACTTAAAGCCTAAGATCTGAACCGCAAAGCAGCTTGTTAGCTAATTGAATAAAGTTCGAAGCTTGCAACACACGCGTAAGTGCAGGTTTCAGCAGCAGCTCGATAGGGAAACCATAGAGGAACCCTAGACCTTCGACCTCTTCCTTTGAAACCTTACTCGTGGTGCCCCTTTGCTCAGATGGCCATAGTTGAGCCTAGGGTTTCGAAGGAGATGAAAAAATGCAACCATCTCCTCCAGCACATTAAACACGCCCAATTGAACCGACCTCTTAGAATCTAGATTCTCCATCTCACTTTGAAGATGGCGTGGAGGAAATGCACGAGAAGGCTTTGTACCCCCCTCCCCCCTAACATGGCATAGGTGCAATGAGAAAACCAACAAACAGTGCAGCCATGGCATGGAAAAATCGCCTATGCACTCGATCTCTCTCTAACTTTATCACTCTAGATTTGCGTTTTTGATTCAATTATTATGGTCCATATTGAAAGTATTAGGACACCTTTTATGATCTATATTAAAAATATTGATACACTTTTATTGACCCAAATTGAAAATATTAGGACTCTTTTTGTGGTGTATATTTAAAATAATGGAACATTTTTTAAGTTTATATTGAAAATATTAGATTTTTTTGTCCAAATTGAAAATATAATAACCCGCCTATTAAAATAATCAGTTCAGCCTATATATATAGGACTTGAACCTACATTAACATGCAATTGCAAATTACTCTACCATTTGAGCTAATAAGCTTTTGAAATATAATCAAGCTATTATATATTAGGAAAAAAACTTAATCAAGAGCCACCAAGAAAAACTAAAACAAAAATATCCCATTTATATAAATAGGTTGAGAAGAGTCTCTTAGTTGAGTAAAATTTTCAAAGCATCAGTATAATTTCCATCACAACAATTTCATTTAAAATTTGACTAAACTTATATCTCATACATTTCTTGATATAAAAGGTTTGCAACTCACGCCTAACAATTAGATCGCAAATCAAATATCCCAATTCAATCAAGTGAAACTATTGGGTCAGACCGTCTCACTTAATGTTACTGTCAGACGGCTGACCCACAGACCACAACAAAGTAGTGGTATTTTCCAAAAAAAAAACAATTTATTTCGCCAAAAGCCATACGCATGAAACTCCTGTTAATTTCATATTGCCAAACAAAAAACCCAATTCATTCTCTAAAAAAGAAATGGTAACCTCCTCATTACCCAACTCAATAATATGTCAACAACTCACAACTCAGAAAATTCGAACTCAAACAGAGAACCAATTTGAACCCCCAAATAATTGAACACTAAATCGAACCCCAAATGAAGCGTTGATGTGAGGTGGTACACAATCGTGGTTGGGACTTAGGGTTTGTGGTGGTAGGTGAATGGGTGGGTTTATGGGGATGGGTTTGGCATTACGGTGGCAAGGTTGGGTGGTTAGTGGTGGCTGGGTTGGTGGTTGGCATATGGTTGTGTTAGTGAAAGGTAGACGATGATGTTTAGGTGACAATGATAAGATGCAAAGATGAAGAAGATGTGCAGGCATAAAAGAATGGACAACAAGGATGATGGAGAGCAAGAAGAAAGATGAACGACAGTTGGATTCCAAGTTAAATGGGTTTTTATCCAGGTTACTCATCATGTGGTCCAGGTTAGTTAAATTTTCGTCCAGGTCAGTATTCCAGGTTAGGGTTAATTGCAATTTCGTCCAGCTAGGTTAGTTTTTTTTATCTAGGTTAGTACTTATTTTGTCCAGGTTAGTGCTTATTTTGTCTAGATTAGTGGTTATTTGACCAGGTTAGTGGGTGTTTTGTCCAGGTTAGTGCTTATTTCGTCCAGGTTAATGCTTATTTCGTCCAAGTTAGTGTTTATAGCTTCCAGATGAGTATAATTTTGCAGTTAGACTCGTCTGACAGCATCATCCTTTCAGATTTGTCTAACACAATACATTCTCTTCAATCAAACCATTAAAAAAAATTGTTTTTTTTATATACCCTTATTAAAACGTTTATGGTTTAAACATTAGTTCAAGAGTGACCAATGCAATTATCACTCAAATTCCAAATAAACATTCTTAAATCTCTAATTAATAAGGCATTGATTAAATAACAAAAATATTAAATTCCACATAATCCCTCACATTTTTATAAAGGAAATATTGTCTGAAATAAACCAGCTTTTTCATGGTCTTCCATATATAAGCCAAGCTTTTGATAATCCAAAAATAATCTAACCTTACCATCACTAAAACCAAAATTAAGTCCATGGTTTTAATTTACCCATTGTTACAGGTTGCAATATGTTAATTATGATTATAATGTTTAACTATAATGATTTATAATCGATTAAGATTATATAATCAAACAACAACCACCACCATACTACACCCACCTAGCAAGCCACCACTAGACCACACCCACCTAGCCAGCCACCACCAAACCACAACTAACAAAAGCTCAAGGGTTCTTCTCCACCACTAGTCCAACCACCACTTACACCACCACGACCTTAGGTAGGAGTGGTGCCCAGATCAATAGGCGATTGGGCCATATTGTTAATAATACAAAAAGATTACAATAAGGGATAAATACTATAGGCTGGTTGGTTGGAAGGAAAAAGAGGAGAAAATATTTGGCCAAAATTCTTTTGCAAACATTTAGGGTTGTCTAACAACCTTTTGAGAAAATTCCGGAATAAGGAGTTTTCAGATATTTTGTTACAAAAAAACAACAAGTACAAAATAAATAAATCAATTTAAAAGGATGAATCGGTTAGAGTTTATAGAAAAAGGAATCAAGATAAATAACAAACTTGAGGGAAAAGAGAAATGAAAATAAGAATAATATAATTAGATGGTTACTAAAGATTTAATAAATAAAATAAAATAAAAGGAAAGAGACGATTAGGTGGTGGCAAGAATCATGGGTTTGGTTATATTTATTTGTAAATCAATTATACCAAATATATGGTTTGGTTCAATTGTAAATTGGGTCTAAATAAATATTTATTTTGGGTTCAATTAGAACTCTATATTGGATTATTAGTAAATCAAAATCAAAGATTTATTTTAACCAAAAAAAACTAACTAGACATTGGGCCTCTAAATTAAATTTAAGTCTCGAATATTTTATCTAAACCCAAAGCTAAAATTTAACTTGGTCCAAAAATTATATAAAAAGGCTATTCAAGTCCGGTTACTAAGAAGGGACTAAACTTACTTCTAACTCCTACTTAGCCAACCCGTCATTAATTCAACATTAATTTTAAGTCGGTCCACAACCATGAATAGCTATAAGGTGAAGCTCTAGGAATATAACGGGTTGAGGTCAAGAGAAAATATAAGGTAACCAAATTAGAAGGAATTAGTTTGAAAGCATTATAAAATATTAGTAACATAAATTCCTGGAAAATAATTTTTAGAAGATTTTCCATTTGTAAAACAGGGAATTTATTAATAGTTTTCGAAATAAGATTCTAAGGCGACTTGAACTACAACCTAAATACCTAAAATTCTAACCTCGAAAATACGGGGTGTTACAATCACCCCTCCTTATATTATTTTCGTCCTTGAAACAACACTGCAATAATTAATAAAATAACAAATCAAGAACCAATTCGCTTCCGCTGCGAACTCTGATATAATACAATTGTACTACTAGAAATTCTGAGCAGAGCCATACATATAAAAATATAAATAACAACAAATATTCATACCAACAAATATAATATGAAAAATAGTCCTAACCCAGGCTACTACCCAAGTCAGTACTTTCTATTCATACCAACAAATATAATATGAGAAATCGACAAGTCGGACCGTCACTACTTATATAAATTATTAAGCAACTCATTCTAAAACGGAACAATTACCCAAAATCGACTACTTAAGAGAAATAAACAAAAAGGCTGGTTCAATCTAGTCTCTCGCATACGCTCACCCATGCCCGAGTTATCACAAAACAACCACTCATCATCATTACCTGAAATGGGGGGGGGGGGTCCACCATCAGTGACGAATAAACTAGATTGTTCCACTTAGCAATGGAACTAAGCAACATAAAATAACAGATCAAACGATAGGCAATCAACAATCAGTTCAGGTTACAATAGCATTAACAATAAGGCATCAAATTATTCAAAGATCAAACATTAGAAGTACGTAGCGGAACAATATCATACGCAAATTCAAATCAACGTAAATCACATTACAAAGATTGCAATTCTCAATCAATCAACTCATCATCAAATACGTTCGACACAATCGTAAAAGACATCAAACAAAGTCCCCGACACGACCGAAGTCGATACACTTATTCAACATGACCAAATTCGATACAAATTAAAGTCCCCGACACTACCGAAGTCGATACAAAGTCCCTGACACGACCGAAGTCGATACAAAGTCCCCGACATGAACGAAGTTGATACAAAGTCCCCGACACGACCGGAGTCCATACAACTGTCAACACGACCGATGTCGATAACAAAGTCCTCGACACGACCGAAGTTGATACAAACGAACGACACGATCAGAGGTCGATACAAACTAACGTCACGACTAGAATTCGATACAAATTCTTAATACCAGTGTATGACTCAAGCAAAGAGACTTCAAGATTCATCAACTCATTCTCATAATCACGGCATTCACATAAAATAACAAGCTAGAATTCATTCATCAAGACTCACAAGAAATTCATAGAATACATAGACTTAGGTAAAGAAAATATGAGTGATTCATAAACAATTATAAAGATTCAATTTTTACAACTTATTAATCAAAATTCAAGATTCAACACTCAAGATTAATTCCTTTAACATTCGGCCATCAAAGAACAAATCAAGAATTCAATGCAACAATTCAAATTAAGCAATAAATTCATACAAATTCAAGATTCACGTCTAAATTAATAATTCCATAAAAAGATTCATAAAGATCAAAACTTGCATGGCATTAATTCAAGAAAATCAAGAAAACAATCATCTAGCCATCATCAACAATATTCGGCCATCAAGGTTACATCAAGATCAAGATTCCATTAATCAATTTGCATAAAAACGTGGAAATTCATACTCTAAACCAAGAATTCAAGATTTCATAGGATTACAACATAAATATTCATAGAATTACAACATAAAGATTCAATTTTGGTCAAATGACCCAAAGGTGCGCATAAAATAAATAATCAAAATGCAATCTTTACACTTCTAATACAATTCATGATTTCAATAGATCAAATATTCATGCTTTAACATTAAATTCATGCATTTAAACATCAAAATCTATGCTTTATGCTACCAAGATCTTGCGCCATCATCGTCATCAATATGGATTCAAATTGTTCAAGCAAAGATTTATGTAAATCATCATATAAGATTTAAACTACACATAAAAAAATCAAAGATTCATCAAGATTAAATAAAGATCAAGTAAAGAAACAAAGCAAGAACACCCTAAGTGATTCGGTCCTACACGCATAACATAACAATCGACATTATTCTATCAAATCTAATCATTCTATGTTAATTAGTCCTAAACCTAACTGAAATAGCTAGTTACCTAGGAATCGAAGCACAAAAATCAAAGCTTTCTTCTTGCACAGTCGGCACCCACACGACAAAAGCAACCCCAAGGTTCAACCCAACTAATCCTACTCTCTTTGATGAGGTTTTATGAAAAGATAGGATTAAAGCTTTTGGAATTGCAATCTTTAATCACTTATTGAATTTTAAAAGAACAATAAAGAAATTAGAGAGAGAGAGAGAGAGAGAGGGGGAGGCTGTGTGGCGTGAGAGATGGAGAGAATATTATAAGGATGTCCATTCTTATTGTGACCTTTAGGTATATAATTAAATAACATTAGACCTTTCTGACTATTGTAGAATCAATAGGCGATTGGGCCATATTGTTAATAATACAAAAAAATATAATAAGGGATAAATACTATAGGGACTGGTTGGCTGGAAAAAAAAGAGGAAAAAATATTTGGCCAAAATTCTTTTGCATATATTTCAGGTTATCTAACAACCTTTTGAGAAAATTCCGGAATAGGGAGTTATCAGATATTTTGTTACAACAAAATAACAAATTCAAAATAAATAAATAAATTTAAAAGGGAGAATCGGTTGGAGTTTATAGAAAAAGGAATCAAGATAAATAACAAATTTGAGGGAAAAGAGGAATGAAAATAAGGAATACTATAATCAGTTGGTTACTAAAGATTTAACAAATGAAACAAAATGACAATATAAAATAAAATAAACTAAACGGAAAGAGATGATTAGGTGGTGGGAAGAAGCATGGGTTTAGTTATATTTTTTTATAAATCAATTATACCAAATAGATGGTTTGGTTCAATTGTAATTTGGATCTAAATAAATATTTATTTTGGGTTTGATTAGAACTCTACATTGGATTATTATTAAATCCAAATCAAAGATTTAATGTAACCCAAAACAACTAACTAGACATTGGGCCTCTAAATTAAATTTAAGTCTCGGCTGTTTTATCTAAACCCAAAGCTAAAATTTAACTTGGCCCAAAAATCATATAAAAAGGCTATTCAATTTTGGTTGCAAAGAAGGGACTAAAATTACTTCTAACTACTACTTAATCAACCCGTCATTAATTCAACATTAATTTTAATTCGGTCCACAACCATAAATAGCTATAAGGTGAAGCTCTAGGAACCTAGCGGGTTAGGGTCAAGAGAAATATAAGGTAACCAAATTAGAAGGAATTAATTTGAAAACATTATAAAATATTAGTAACATAAATTCCCGGAAAATAATTTTTAAAAGATTTTTCGTTTGTAAAACAGGGAATTTATTAACAGTTTTCGAAATAAAATTCTAAGGCGACATGTGTTGAACCATGTTTGATTTGAGTGATAAAAAACAAGTTTTTTATACTTGATTGTTATATATGATTGTATATAAACAGATTGAATCAAGTGAGGATACATCAAGGCAAGATTTAAAGTGAAGAACATCAGAGCCTTGAGACACTTGAAGATCAGAAGCTAAGAGCTTGGAGCTTTTAATTTTGCATATTAGGATCTTTTTGTAAAATGAACTTAGGGAAGTAAGGCTGAGGTATAAATGAAAAGAAGCAAGAAGGGTTGAAATTAATGTCCAATAAAGAGAACAGTCAAAGAACAATACTCTTTATCAGACATAAACTTAGTAATGATGAGACCACTGTGGAAACAGACCTTAGTATTACACACGTGCACTTAAGTAATCAGTCTTGATATTTTAGCGTAAAAATGTTTTGAAATTCAAACGATTAATATTGATTACTTAGGATTTGAAATATTTGTTAAAATAAAATATTAAATTAGCTCATTTAATGCAACGTACCACTTTGGACTTTAGTGTACCTTCCACTAACCCACTACAATAAGTGGAAGGGGACAAAGTCTAATTTAGTAGTATTACTATTGACAGCTGATTTGAATGTACTATTTAAGCAACTCTCCCATGCACAATTTGGGTAACGATTTTCATTTGCAAAAATGCCAACGCTTTGAAAACCCTAGAAACCCTGTTGCTCTAAAAACGAAAACAAGCCATATTTCCAGAAGTTCATCCTTAGAGCAAAAATATCTCTGTATTCATCTTCAAGAGATAACTTACGAAGAAATTGGTATTTATATTTGAACCACTTAGAGGGAAGTGGTTTGAGAGTGTTCTGTGAGCACTGAGTGAACTGTTAGAGTTAACAGTTGGGGAATTGCTTATTACATAGTTGAAACATTCAATTGAGTGTGCAACCTTTGTTATTCTTCAAAGTTGAATAATAATATTGGTGGAAGAGTGGAGGACGTAGGCTTATTGGGAAGCTGAACCACGTTAAATCCTTGTGTCTCTACTCTTTATTTCACTGTTCTTTCGTTGTTCCCAAAAATTGATAATCAAACTTGAAAACGATTTGAAAATACATATACTCAATTCAACCCCCCTTCTTGAGTATCTATTGAACTTACAATTGGTATTAGAGCCTAACTTCTCAAAGGGTTAACTACCTAGAGGAGCAAGAAGATGAATACTCAAGAATCAAGTGGATCCAGACTTCCCAAGTTCAACGATACAAACTACTCATGGTGGAAAAATTACGTGAAGAATCTTATCATTGGAATTGACTATGAGTGCTGGATGATTGTTAAGAATGGGCCCACGGATATTATTAAAAAGAATCAAGAAGGGTTCATGGTTCTAAAGTCTGAGACAGAATATACAAGTGATGACTACAAAAGGTTGGAAAAGAATGCCAAGGCTATGTCACTTGTCCAACAAGGAATTGCAGAATGTGAGGTAAACTGAATCCTAGCTTGTTCATCTGCAAAAGAAATTTGAGATACTTTGGAACCTGCTTATGAAGGTAACTCGAAAGTGAGAAGGTAAAAAATTGACATGCTCATGTCAAAATACGAGGTCTTTGAGATGACTAGGGAAGAAAACATTAAGGATATGTTTACAAAGTTTATGACCATTGTAAATGAATTGAAGTCATTAGGGAATACCTTCTCGAGTGAGAAGTTGGTGAGAAAAATGCTGAGAAGCCTGTCAGGGAAGTGGTTGCCCAAGGTTACAACCATTCAAGAGGCAAAAGATCTAACCACACTATCTCTAGAGCAGTTGATTGGTTCATTAATGACACATGAGATGTTGGTAGATTCAAAGGCTGAAACCACTTCGAGGAACAAGAAAATTATTCTCAAGGCAGAAGAATCAGAGGAAGAAGCACTACCAAAATCCGCTACCTTTCTCTACGCATTTTACTTAATTTTTCGACACTTTAAAGTGTCGGAAACGTCACGTGTTGAGAATTCCCAACACTTTTTTTTGTTCACAATTCCCACATATTAAAGCATCAAAAATAAATTTCCCCGAAACTTTTTACTATCGAAATGTTCAGAAAAAATTTGCTGCAGAATTTTCCCTCTTCCTCATCTCGACACTTTAAAGTGTCGGTATACTTTTCCCTGCTGATTATCTCAACAGTTTAAAGTGTCGGGCATGGTTTTGCCTCCAAAAAATTGGGGTATACTTTAGACAATTTAAAAGTGTCGGGAACGTGTTGACGTGGTCTACAATAATTAATTTCTAACATTTTAATGTGTTAAGATAAATGTGATTAGCAAAGAAACTTTAGACGATTCAAAGTGTCAAAATCATGTTAATCTATTTGCAATCCAAATGAATTATTATATTATTATAAATGTTATACTGAAGTATTTTTAAGAAGAATAAAAAATATCTAATGTAATAAAAATTATAAAACCCATACAAATGAAATAGGAAAACAGACTATCATATAAATGTAAAAATCGTAATAAGTGACCAAAAGTCATACAATTTCTTAACAAACATCCTTAATTAACTATACATAGCAAAATGAAGTTTTCAAACGTACTTCATAACACGACATCTAGAAAGTTAATAACAACCTACAAAAGATTAATGGATCAATATCCATCATATATACTTCATTATTTACTAGTTATCCTAATAGAATATTCATCGTTTGATTCATCTTCGTCTTCCGATCTTTCATTTGATGCCTCTGCATTACTCTGAAAAAAAAAAGAAGAAAAAACCATCACCATTACGCGCATTTTAACTGAAATTTACAAATTTTGAAGATTAAATTTAAACAATAACAATAGATAAATGGGTAAAATAACATCAAACGGGCAACTGTTAAATTAATAGATTGAATTAGGATGAGGGTTTCAACTCATTCAATACATAGGTTAGATTCGGGTTAAGAAATTTACTATGCATATGCTACCAATTTGAAAAAGAATCTGAACCAATCGGTTAACCAAACCTTATAGATCCCCCCACCCCCACCCCCCTCTTCATTCACAAACCCTGCATTGACTGTATGACTACACTGGTAATGGTATAAGTTAAGTAGTAACTATTGTCCTTTCGTCATATAAAGAAGCTTAAATTTGTGATATATGCTTCATACCTTAATTTTAAGTATTACCCACTATCAATGTTGTGAAAATCCAAATTCCAAATGCTGAAACTCTAACTATAAGTTCCTATATATTAGGTGTCAAATAATCTACAATTACGTAGTTTTAAGTAGCATAAAAAAGAGTTCGGAGAAGAAAAAAAACAGAAAAAAACACATCTGTAACATCTAATCTCCATTGTGCTAAATTTGATATAAGGTATTTATGTGTAACAAAAACCATGCATGCAACCCAAACTGTTACGGGCCAAAACATAGCTCAGCAAGAAAAGTATTTGAGGCCCAATCAAACACAATAGCCCAAGGATCAGCATCAGCCTAATCACAAGAAGCCCATCAGGGCCCACCACCAGAGGACACGTGGCATCATCCTACAAGTACACATGGCAGCATCTTACTGGTACATGTGGCAACTAATTGAAGCAGCAACATATTGGATGACATTGAACAAACACAACATCAAAGAATCCCACATTGATAGAATGAGCTTGTACAAGGAGATATTCTGATATACATGTATTCATGACTGATTGATAAAGGGAGATAAGTTGATTTGACAAGACAACACAAAAAGTGTATAAGTCCATAATTGTCATTAATGTATAATCTTATTTGATTAAATACAATCAACAAAGTTATTATTACATCTCGTCATTTCCTTGTTTTATTGTTACATTTACTATTATTTAAATTCATATTTGTACTCGGCAGAGTTTGTAGCACAATTTCGGTTAGCCCTCCTATAAAATCACAAAATCACCCGAAACATTTGGCGCCGTCTGTGGGGAGGGCACGAAAATATGGCAAACTTAGGAGAAAAAACTCCCAAAATACCTGGGTTCAATTTTCCCAAGAGAGCAAGAGGAGACCAAGTCAAGAGACGTTCATCATAATGAAAAGCCATCCCAAAGGGAGAGACCTACTCCATGTGTGACCGAGGCCGAAGGCCCAACTCCACAAATGACCAGCCTATCTCCCTCTCCAAGATCAAAGATTTGATGATCGGTTTCAGGCAATCACTTGTCTCTCAAGTGAAAGATATAATTGGACAACATTCAAAGGATAGCAAAAATACTTTGAAGGCTCTAAAGGGAAAAGGAGGTCTCAATTGGAGACAAGGGCGGTGGTAAGAAGGCTGCATCAAAGTCCAAGATGTGCAAGTCTCCCCATCTCAACTTGTAGAACATCACACGCCAAGTGAGAATGGCGAGGGCTCTTATATAGCCGAGGAAAGAGCCCTTAGTGAGAGAGTCCAACCAAGGCTTCAAGAATGCCCATGACTACCTAAGGGCCAAGAGGCAATAGTCTCAACAGTTCTAGCTCTCTGATACGGTGTCCACTCCCACAATGAAAGATGACACACAAAGAATTTCTCTCAAGGGTAAGTCTCAGTCAACTCAATATCAAGCACCTAAACCCGTTCCAAAGGATTTTTTGTCAACGAGGAAGCAAGAGCCCGACACAGCTCATCAGCACGAGCCCATGTTCTTCCAAACTCAGCCGCAGCCTAACCCCTATCCTGCTAGAGGAGTCGATGGTAAGCTTAGGAGAAAAAACTCCTGAAACGCCTAAGTTTAATTTCCCTCTTGAAGGGCAGGAGACCGGGCTAGGGGGCGGCTGTCCTAAGGATAGGCCACCCCAGAAGGAGAGGCATACCTCTCATGCAACTGAGGCATACCTATTTTAAAGGGGTTGTTATCAGAGAGGCTCGGCACATCTCAGCAAGCCGAGCCCCCATTCATACCATCTCAGCCACCGACCTACCCTTATACTCTAGGAAGGGTCTCCTGGAAGTCACCATTCTCCATCTTAATACTGACAGCCCTTAATAAGGCTTCAAAAGTAAAAGCACTTCAGATTGAGCCTTATGATGGAACAGGTGATCCAGACGATCACCTAGCCACCTATAAGCACTTGATGTATCCAGGTGAAGTCAGTAGACGATGCGACTTGGTGTAAGTACTTCCCGGCCACATTAAAGGGAGTAGCCCAAAAATGGTTTAGTAGTCTAACAGATCATTGCATACAAAATTTCAATGAGCTTAGCATGGTCTTCTCACATCACTTCATGGCGAACAAACTAGAGAGGAAGACTAGCATACACCTGAGCAAAATCATCCAAGGGTAAAAAGAGACCTTGAGGTCCTATGCCAAGAGGTTTAATCTGAAAATGCTTCAGATACCCAGTCTCCTTGAGGTGGAGGCCTTTGACAACTTCGTTAAAGGGTTGTACCCATCTCGGTTTAAATTCGAGATGGTCCAAAGGAAAGTGTAATCTCTTCCAGAAATGTTGATGTAGGCCAAGCCCTACATCCATGCAACTTGGATCTGCTTGTCCACTAAGCCTGAGAAGAGGGATAATTCCAAGCAGGGAGAGGGCATCAGCAAGAAGGAAGAGAAGAAGAGAAAAGTTTAGACGTGGGGAATACTTATAAGGAGCGAAAAGCTCCCACAAAGAGCCGAGCATATGATCCGGCCTATGAGTATAGGAAAGAACCCTATGCTATCCTTATGGAAGTTAAGGATAAGCTTGATTTTGAAACCCTCGACCTCTGTGAGGCCTATCCAAGTATAAAAACTCTAATAAGTACTGCTATTACCACAAAGATGTGGCGCATGACACCAACTATTGTTTTAATCTCAAAAGTTGCGGGAAAAATTAGCTGCCAAGGGTAAGCTTAAGCCCTATGTGGTGAATATTACAGAGGAAAACCGTTCAAAAGTTTGGTGAGGACGAAGACACTGACCCTGATGGAGTAGCATTGATCTCAGGAGGACTCGCCTCGGAAGGGCCGACTACCAAAAGGACTAAGGACCATCTCCGAAGTCCCTCTAAGTTATGGTCTCTGAGAAAAAAGATTAAAGATTCCCTGATGAGTTGTTTGGGGAAAGGGCCAGCTAGAAATTATGGAAGGAGTTTCCTTTCCTAAGTCCTGAAATATGGACAACTTGAGGTATTCTTTTAACTTGCAAACTGTAAATTCTTGTTCTTAAAAGTTCTAAGCTATATTCCCAAATCAATATTAATGAAAAAGGGCAGGACATAGTCCCAAAAGGCCCCATCTATCGTAAAATATAAAAAGGGCAGGACATAGTCCCAAAAGGCCCCATCCATTGTAGAATAAGAAAAGCGCACATAGTCCCAAAAAGGCCCCTTCACTTATTAAAGTGAATACTCTAAGGCTAGTGTCCTATATATTGTCCATAGACATAGACCGAATGCCCTTGGTGCTAAACCAGGCACCAAGTTCCAATTCCTCGATGATTGGTCCCAAAACAGGGCCAATAGTGACGAAGCTCACGAGGAAGAAAGGTGGCCACCCATGCCCCTTTATATATAATATTCAAAGTGACTCATTAAAAGGTTCTTCGTCTGTAATTGGCCAAGTAACTTCAAATGTTTCACTAAGGGTTGCCTCGGCTGTAATTGGCCGAGACAATAAAAAATTTAAAAAGGTTCATTGAAGGGTGTCTCGGCCTTAAGTGACCGAATCATCTAAAATTTGAAAGTAGTTCACTAAAGGGTACCTCGACCATAAGTGATGTGACGACCCGACTCGCTTAAATCGGCGCGGAAGAAACCGACGAGTCGAATAGTCATAACTAACAACTCAAATACTTAAGAATTAAAAACTAATACCTCAAATATTATTATTATGATTCCAAAAGTACAAATACCCACAAGTTTGTACAACACTAACCAAAAGTCAAACTACAAAGTCTAATATACTATAAACTCCAAACACATGTCAGAGTTCAAACAAAAGTATACAAGTCCACACTATAGTCTAATACTATCCAAAATCAACAAATAATGAAGATACAATCATAATAAAATATCGATGCTCGCCCAACCCAAAAACTAAGCAAGAGCCTCGTCATCAAAATTACCAGGAAAATAAAACAACAGTCCACCATCAGTGGCGAGTAACATAACTGACTCACCCTAATGGGAATACACATGAACATAACACAAATCAAATAACCAAATCAACAACAAAACATGCGAAATCATCCAATAACAAACTCGACTCAAACATCTTATCCAAACTTATCTTTGGCGCAATCATTCATATACTAGACCGGACTACACTCGTACGAACGCATCTTACGCATTCGAACTTTCTACTATGTTAGGAAATGAGAATCTTACTCCCAAGTCCCGTGAAACCAATCTTACTGGAAATCCACATCCGAAGACAACATAGTAAGAATCCAACTATCCCAATACCGCGGATGGAATAGGGGCAACGTCTTAACCCAAAAACATAGAATCTTACTCTAAGTTTTAGGCGTCTAGTTACGAAATCAAGCTAATCTTTAAATAAATCTTTAAAATCTTAATATCTTAATCGTAACTTAATTAATTTCAAGAATTGCCTTTGCGCCTTGATTCTCGAAAATAATCAGTTAAAACACGAAGTTATTCTCAAGAATTGCCTTTACGCCTTAATCTTGAGTCTAACCAACGATAATCAACATTCTTAATCCATTCTTTAACTTTCTTAACATTTTCTTTGACTTTCTTTAATCAATACTACTTTCTTTAACTTTCAAGACTCGACCAAGAACTCATAAAGAACTCATCAAGATTCAAGAACTTCAATCAAGAACTCAATCAAGATTCAAGAACTTCAACCAAGAACTCATCCAATCATACATACATCACACGCATAACTCAACTTTTCAACCATGAAATACCAACTTACTATCACCCAAAATTCATCAAACTTTAACATGATCAACATGAACTTAAAACCAACTTATTCAACCATAAAATCAACATATTCAATCCCCAAAATCATCATTAAACCACATAAAATCAGATTTGCAATTCATACATGAAAACATGATCAAACTTCAACAAATAAACCCATACATGCATTTAATCTATACTATAATCATAGTATACCAATTAAGTTGAGAAAGTATGTTACCTTGTTGAAGATTAACACACAAATCAACACAAAAATTGCTGCCCGGAACTACCCAAAGAACACGGCCCAGCCACGCACAACACACGAACACGGAACGGCACACACACACGGCACGGTCCTTGCACACGAACACCACTTCAAACACGGCCCTGCTGCACGGCTGTGATGCACGGCCACCACCACAGACCACCTTGATCAACACGGTCCACCACACGAACCCACTCGAACCACATGGCTCCCACACGAACACGATCAAACCAAACCCAAACCAACGATCTTGATTGAAACAATTGGGTTTAGATTGTGTTTAGGATACTTAAAGATCAATAGACTTTGAATCTTTAAGTTTAAGGTTAGAATTGATGATGAACAATTGATGGTGATTATAGCCAAAAATGGCGTGGGGTTTGGGAGCAAATGAGAGGGAGTTTTGTGTTTGAACTTTTGATGAGCAAGTGTGTTAGGATGGCAAATGAGCAAATGGATCATCAAGCCTCACTAACTCATCTATATATAGAGTTAGTTAAGGTGTGAACACAAAGCAAGTGGCAAAACTTGCCATGCATAAGGAGGGGGCCAGTTTTGGCTTGCAACATGAGCCAAAATTGAGCTCTCGTGACCAATTGGGCTAACTTGCAAAAACCGCATGATTAATCATGCATAAATCGATTTAGCCCAAAATATTAAATAATTAATTAGAAAATTTAAATAATAAAAATTCTAATTAATTAAATAATAATTAACATAAACAATAATAACTGCAAATAAAATAATTCGAATTAAATCGAAATTATTCACATAAAATATAATAAATAGTTCAAAAATAAATTTGAACTATACATAACACCACATAAATACACATAAGTCAAGGCAGAAATATCATGAAAATCAAGGTCGTTACAGCGAGTTTGGCCACGTGGCAAGGCTACAGTTCCTGGCCTGTGGTCCGCTAGGCCCAGACGGCGGCCTAGCCTACTTTTCATTGCTTTCCCCTCCATCGTATTGGATGGAGGATGGGTCAACTATTCTGCTATACTTGCTACTGCCATGATTGACTGTCTGCCGTCTTTGCTTTACCGCACTGGTTTTTTGCCAATTAATCAAAGATGTCCAGTGCAAGTGACAGCCAAAATCAGGAGAGCGGTGGAACGGTGAGCAGTGAACCTAGCTCCTCACGCACCAAAGATGCGAGTGTATCTGCCTCCTCTATGGGGGAGGGGAGTCAGGCCACGAACCCCGTAGCTCTGGCAGAGACTTCTGCTGCTCCGACAGAGACATGTGCTGCTCAAAAGAGGGCGGAGTCTGGTAAGGATACTCTATATACAACGAGTATCAAATCGACATTTCTTTTTCGTCCACGGTAAGGGTATCCTCTACAACTGAGGAAGGACATACTAGATCGTCGGCCACCGACACGTCTACTGCCACCTCGATCTGACACTGAGAGGGTGGAGTAGGGAGACCGTAATCGTCTTCCTCCACTTCCTCCCCCCACTGTCAGGGGTAGGCGGTTGCCAGATTATGTCCTGGTAGGCCGTACGGCGGACAACAGGGAGGGGGCTCGTAACTGGAGTAGAGAGCTCTCTGACTTCAATTTTGAGCAGCAAAAGGATGTGGCAGACCTCCGCCACTTGCTGCGGGGGGAACGGCGGCTACCCTCCGTCGTAGTAGAGAAATACTAGTTCTCTTCTATGACTTATTAGAAGGAGTTCGACCAGTATGGCTCCATCTATGATCCAGGGCGCCCCAATCCTTTTGCTGCTTTGAAGAAAGTCAGATGGGGATGGGAAAACTCTAGTGGACGGCCCTCTTTTGGTAATTTATGTTGTGTCGATTTTAACTTTACATTTATGTATGGCATGGCTGTGGTGCAGGTACGCAGAGGAGGCGGGGGAACGGTCCGGCATGGAAGGCCGACAGGAGACGGTGGATGGTGGAAGATTCTGAACAAGATTTCCCAGCGAGGAACCTGATTGCCCATGAGAACTTTGGCATTAAGAGTCCATCCGCTGTGACACCGTACCCAAACAAGGTGAAGAAGACATCGGCAGACGGGTGGGCCGACGATTTCAAGACGGAGTACGCGATCCCTAACAATTGGTTAGTTAGGGGACCCTCCGCCGATGATGTGATCGCCAGGCCTACGACGGGTTACATGGGGATCTACGTGAGTCACTTTGAGATGGGGTTGAGGCTGTCCATGGACCCAGATAATGCTGTTGTCTCTCCAGTGTTTGTTTTCTGTCTTCTGGGTGAGCCGGTACCTGGGATTGACGTTATCTTTGTACGTCATCTGGGAGATGATGGGGGCAAAGAAGAACAGCTCCCTGAAGGGTTGGTATGTACTCTATTCCACCGGCGGCTATTGCTTTGCTTATCCTGACAAGAGTGGTCTAAAGGAGTGGATAGGCAAATGAGTGGGTGAAGCCGCCAGAGGGCACAAAGATATCCTACCCTCGTCTCTTCTCGCATCCTAGCGGTAGGATGGAGCATCTCCGCCCTCGCCCCCTTACGACGAGAGAGCGGAGGACGATGGAGTACTTCCATGCTGGCAGCGACGGGGGTCCCCAGTTTTGGCTGCCCAGTACCGTGTACATACTGGCAGATAACTTTTCCCTGGCGTTTGTAGGCCTTTACGGGCGTTACTACACGGAGAGGAAGGGTAATGCTAGTTGACTTCGCATCCAGTCTTGCGAAACATTTGCATTATGTCTATCCTTTACTAATGTTCATTCGCTTGTTCTCTGTAGATTTAAACATGGACTAGCTGAAGACGCTGGCTGAGGTCGCCAAGATGATGAAAGAGGCGGCGGCGTCGGAAGAGACGGTCGGGACTTCTAAGGAGGGGCAGGTGCCTGAGGCCACCCAAGTGAGAAGGACGGCTCCGGCCGGGAAGGAGGGGAGCAAGAAGATTTCTCCTATGAGGGGTGGGCGGAGCTCTGGGAGCTCCGGCCGTGGTGGCAGAGCTAACGCACCTGCCACCGCCATTGTAATTAGGGAGCCGTCGGCTACGAGGGCTCCTTCAGGGAGAGGGGGCTTGACGGCGACCATAACTGGTCTTCATCATGAAAAGAAAAAGGAAGGAGAAAGAGGCTTCTCCCCCGAGGCCTACCAAAGCTCCACGGATGACGGTGGCAGACTGGGAGGCTGCCGTCAAGGAATTGGTGAAGGAGTGCGGGGCTGTTAGCTCTACTGCTGCTGCTCTAGAAGTGGAACTTGGGGGTGACGACCCATCAGCCCACCCAGTAGTATCGTCGGAGGTCACGACTGATGTGGCCTTCGTTATGGTAGAAGGTGTGCCTCCAGAGCTGACCGGAGACGCGGGCGCCCCAACTTTTGAAGTTGGGGTTACAACTGATGAAATCTTCATGGCGTTTGAGACTAGAGAAGTTGAGATAACTGTCGTCCCACCGTCACCAATGGTGAGCAGTGGGTTCGCCAGCGTGATCGACCTGATGTCGACCGAGCCCGAGGTCGACGTCAGCGCGAAGGTGGGCCACAAGCTACTGCCTTCCAACAAAGGGAAGGCTGTAGAAGAGGGGCGAGGCCCTCCACTAGATCCGGAAGCCTTGAAAAACTTCCTGTATTTGGTTGAGGAGAAGAAACGCCTCCGTCGTCAAGAGAAGATGACGGCTTTTGAAGCGAATGACGCAGAAATACGTCGTTATCAAGAAAAGGTATGCCTCGCAGACCCTGTAACGGTATGTTGTGGTAATGGGTATGCTTTTGCTCCTTCTTACTTTTGCCAACTGTTATCCTTACTGTGTTGTTTTTATTGTTTGCTTCTGTAACAGGGGTATACCGAGACTAGTGGTTCTCGGGAATTGAGGTCCGCTGACGGCTCCGTAGCCTACCGGAGTGTTGAGTTGCCCCACTAGGGTCCTGGGGGCATGCTAAGCCTGGACCCGGAAGGGCGTGTTGGGTCCTTGAAGTTCAGCCTGCCTCCCAACGTCCATGTACAGCCCGGGCGGCTGGGAGTGCAGCATCAAAGGATTACTGCGGAGTGCCTCCCTCCTCCATATGGTTCAGGGGAGGCGTTCCGCCCGACCCCGGATGTGAGGGACAACGAGTCTCTGATGGAGGACCTTTCATTCCCGGGAGGTGACCTGGGTTACCGCCTTTTGCAAGGGATTAATTAGGCTGCTAGCTGAATGCAGCCGCAACATCTGGACTAATCCTTGTCACGCATTATGCCACGACATTGCCTGCGTATGATTTCCTGTCTTTAGTGGTTGTCTCTCTCTTGTTCTCTTGTTGATATATTAAAATAATTGCTCTATGTTTGCAGGCTGCCAACTCCGTTGTGGAGCTGTCGGAGGCTTACTGGGGCCTCTACAAGGATCTGGATCAGTGCTATGAAGTGATCCACCCTTTGCTGAAACAAAATGATGCCTTGACCCGCGAGGGGGCAGAGCTGGCGAGAGCAAAGGAGACTACGGAGGCGGCGCAGAAGGCCGCAGAGGCTGCCAAGGAAGAGGCTAAGGCGGCCAAAAAGGCTTTGGAGGAAGAAACAAAGAGGGTAAAAGAGGACAATGTCAAGTGTCAAGCTAAAAGCGTGACAGACGACGGGTTGATCAAGGCCCTCAGCGCCAGGGTCACGGAGCATGTCAAAGAAATAGGCAGGGTGAGCCGCGAGCTAGCTGACCAAGATGCCATCATCAGAGACCTTGAAAGGGACTTTGACGGTTATCTTGTTATGCTAGTTGTTGGATGCAGGTTATCTTATGAACTCGCGTACTCTGATGTTCAACCATCTGTGTAGTCTTTGTCTGACAGGCATTAACTTGGATGATTTTGATGTTTTTTTTTTCACTTTTGACATGGTTCAACGTTGCCCGTTCCTTGAGATTCTTGATATATGGGTGAGCGAGCCAATGACTTACATTCCTCTTAATTTTCAATGATATTATGGGATGATTGCGTATAATAAATGCATATGTGATCGGTGCACTGATGTGGCTGGTATTTTCCATCAACAACACAAAGCTGTAATAGTTGAATATACTTGCTTAATATATTGTGTATATCAGTAGAAATTCTAGGAAAAGGTGGGAGATATCTCATTTTTAAAGAGGCTTTTCGACTACTGTGTTTATGCAACTAGCTCATCTATGCTTATTTGCAGGTTATCCCACAACCAAGTGATGTTGATCACAAAATCAAGTACAATAAAGATTACAAATTGACGCATCTTCTTAATGTGGTAGTTGCTGGTCTTACAGGATCAAATGCAGAGCTCGAATTGATCAAATACTTGCTCGTTGTCTCAGTTGTGCTGGAGGAAATGGCCTTTTAGTGTGTTGATCTTGACCTAGTATCTGAGCTGAAGTTGTCGCGAAAACTGTTAGGGTTGCCTCGAGCGTCACCAAAAGCAAAACTTGTGTGTTTGGAGCTCTAGAAGATTGAAGAGCATCGTCATTAAGTTTCCAGGATTCAAGATTTCCAGATTTTTTTTTTCTTGGGTTCTTGTTTGATTTTTTATTGCCATTTAGAATCAAATATTTCAGGTTGGAAAGTAGGATGATTAAATGATTTATGAATTATGATTGTGAAATGTTTGTTTTTGAACTTCATTCCATTACATTGAGTTAGGACTTAAATCAGCTACTGTCTTACACAATTCATGTGTCCATTACTACAAGTACTTGTATTGTACTAAGCAACAAAAGTTGTTGAGCAGTTTAGTGCTGCTTAAGGTTAGTCTAGAGTTCAAGTTTCACCGATGCAGGTAAACTCCTGTTGAAATATATATTCACTCACCATAATTTAGTTGTACAACTTAAGTCAAATGTAGATGTAGTAAGAGCTAAACTCCTGTTAAATTGGGAATACATAAAAAAAAATAATAATAAATACCCTTGCTAAATGGGCATTTTAGACTCAAAATACATGCCTATAATCAATTTATTATAATGATCATTCAGGGTATGTTCTTTTCAACTTATTTGAACTTATTTTGTGAAAGAGAAAAGTAATAAATATGCTATTTTCAACTTATCTGATATGAATTTATTGATATTTATTGATACAACTTATGTGAAGTTATTAGTTGATCGAAAAGAACATAGCGTTAGGCGTCTTTTGGTCACTGGAAATTAAATCAAATGTGAAATCATATTTCATGGGATGTGAATTCTCCTAATAATCTACTTCATCCGTTCTTTTTTACTTGCATCCTTTTCCTATTTAGGAAGTTGCAAAATACTTGCATCCTTTCCTTACAACCATATCCTTATAAATATAATAAAATAAGGTAAACCCCACTTGCATTTGGGTTCACTTTCAAACCACAACAAGAAATTTTCCATCGGCGAACCAAATCTACCAACCGAATAAATTTTAGTCAGGTAATGCCGAGCGACATCAACCGTTGATGGTCGAAAAAATATTACCGACCGTTTACCGACATCAACCGTAGACGGTCGAAAAAATATTACCGACCGTTTACCGAAATCAACCGTTGACGGTCAAAAAAATATTACCAACCGTCTAAACGGTCGGAAAACGCTTTACCGACCGCTGTAACGGTCGGTAATACTGACCGAGATAAAATCGGTCGTTATGTTTTTTTTTTCGAAATTAACACTTCCTTTTTTTTGCGCCGTTTTCTTTCCTTCACAACAACAAAATTGGACTCGGCCGACCGCCAGTTACCGACCGTTAGTGGTCGGTAATTGGATTTACCGACCGTTTGTAGTCGGTAAAAATGGGTCGCTGAAATAGTAGTCGGTAAAATATTTTACCGACCGTGTCGACGGTCGGTAACAAATTACCGACCGTCTACCGACCGTTTACACAGTTGGTCAAAAATGGAGGGAAGAGGTGCGTACCGACCCCTTAAACGGTCGGTCTTACCGACCGCCTAGACAGGCGGTCGGTCATACCGACCGTTTAGGCGGTCGGTACGAACCTCTTCCCTCCATTTTTTTTGGTGGCAAAAAGTTATTTACCGACCGTTATGCGGTCGGGAAGTAACTTTTACCCGCCTTTTTTGGCGCCATTTCTTTATTTTGAACACTGATTTACCGACCGTTGAGCGGTCGGTAATTTGGTTTTTTTTTTTTTTTTAAATACCTTAAAAAATAGGGCAAAAACAAATTAAAATTAAAATATAAAAATAAATTAAAATTAAACAAATTCAAAATTTCAAAATTGCATTTTATATTAATAATATAAATAATTTGTACAATAATCCAATAATAGTAATATAACAATATAATACAACTATGCTACGAAGGCTCCAGAAGCGCCGGAACCGTCTGTCGGATCATCAGGAGGGCCTCGGTGAGTGAAGGAAGGATCACCGAATCTCCTCGCGAAGGCGTCCATCTGCGCCTTCAACTGGGCGAGGTACTCCTCCCGCTTCTGTTCTCTCCCCTCCCGCTCCTTTTCTCTCTCCTCCCGCTCCTTGTCTCTCTGCTCCATCTCTACCCTAGCGCGCTCGGACTCCTCCAAACGCTGGGACATCTGTTGTAATTGAGCGGAAACCGATGGAGAATAGGAAGATCCGACGTGCCGCCTCCGCGAGATTCTCTCGTAATAGAGAGAAGCGCCCTCCCTGCCGAACCCTAGAACCTCTCCCTTCCTGAAGCCACCAACCGTATCAAAGAAGATCTGGTTGGAGTTAGTTCTCCGTCTCTGAACCACTAGCCTGAGACTCGGAAAGGTTCTGGTTATATTGATCCTGCAAATTATGGAGTTAGTTCAAACGATTCTAAACAATAAAGAATCAAGTTGACATTTTAGGTCATTTTCGAGCTTTTTTTTGCATTTTCGCACCTAACTTGTCAAGTGTCGTTCCATTACTAGATTTCAAAGCTTATACACGTCCTATAACACCCTATTATACTTGTTAGGGGTTGATTATGTCGATTATAGGGCCCCACCACCATTTTAGGTCAAAACTTGGCTTTTTAGGTCATTTTCGAGCTTTTTTTTGCATTTTCGCACCTAACTTGTCAAGTGTCGTTCCATTACTAGATTTCAAAGCTTATACACGTCCTATAACACCCTATTATACTTGTTAGGGGTTGATTATGTCGATTATAGGGCCCCACCACCATTTTAGGTCAAAACTTGACATTTTAGGTCATTTTCGAGCTTTTTTTTGCATTTTCGCACCTAACTTGTCAAGTGTCGTTCCATTACTAGATTTCAAAGCTTATACACGTCCTATAACACCCTATTATACTTGTTAGGGGTTGATTATGTCGATTATAGGGCCCCACCACCATTTTAGGTCAAAACTTGACATTTTAGGTCATTTTCGAGCTTTTTTTTGCATTTTCGCACCTATTTTGTCAAGTGTCGTTCCATTACTAGATTTCAAAGCTTATACACGTCCTATAACACCCTATTATACTTGTTAGGGGTTGATTATGTCGATTATAGGGCCCCACCACCATTTTAGGTCAAAACTTGACATTTTAGGTCATTTTCGAGCTTTTTTTTGCATTTTCGCACCTAACTTGTCAAGTAACGTTCCATTACTAGATTTCAAAGCTTATACACGTCCTATAACACCCTATTATACTTGTTAGGGGTTGATTATGTCGATTATAGGGCCCCACCACCATTTTAGGTCAAAAGTTGACATTTTAGGTCATTTTCGAGCTTTTTTTTGCATTTTCGCACCTAACTTGTCAAGTAACGTTCCATTACTAGATTTCAAAGCTTATACACGTCCTATAACACCCTATTATACTTGTTAGGGGTTGATTATGTCGATTATAGGGCCCCACCACCATTTTAGGTCAAAAGTTGACATTTTAGGTCATTTTCGAGCTTTTTTTTGCATTTTCGCACCTAACTTGTTAAGTAACGTTCCATTACTAGATTTCAAAGCTTATACACGTCCTATAACACCCTATTATACTTTTTAGGGGTTGATTATGTTGATTATAGGGCCCCACCACCATTTTAGGTCAAAACTTGGCTTTTTAGGTCATTTTCGAGCTTTTTTTTGCATTTTCGCACCTAACTTGTCAAGTAACGTTCCATTACTAGATTTCAAAGCTTATACACGTCCTATAACACCCTATTATACTTTCAAGGGGTTTTTTTTTGCAGTTTAGGTCAAGTAATTAATCATGACAAACAATAAACATCAAATGCAACTACTAAACAAACAATCCTATTCGTACTCATCGGCTTATAAGCCGGAATTCCGCTCTAAACATCAAATGCAAATCATAAAAAACAATCCTATTCGTACTCATCGGCTTATAAGCCGGAATTCCGCTCTAAACATCAAAGTAAACAAAGAAAAGAACATTACCATCACTTCCTTGGCCTTCTGGCTAATTGGTTGCGGTTCCATGCCGGGGCGCCTTTTGAAGTGAGTGTCAAGGAAGACATCCGCAGCGTCAGGGAACTTCCCTCCTTGCTCCTTAGCCAATTTCTTGGCTCGCTGAATCACCGACACAGATCCAGCGCAATGAGAGGCCGGGGCGGCGCCACTAGCGTTGCCAGCTCTCCTGTTTACCTTCGCCCGAGCTGACCTCTCCTTAGACTTCTCGTCAGTAAGTCTATCCTTCATTGCGCTATACATCTCATCACCTGTCATGGAAAACAATCAAACTTAACACTTGATGGGCAGTATTGATATTTTAGCAAATTTTAGAAATGACTATCCAATACTCACCGAGCCAGCTAGGTCGATCTTTCCGCTTGTGAACCACATCGTTGAAGATGTCTTTCAGGCGTCTTCCAGCCTTGCTCTCATAAGCATCTCGTACTCTGCCCTCGAGCTCAGGCCTCCAACGATACTGTTTCTGCATTCGACAAAATCCAATGAATTATGTTATTGTTAGAAATTATATATAAAAAAACACTATTTATTACAGAGTTTGTCTTTATCACCTTCCACATGTTCCACCAATGTGCCTTGGTTGCCTGATCCACCTCGGTGTAGTTCTTCCAAGGCTCACGGAAGTAGGACTTTATCACGTGTGATATGGATCGAACAACACTGCTCGTGTCAAACCTTGCACACGAAACAAAGTAAGATTAAATAAACAACATATGAATACAACTTAATTTCAATTATTAAAACATTAAAAAATAAAACAAAAACTCACCATAGGCCATCAGGGTCTAATGTGGACGTCGAAGCTACGTCCGGATCAACGTCGCCACCATCATCGTCACCAGAAGGCTGAGAAGACGGAGTAGCCTCAGCAGCAGCACCAGAAGGAGATGGCTCCAACTGAGGAGACGGAGTAGCCTCAGCAGCAGCACCAGAAGGAGACGGCTCCAACTGAGGCATACGCGGTGTCGGCATAAACTGCGGCCGAACTGGAGGAGGCCGCGTAAGCGGAGGAAACTGAGCAGATGGAGCATCAAACTGGAGCTGACGCGCAGCCCCGTGGTCCAGAGATAAGGAAGGTGAAATCGACGGCCGTGTCATAGACGACTGACGCCGACGAAGTTCACCAGGACCAATAATGGTGGGCTGGGGTTGCTCGTCCTGACTCTGCGCTCCAGATTTCTTCTTAGCACCACCAGGTCGTTTTGATGACATTTTCCTGCATAAAGTTGTTAGTAAATCAAAAGAAATACAATGAATTAGGCAAACAAACCCCAATCACAAACACAAATATAATGAATAACATAACTAAACAATCACCGTTAATAAATTACAATTTTTACAAGAATTTGGTTTTTGGTTTCAAATTACAATAAATTGCTACAATTATTACATCCTAATGAAACAAACCGATGTCATCAACGTCCTCGTCATCATCATCAACCATGTCATCGATTTCATCATCGTTAAGCTCCTGTCCACCGTCATCGTCGTCTTCATCTAGACTCGGAATGACCTCCTCATATTCGTCATCATCACCCTGAATAACCTCGTAGTCTGGGATCTCGTCTGGAGAACATAAACCTACAGGAACAAGGGATGTTGCCTCTTGTAGAACATCCGAGTCCACCGGTGCATCAACCTCTGACCTAGCTTTGGTCTTGAACACAGCCCACCACTGCAATTTGTCTCTCTTAAGGCTAGGATAAGGTGCATAATAAACCTGGCTGGCTTGGTAGGAGACAATGAAGGGGTCATACCACGAGAGTGTCCTAGAGTGATTGACCTCTACAAGTCTATATTTCTCATGGATGTTCATGCCCTTGTCACAATCAAACCAACGACAGTTGAATAATACCGTCTTGTAATCTGCATCACTCCCGTGGTAAGACAATTGTAAAACCTCTTCCAAAGTGCCGAAGTAGTCACCCCCTCCTTGACTCTCAACACAGACCCCATAATTCATGGTTGACTTGTTCCTTCCATAGCTTTGTGTGTGGAAATTGTACCCATTGACGTAGAATTGATTCCAAGTTGTGACTTCTGTGGAGGGTCCCATCGCAAGAGCTCGTGTGACGTCATCGGCAGACTGTGTCTGAAGAACCTACATTTGCATTGGTGAGTCAGATAGTAAAATGATTTTACGTAATTATAAAATAAAGTTGGGGTATTAGGGGGTTGAAATTCCTCACTTGTTTCCTTAACCATCCTGGGTATTGGGATTCGCATTTGATCCAGACATCATCTCTCTTTATTTGGGGATTTGAGTCTACTATGTGATCCTCAAATTGCCTATTATAGTGCGCAAATTCGATGTTAGTCGCTTAGTATTTTTTTTGTAATCTAACACAGTTAAAGTAAGAAAATTACCTTTCGTACTCACTTAGTATGCCACAATTTGCAAGGACATACAGATGGAGTCGGAGATACTCCTTGTCTGTCAACCAACGTTTACTACCACTCGATGCAGGTCGACCACAATCCTCCCTAAACAATTCAGGGACATCGACACCATGTTGGCTTTCAACAGCATGATATGCATTTCTACCCAAATCCCTCGACTTGGTATCAACCTCAGATTGAAAATACTGTGAGCAGAAATTGGATATCTCCTCAGCCAGGTATGCATTGCATATAGATCCTTCAACCCTTGCCTTGTTCCCCACTTTACGTTTCAAGTGGTTAAGGTACCTGTGGGTAAAGAATACATGTGGATTGTAAATCACAATTCAGAAGAAATGAGTAAAGGGGTATAAACGATTACAATAACTCACCGTTCGAATGGATACATCCATCTGTATTGAACGGGACCCCCAATATATGCTTCATGTGGCAAGTGTACAGGCAAGTGCTCTATGGAGTTAAAGAATGCCGGAGGAAACAGTTTTTCCAACTTACACAAGATCTCGGCAATGTTCTTATGTAGGCGGTCCATCTCACTCAACGTGATAGTGGGAGCACACAAGTCACGGAAGAATTGGCTTATTTCGGTTACTGCCTTCCAAATATGAAGGGGGAGCAACTCTCTTAGACAAACAGGCAACAACCGCTCCATAATTACATGACAATCGTGACTCTTCATTCCATGGAGCCTATTTTTTTTTTTATCAACACATCGGCTCAGGTTCGAAGCATACCCATCAGGAAATCTCAAGTCTCGGATCCAGTCACATAACACCTTCTTCTGCTCCTTGTTAAGTGCGTAAGGCGCCTTGGGCATCACCTCATTACCCTTACCATCATCAATGAGCTGCAGCTCTCGACGCCTGCAGACACTCTTCATGTCTTTCCTCGCACTAACAGTGTCAGACGTTTCGTCTTTCACGTCCATGACGGTGTGGATGAGCTGCTCGAAGAAATTCTTCTCGATATGCATCACGTCTAAGTTGTGCCGAAGCAGCAAATCCTTCCAATACGGCAGTTGCCACAAACAAGATTGCTTATCCCATCCTATTTTTTTCTTCTTCAATTCCTTCAAAGCATCAGGACCGTCAGCTGCTCGCGGTAAGTCCTTGACACACTGCCACAGTTCCTCACCTGACATGATATGAGGAGCCGAGTCATTTTCAACTCTGTTCTTACAAAAAGCCGTCTTATTCTTTCGAAAGGGGTGATCGGAATCTAAAAATTGACGATGGCAATCAAACCATGATACTTTGCCACCATGTTTTAGCCAAAAGGCCTTGCTATTCTCCATACAATACGGGCACGCCTTTTTGCCAAACGTGTTCCAACCTGACAACATACTGTATGCTGGAAAGTCACTGATAGTCCACAATAAGGCTGCACGAAGATTGAAATTTTGCTTCTTTGATACGTCATAAGTCAAGGACCCAACCGACCATAGGTGCTTCAACTCATCAATCAAAGGCTGCATGTAGACATCCAAGTTGTTTTTCGGATTTTTTGGCCCAGGGATAAGCAAGGAAAGGAAAATGAAAGGTTTCTTCATGCACATGGACGGCGACATGTTGTACGGTGTAGTTAAAACAGGCCAACAAGAGTATTGCTTTCCAAACTTCCCAAAAACGGAAAAACCATCTGTGCACAACCCAAGTCTAACGTTTCGAGGCTCGGATGCGAAGTCCGTAAAGGTCCTGTCGAAGTGCTTCCAAGCTTCACTGTCACTAGGGTGAGCCATATTCCCTTGCCCTCGACGATTCTCACAATGCCATGTCATAGCCTCAGCAATGTTTCTAGTTGCAAACATTCTTTGCAATCTTGCTGTTATTGGGAAGTACACCATAAAGCTTTCGGGAACCAAAGTTTCATTCGAAGTCTCCTTGTACCGATTCGACCCGCAATGACGACACTTATCAAGCTCAGCATCGTCCTTCCAATACAACATACATCCTTTAGGGCAGGCGTGTATCTTCTCGTGAGGAAGCTCTAATCCCTTCAGAACCTTCATTGTTTCATAATAGGTGGTACACTTAGTTTTTTCGGAGGTGGGGAGCGCATCGTTGAACAATGACCCAATGCTGTCTACACACCTGAGTGGCAAGTTGTAGTCACACTTCAAGTTGATCATTCTGGAAGCCATCTCCAACACAGACATCTTGCTCCCATCATACAACGGCTGCTCGGCTGCCTTGAGCAACTCGAAGAACATTTTTGCCTCCGCATTTGGTTCTTCTTCGGCCGAATTTGCCTCCTCAACGAATGATGAGTCCACGTTGTCCCCAAAAGCATCGACAACCATTTCCCGGTAAGGATTCGGCTGAGTAGAAGACGAGGTGGACTCTGTACTCACCCTTTCACCGTGACATAACCATTCATAGTAGTTCGGAATGAACCCCTTCTTATACAAATGTACCTTGACGTTGGGCACATCCAAGTACTTCAAGTTCTTACACCGAACACAAGGACATCTTATCTTGTCCTTGTCATTGAGCTCGGGGTGCTGCTGAGAGAAGGTAACAAACTCATTCACCCCTTTGATGAACTCATCACGAAGTTTGTGTTCCTTATCTTTTCTCTTGTACATCCACTCACGCTCCTTCCTTTTCATTTCGATTAATACAATTATAAGACATTTACTAAAATTTTAGTTCAAAGCATTCAAACATACTTCAATATAATGTCTTCACTCCTATCTTATTTAAGCCGTTCTTAAATATTCTTGTTAAAGCTTTCTTATGTAATGCACATGTATATATATTTAAGTCATATTTACGAAAAATACAATACATATTTACATACATACTTACATACATACATAATTAAATATATACTTACTTACTTACATACATACATACACTTTAATTTTTTGCTAAAAAAAATACACATACATACATATACATACACCTATTATTACACATTTGATTCAAATACAAAAATACATTAACATACATACATAATATACACACATACACATACATAATACATACACATACACATACATACAAAAAAAATTAATAAAAATTTAATAAATTCAAAACAAAACAACACATAAATAATACACACACATACATACAAATACATACATAATACATACACATACACATACATACAAATACATACATAATAATTAAATAAATTGAAAAAAAAAAAAAAACCCTAACCAGCGAGCAGTGGCAGCAGTAGGCGCGGCGGCGAGCAGAAGGGACGGCGGTGACCAGGAGGGGCACGGTGGCCGGCGAGCAGCAGGCGGTGTGCAGAAAGAAAGAGAGAGAAAGAGAAGGAGAAAGAAAGAGAAATAAAGAGAAGGAGAAAGAAAGAGAAGGAGAAAGAGAGAGGTCGGAGGTCGGAGGTGGGTGGCCGGAGGTGGGTGATCGGAGGTGAGAGAGAGAGAAAGTAAGGGTTTTGGGGTCGCCGGTGGTTTTTCGAGAGAGAGAGAGAGTACGAGTGGAGAGAGAGTGAGATTGGGATTCAAAAATCACGAGTCGTTAAAGAAGGGGTCGAAAATTTTTCCGACCGCCATAACGGTCGGGAAATACCGACCGCTAAACGGTCGGTACATTTAGAAGTCGAATGTACCGACCGTTTAGTGGTCGGTAAATGGTCTGACTAACATTGGTTTTGGGGGGAAAAAATTACCGACTGTGTTCAGTCGTCGACGGTCGGTAATTTACGACCCTCTATTGACGGTCGGTAAGTGCGGTCGGGCGAAGAGGATATTCTTGTTGTGCTTCTCTCTCATTCCCGACCCCAAACCCTTATTTCGCTCAAACACTCTTGTTCTCTCCTCTCATCTCTCATATCAACTCTCTCACCTCACGAAATCAACTCTCAAACTCACAAACTCACTCATATTTAACAAAAAATTAACACAGTTTGGGGGGGAAGAGGTACCTACTAGATCAGGGTTACACTTAGTATTTAACAAAAAATTACAATCATGTCTTGCACCCTTGGCCATCCTATCAGCTATCCTGTTGAACTTCCTATCCGTGACTTGAATAGGAGAAGGTGAACAGAGATCTAGGAGCTCCCTACAGTCATTAAACAAATTAGTCAAATACATAAAACTTTTAGCAACATGACTGTCATGGATGCTGTCCACTGCATTTTTGCAATCTGAAACAATCAAACACCCTTTCCAAGTACAAATGCTAATCCATTGCAGAGTTACTCTTAGAGCTATGACTTCAGCCATAAGAGTTGAAACTGTTAGGCAAGAGCCCCATTGACCTGTAATCCAAGCACCTGTGTTGCTTATAAGACAGAAAGCAACTCCTGTTTTCAAGGTGTTAGAGTCCCAAGATGCATCCACAAAACAAATAGGCATAGGGTGAGATGAGAGGAGATTCTATATTGAGGAAGGGGAAATGAGGTAAGTAGAAGTATGAGGATTTGCTCTTATCTGATGGGGGAGATGTGGGGAAGCTCCATGAAATTCCCAGGACTGGAATAGGGTTTGTATTAGACAATCATTAGCAGATATATTAACCCTCCTAAATAGCCATGCATCCCTTCTCTTCCAGAGACCCCATAGACAACAGGAAAAGAAAAGGTTAAATGGCATGCCATCAAAGAATTCAAGATTAGAAAGTTGATCTTTGAGCCAATGGAGAGAAGGGCCTGAGGGAATATTGATAGTAGGGTTTCCAAAATTGGGTAGCTCTTGGACAGTTGAAGAGAATGTGGAAAGCAGTCTCCTGTACATTCTGGCAGAAGGTGCAGGCTGCTTTAATGCCCAGGGGTCTTTGGCTGAGGGTTGCATTTGAGGGTAGTTTGTCACCCCACACTTGCCACAGAAAGAACTTTATTTTTGGAGGGAGATCAGCCTTCCAAATGAAACTGAAATCACATTCTTTGTCATACATATTTGAGAAAAAAGCATTATAAGCCCATTTGACAGAGAATTTGTTATTCTTTTGGAATTTGGAAAAGTGAAGATCAGAGACAGGACTAATTGGGATGGGTGTTGCCAATATGTGGTTCTGAATTTGTGGGGGGAGCTGGAAGTCCAGAGAGGAAAGGTCCCATCTCCCCTAGTGAATAAAGTCTTTGATGGTGAGATCTTTTGTATTGTGGTGCAAGGGTCCCTGTATAATCTATCGAAACTTCCCTAAAGAGGACCATTCATCATCCCAAAATGAAATAAGGTCACCCTGGCCAATCACCCATTTAAAGGAGTTAGTATAGAGATTCCAAACATAACCAAAATCCTTCCACATATGTGAACCTTTCCTAAAGGATATGGGAATGGTCCTGTTACCAAAGTATTTTGCTGTTATAACTTTTGAAGCAAGGCTTTCTGGGTAGTTTATTAATTTCCAGCAAAGTTTCATGAGACAGGCTTTGTTAAACAACTGCAGGTTTTTAATCCCCAGCCCTCCAGCCCATGTAGGAGAAGAGATAGAAGAAAGAGAGGACAGATGAACCCCCCTGCTATGAGAGGAGCCCCGGAGAAATCTGGCTACAATTGAATTTATAGAGGAAATAATGGAGGTTGGCAGTTTGCTAAACTACATATAATAAAAAGGGATGGAGGTGAGGGTTGAGTTGATAAGACATAGCCTGCCTGCTTTTGAAAGGAACTTGACTTTCCATTGGTCCAATCTGGACCTGACCTTGTCAACTATGAATTGATATTTTGCTTTGGTGGGCCTTTTATGCAAGATAGGAAACCCCAAATAAGAGCCTAAATCATCTGTCCTCTTACAAGGGAAGGAAGAAAGAAAGAAATCCACATCAGCAATTGGGGTATTTGGAGAGAAAGTTACCTGACTCTTGGTAGAATTCATAGATCGACTGGCCTGAGGCTGAAGAGAAAAGATCAAGGCAGTAGAGAACTGACTCTATAGTCTTCCTATTACATTGACCAAAGAGAATTAGATCATCAGCAAACAAAAGGTGGGAAATCTCCAGTTTATTCCTCCCCATTTTGAAAGGAGTCCAACTTTTCTCCCTACAAGCTTCATGGGTAAGAAGTGATAAACATTCCATGCACATGATAAAAATGTAAGGGGAGAGTGGGTCACCGACCTTGCCTAATTCCCCTAGTAGGAATGAAAGGACATGATGGTTTACCATTAATAATGACTGAGGAAGAGACACTTGTCAAACAACTCATGATAAGCTTGATGGATTCAGGTTCAAAATTGAAACTAGCCAAGCTATTTCTAATAAAATTCCATTCCAGCTTATCACAGGCTTTTTCCAAGTCAATTTTAAGTGCAAACCATCCATTTCTTCCCTTCCTTTTCCTCATTGTGTGGAATGACTTTATACTTTGCAATTTTCTTGACATTTAACTAACTATTGCAATCTGGATCACTATTACATAAACCATTCTATACTATCATCATACTATCACAGGCTTAAAGGCTAGATTATAACATTGAACACAATTTAATCTCATCAAGAAAATTAATTTTAGTGGGCTTTAAAATAACATAAACCATACTATAAAAAGAAGATAGATTAATGGAAATGGAAATTCATAAACTCCTCCAATATGGTAACAAACTACCAAATTACTAAGGACCAGAAAAAGTACTACTATAAATCAAAAGAGCAAGATGACAACAAGAATACAACATTTTATCACACCGTGACAAAAAACAACACACTTGGTAGCATAACCCAATAAGGGACTTTGCTAACGGAGTGTAACGGAGGTGGGAGTATAAGAAGAATAGTGCAACTAAAGGTGGGAGTATAAAAAAAAATATAACTAAAAGGTGGGAGTTTACAAAAAGAGGTAACTAAAATGTGGGAGTTGACAATTTTTCCTAATATGTAATTACAAGTTTTTGTTTTCTAGCTTGAATACATTCCATAAGCTTACTTTTTTTTTTCTTTAAAAAAACAACCAACTTTTGTAGCTATTTGGTATTAGCTCAAGTGTTGAATCCAATCTTAACATTTAAAAATTACACATCAATATAACAAATTGCACTCCAATACATATTGAACATACAAAGCCCGGACATCGTCGGGCCAAAAAACTAGTTTAATAATTACATGTTAGGATTATTAATATGTAAACTCTTTGTTGTGTACGATGCATAGTAAAACAACATGTAGATACCCTTAGTATGACATGAAAGTGGAAATGCATCTTAGAATTCACCATGGATTCATGGGGGTCGTTTTGAGAGTATAAGGGATTGGATATTTAGTTTGACCTTCAGGATTATTGACTCTATTGTGCCTTATGCTAAACTTTTTGATTGATAAAAACAACTTTTATTTATTCTACTTTTCTAGCCAACATGGATTAAAATAAAATAAAATAATGACGTAGTTTTATTAATACTACATTTAACCCCAAAAATTACTATAAAAAAATGATTGGTTTGATTGTACTCTTTAGCTAGATTGGTAAGGCTTATATGAAAAATGTTTTTCTTCCTATTGGATTCGACCCTTACTTTGTATACTACCATTTGAGTTTGGTGTAGAATTTTGGAATTTAATTTGGTTTGACCGCTAGAACTCCAGTATAATCATTCCTAATGAACCCGAATACCCCAATAAGTCACTTGAATTATGCACTTACAATCAAAACCTACAATTTTGAGTGACAAAAAAATGCGTTGCGTTGACTAAAGTTTTTCACTTTTGAATTTTGAAGATATTTGTGAACAAAAAGTAAAGAGCGTAGAAGCAGTTTAAAAACATGCAAATAGTATTAAACCATAAGAAATCTATGATTTGAACTCATGCCATCATCCGTTCAATTTTTTTTATTTCTATTTTATTTAATTTTTTGGTTGGAAAGGACTCAATGAAATTAATTAAGCAGCATTACATAATCATTACAAAAAGTAATGTGTTCAATCTACAAATTCACTAATTTTTTCTTACGGGTACAAATTCTTTAAAGTTATCAGTTGATTTCAATGGGATTTGAACTGTAATGAAGAAGAATAATTAAAAAGACAAATACTCCGCCCAGTTCTCATGAACTGAAATTTGGTGAGTTGGGTTTTTTTTTTTTTTTGTTAATTTACTGTACTAAACTTAACTTATTACTATTGAACTGATGAACTAAATTTTTATAGAATTGAACTTATTTTTGTTGAACCTTAACAAATTTCTTAATTATTGAACTTATTTTTACTGAATTGAATTTATTTCTAATTAACTAAAATTATTATTACTAAATTGAATTTTTTTAATTGAAATTTATATAAATAAGTTAATGAGAACAAGGCTTCAATTGGTTATTTTATAGAAAAAAGTAAGTTTTATATATATTAGTTTTTAAAAAGTCAAAAGAGGTTTTTTAAATATCAAATAATTGAATGGATGAGATTGTTCCTTAAAAAATTGGATGGTTCAAATTTATTATTTGGTAAAAATTAATGAGGGTCGGGACATCAGATAAGAAGATTAAAAATAAAAATATTAAATGAATTTAAACATTAATAATGCCACTTGATGCATGAATTGTGCATGTATGTATTCCAACTTTCTAAAATTTATGTCATATCAGGAAATATATTAAGGGTGTCAATCATTATTAACTTATTATTATTTATATTTATTATGGTGTGACCTAAAGTATATACAAACCGTAAAATATAAAATGGGAAACTAATGTGATCATGTAGAATACTGATCCTAGTTAGCTTTAATTAATACAATGATGTAATAAAAGGAAAATCAAATGTAGCAATAAAAAACCCTAGAACCAATTAGTAATGAAGTTGGGTAAAACTTGTAATTAATACAATGTCAAAAAAAATAATAATAACTGAAACTCGGAGAATCTTCAATTCGCATAAGTAAAACTTGGTATCATGTTCAATTGAATTTGTTTTCAAGATAAAGGACAAAATTAAAGAGTAAAGGAATAACAAGGCAGAAAGAATTGAAGAACATAGAACTAGTACGGAAAAAAATCATATATGATCTTCATAACATTGAAATGAGGTACATTTACAGATCTGAAAACAAAAAAAGTAATTGGAATGAAACTAAGATTTATATCATAAGAAGCTCTATTGCACTACTTTGCATGTATGAAGGATATAAACCACAATGAAAACTAAGCACTAAAAAACCTTTGAACTGCTTGCTATTAGTTATCAGTCCTCAATGTGTCAAATATGACAATATAAACTTGAATTAACGACCTTCGCACAAGTAAATGAGGAATCAACTCCAAGTCTAAGAATCGTCGCATATGTAATCAAGGGCGAAGCCAAAACTTGAATATTAAGGGGGCCTAATATAATTTTTAAAAATTTAAAAAATATATAATTTATTTATTAATACGTAATAACAAGTACGAACATTTTTATTTCATGTTTTAATTATTTTTACCTTTAATATTTTGTAGTTTTTTTATATAAAAAAAACTACAAAATAAAATTAAATGCAATTTATTCCGTAAATTGCACCTACGTACTTTAAAACTAACAAAAATTATCAATCAAATAAGGAAATCATACCTTTAAACAAATTTACAAAATAAGCGTTTTCTAATCACTAAGGTTAAATAGTAAAGTATTTAATTAATATAATATTTGTTTTTAATAATCCAATCTTTTGATTATTCGCAAATAATAATAAACGTTTTGATTATTCCTGAATAATCCATCCTTTGTACTAAATTTCATAGAGTAAACCAAAACCAAATTTTAGGCGTAATATTGGGGCTATAAAATCAAATATTCTTATTTATAAAATCAAATATTCCTATTTATAAAAGTTTGTCGGGGCCATATAGTAAAACTAAATGTCACATATATGACTTACGGGTGTCAGGCCCCTCACAGCCCCCCATGTAACTTCACCCTTGCACGTAATACATACATTATGGAAATATGAGTACATTGGAGTTTTAAGATCTGATATTAGAGAGTAGGCTAGGTGAAGGACTAATATATCGACAAAAGCTATGATCGAAAACAACTACTGTACTTGGTAGAAAATAAACCCTATAATGGATGAACCAAAACTCATAAGAAACTTGTAAAACAAAAAAAAATGAATTCGCTGGAATTGTTGATAACATGAATGATATTAAAACCTGGACATACAGATCGATGCATGGCAGAACAACTAGATGAAGCACCCACCGACCATTCCACCAACGCTAAGCTAATAGATACGATCCGAACGAAACCAATTGCGTGTTGGTGATGGAAGGCATGGGTTGTTTGTTGATGACTTTGCAACTCCTCATGCTCTTCATTTCGTGAACCATCTCGGAAGGAATAAGCGGGTCTGATTGAATGTGGTGCATGATCTTATCATTCAGAAACCCTTTTTCCTGAGAATTGACTTGTTTTTTGGAATAAACTCTCTTATTACAAGCATCCTCAAGTAGCTCCCTTCTGATTCGGTCTTCTTCGTACTCTTTCTTCAGCACATGTTTCATGAAGTTGTGGCCCAGTTCAGCAATGTCATCAATCCAAAATCGACCTATTCTCCCAAGTCCTCTAATGCTTCTGAAGAACATCGAGAATCCAGCACCGATTGCCTGCACAATTTTGCCACCATTGTCAAATCTCCAAATCGAATGAAAACCTTAGAATTTTATGGGTAAATGTAAAAGCTAAGCTTGCAATTCTAGCTTTGTATCATCAACAAAACAAACAAGACACGATCAAATATGCAAGAACTACAAGGAGAAAATATGAGAGAGAGAGTTAGAGAGAAAAGAGAGAACAGAGCAGAATTTATATGCTATTGATTAGATGATTATGCCAACTATTGTACAATATACAACATTTATATAGTAATGTAATACCCATAAATGAACGCATGGGATTAAACAAATTAAAGCAATGCAAAAATACCCATGAATAGAGGGCTATGATTAGTTTGCCAGTTTCTAGGATGATTTGCTGATGTGGACTGCATTGCCAGCAGTTGTAGTGTAGGCAGTGGTACTGAGAGCAGTAGGATACTCTTCTTGAGTTCATTGTTGAGGAATGATACGATTGATTAGGGTTTTTTTTTATGATAAACACAAGTACACAACCAAGTAAGTAACTGGAAAGTGTGGAGCAACTAATATAATGTTGGATTTTCATAATGATTGTAAATCACTTTTAGCTTTCTTTTTATTATATACTAATAACAATGTCGGCTTAGAATTATCGAATTTTTCTTCTTTTTTTGTTAAACATTATAAATTATTATTCTTAGGTATATACTTTTAACACATATTTAGTTGTTATTACCCTAACATTATAAATTATTATTCTTACATCATGCAAAAAAAAAAATCAAAAAAATTATGATGTATGTAAGATAAAAGTCATTATCGTACTTCCAAAATGTAATCTATTTCATTAAAATATTAAGCTTTTAAGAAACGATCAGACTATATAACTTTTTAATAAAGTTACCTACTTTTAGGTTCTATTTGTAAAGCGTAAAACATTTTACAAGAAAAGTGTTTTTCTCCCTTTTCTAATTTTACATTGTTTGGTATAAAAAAGAAGGTAAAACAATTTTCCATTGGGGTAGAATTTCCCTAACAATGATGGAAAATCATTATCCTTCCAAATAAAAAGGAAAATAGTTTCCTTTTTTTTTGAGAGGAAAATGATTTTCCATAAATATAAGAGAAACTCTTCCCCATCAAAAATTGTTTTACATTAATCCTTTGCATACTAAACAATGTAAATTTGAGAAAGGGGGGAGTACACTTTTCATGGAAAATGTTTTACACTCTACCAAATGGAGCCTTAATTGAATCTTTAGACTTTAGAGTTTGACGGTGAATTAAATTGTTGGCCAATTCCAAGGTAAACACCAAAAAAGTTTGTACTCATATATAAAGGTGAGACTTCAACTAATCAATTCAATTGTGTCGAACCAAACATATTACTTGATTTTGCTTCGCTCAAATTTAGATTTATCCCCAAATCAAATTGTTTAAATTCTAATTTACTGATTTTAAGTTAATTCTCTATCCAATTCAGCTCAGTTCAATTGCAATTAATTCACTCTATGTGATATACGTAAATATTAGTTTCACATTTATTTTTTAGAGTTTTGTGTACATTTTTTTACTTACATCTCTGTAAAATTAAATATAATCAGGATACCTAGATAGGACATCATATAACAATGCAAATTGGCCAAAGGTTAAATTATCTAAAAAATGTTACTCTAGAACTATGTTTGTTGGAAATATAAGGGAATGCAAACGTAGGATTGCTAGTGTGGGTTTTATTCTTTGTCACACGTTGGTAGAATACCCATAGTTTTTCTTGTTTATATAGAATATTGTGCACCGCGCTGTTGCTGCCCTTCCGCCTTGCCCGACTCGTGTTCCCAGCACGTGCATGGTGTGGCTTCATTTTAGTGCAGTTTCGTAATTTAATTTTTGGACGTTTACAAATTACAAGTAACTAGTTTTTTTTACCCGGCGTTGCTCGGGGTATAGCCGAAGAGCAAAGAAAATAATAGCCAAAGGTGCTGCAATGATGATTATTGATTTTTCTTGATTGAACTTGCATGATTTTTGTAAAAAGTCATGCTCATGTTGTGAGTTGTCAAATATAGTGCAGACAATACAAACGTGAGCAATCTGCAGGCTTTTATACATGATAGTTGTGAGCGAAAATTAATAAAAGTTGATACCTAATAAATAAGACATATAAAAATTCGGAACATAGCCTTAAATTTCATTTGTATACGATTCCAATTATTTTAAATAGATAGAGTATGTACTTGGTCTACCAAGGCAACTTGAGACAATGATATTGGGACAACATTGTAGAAATGTATCTTAAAATTTGTGGTGATTGCCAAGCACTTAACTAAAAGGACTAAAGTATAAATGGTTATAATCACAAATTCAAAAACACAAAAGGTACTACACTAAACAAATCTTTATAGACTAATTGAAATAAAATTCATTGCATTGATCAGTTTCATCATGTGTGCATCGCTACAAATAAGTTCTCATACGCCACCATACACTATCGACGGGTGCAATTACATGTACATTCTACATCACCATTCACCATTTCGTTCCATTTACATTGGAGTAAAATTAAAAAATATAGATCCAATTTCAAGACAATAAAATTAGACATTTGGAGTACACATTATAAAGTATATGGTTAATAATTTACACTTACTTTTGTTCCCTAAAACAACATCTTGTAGCTTCTCCTTGTCTAGTACTTCCTTGGAGCCATTTGGATAGAAGTCGATCATTAGCAAAAGTGTATATCGCATAATCAAGAAGTTGATGAAAGATAGAGATATAAGATGTCGATGGAGAAAGGTAAAGAACAGAAAAACTATTGACCTTGCACAAAGGTACCATTCTATTCTATCATTTGTCTTAAATAGATACTGAAATTTTATAATTCATATCATAGTCTCTTAAAGATCAACTAAAAATAAACCATCTACACATATTAAAATCTATGTTTGGGCTTTCATGAATAAAACACAGTACAGATGTTATCACACAAAAGAAAGGGAGCTTCAGTTACACAAACTAAAGCATCAAAGTCAAGCATAGCTCATTAGGCCTCCACCATGGTTCACCTACAAACAAATTAAAGGAATGGTGTTAGATATATGCAGACAGCTTGCTTCTCAAGCTCTTGATTTTTCAAAATATATAAACATACAAAATTAGAGAATGGTGAAATCAAAAAAATTGTAGGCTCAATCATATTCAAATATGTTTACTATATTATATCTATCAACAAAACACAATCCTTGAAGAAACTAAACTAATTAAATCGTATTCAAGAAACTAATTCATACATTTTTATTTAAAAAAAAAAAAAAAGATAAAACAATCAAAGATCTAAAATAAATCAACCATCAACCATATATACACCATATATAGATTAGAAAAAGAGAGAAACTTACAAAATGTTCCGAGATATCAATGGAATGTTTTAGATTTATAATGTTTGGAGACGAAAAATGATTACTGTAACATTATTATTGCAAATTGAAAAGAGAAAACTGAAGAGAGGAAGGTGAAGGAGGGAAATTAAATGGGAGGTGAAGGGAGATAAAGAGAATGGTGTGTAATGGAGGGGGGGAGAGTGAGAGCCTGTTGGGATGTGATTAGTTTAGAGTGACATGTGTCATCTTGAGAAACATGGATTGATTTGGGTGAGAGTGAATTTGGGGATGACAAGTGTTTGTTTAGGGGTGAGTTTTTATATATTAGGTATAGATTTCTTGTAATCATTGCCTTAATACAGTCTTCCTTGATTTTTGCTTGCATTAAGCCCACTTTCCGTTTCTTTCTTTCCCATTGGACTTCCTCCCTCATTCTATAAATATTTTCTTCCTCAGTTAGTTTAAAACACCACAGGAAGTCAGGAATTCTCTCACACATTTCTCTTCTTTTCTCCGCCACCCCCCCACCCTTAGTGCACAAATTAGGAAATGTCGTGTTAATTTTGGGGGGTATATACCGCGTAGCTGATTGCATCTAGTCGGGGCAAAATGTAATGTATGTCTTTGTCTTTAATTTGCAAAATGTAATGTATGTCCCCTCTATTTGTAGGAACTTAATTTCGGGTGCTCTCCTTAACAAAGCTGGTGTTAAACTTGTTTTTGAGGGTGATAAGTTAGTTTTGTCCGAATATGGTGATTTTGTGGTGAATTTGACTATCTATTAAAAATCCAATGATCAAGATTGCTTCTCACATTTCTCATTTTAAGGGTGCTTCTATTTTAAGGGTGCTTCTCATTTGATCCAGGCATAAACTCTCAAGTTCAAATTCAAAAATCTCCCTCCACCATTAATTTAGGAGATTCTTCCCTTAATCAGAATAGAATCTTGGAAAATAATTTCCTTGATATATATCTTAATATCCCAGCCAAGAATGTGGAAAAAATCTCCCCCTTCAATACTTGGTGTACCATACAATACCACCGAATGTATAATAAAGTTTGCCCTAACGTAGACTCATCCATAGGTTGCAAAAAAATGACTCATGTTAGTTACTCCCAAGTTCCAACCACTACACCAACTTCATTTTAGTATACAATGAGGAGCTTATTTTATGTAACTTGGAATTGAAGCATTTTTAATATACTCACTCTTTAAAATAAATTACTATAATCACTGATGTTATAGTACCATTTTCATGATATAGACTATAGTCACTTATACTATAATACAGCATTAACCCTCTTGTCAAAAAAAATAGGAAAAATTGCCAAGAATAAGCCAACCTTTGGGCGATATTCCACAAATAAGTCAACCTTTTGAAAATCTAGAAATAAGCTAACCTTGTTATCTTTTAAGCCAAAAATAAGTCAAATGATTATTTAACATGTTATTTTCTATTGTTTTTTATCACTATTTTACAATTATTCAACCTATTTTTTGCTTTAAATGATATCAGTAATTTAAAACAACAGATAACTAATAGATTAAATAATCGTTTACCCTATTTTTGGCTTAAATGATAACAAGGTTAACTTATTTCTGGATTTTCAAAAGGTTGGCTTAATTGTGGAAGATCGGCCAAAGGTTGGCTTATTCTTGACAAATTTTCCAAAAAAATAAATATAATACAACATTAATCCGAAATGAATTACTCCTATCATCTAATTTTGTCATGCTTTGATGGACAAATACCTATCTACATACTAACATATTGCAAACTTAATTATATGATGTCTTACTACCCATAAACGTACTAACATATTTCAAACATAAAATAAAGTTTAGGAGTGCAAATAATTAATTAAAGGTTAAAATAAATCAACAAAAATCGAAACTAATATTGTTTCATTAAGAGTAGTAGAAGAGGAAATCAACAAAAATCGAAACTAATATTGGATCGAGCTCTTGCTAATCCTCCTCTCATTGAAGTGTTTCCTAAATTAACGGTAATTCATCTCACTAGAACCTATTCCCATTGTCCATTATTTGTCAATTTGGAGGGCATACATCAAAAGGGGAATTACCCCTTTAGATGTCGTGAAAATTGGCCCCTCCATCCCACTTTCAAGGAATTTTTTGAAAATAGCTGGAATTTAGGTAAAAATAATTTCCTTGATTGCTGTCATCATTTTCTCCATAAGGTTAATTTTTGGAACATCAATATTTTCCAAAAAAATCTGCAGGAAAAAAAAAGGATTATTGCTAGATTAAATGGTATTCAGTTGGCTCTATGCAAAAAGCATAGCTCCTTTCTCATTAATCTTGAAAAAGAGTTGCTGAGTGATTTAGACAAAATTATTAGAATAGAAAAAATAAATTGGGCTCAAAAATCAGGCATTGATTGGAGAAAATTTGGTGATCTAAATACTAAATATTTCCACATTGTTGCTTCGGTTCGAAGAAACAAAAGCAAAATTTTAACTCTAAAAGACCCTAATGGATGTTGGATTGAAGACCCTCCTACTCTAAAAAACTTGGCCGTTTTCCACTTCTCTCAGTTATTTACTACTGCTAGTGATGAACATTTGTTGACTTATTTCCCCCTTCACCCTAAAGCCCTCAATGACACTAATAAAATTGAAATGGCTAAATGGGTAACCCTCCCTGAGATTAAGAATGCTCTTTTTAGCATGGCCCCTATGAAAAGTCCTGGCCCTGATGGCATTCAGCCAAAATTGTTCCAAGTCTTTTGGGAGAATGTCAAGTCTTCCATTTTCCCCTTGGTTGATGATGCTTTCCATAAAGGCGTGGTACCCTCTGAAATAAACCAAACCTTTCTCACTTTGATTCCAAAAGTTGATTGCCCAACCAATATGAATGATTTCAGGCCCTTTGGCTTATGCAATACCATATACAAAATCATCACCAAAATCATTTTAGATTAAAACCTTTCTTAAATGATATTATCCATCCTTCCCAATCTAGCTTCATTCCAGGAAGATTGATTGAGGATAATATCTTGGTGGTAAAAGAGTTAGCTCATATATTCAAAATTGCTCCTCAAGGAAAAGATATCATGGCTCTTAAAATTGATCTCTCTAAGGCCTATGATACCTTGGAATGGGGATTCATCAGAGATACTCTAATCTTTTTTAACTTCAACTCTAAGCTCATCACCTTGATCATGAACTGTATTTCTTCTTCCTCTATTGCTATCCTTTGGAATGGGGAGAAAACAAATTTTTTCCAACCTTCAATAGGCATTCGACAAGGTGATCCCTTGTCCCCTTACATTTTTGTCCTATGTCTTGAAAGACTTTCCATGATTATTGAAGAAAAAATCTGCTCTGGAGAATGGAAACCCCTAACTATTGCTAAGGACCTTAACATCTCTCATATTTTCTATGCTGATGATGTTTTTTTTATTTGGGAAAGCTACTATGAATAATGTTAATGCGATTTCTCAAACTTTAGAGGAGTTTGGAAATCAATCAGGGTTAAAAGTCAATTTAAGGAAGTCTAATATCATTTTTCCTCCAAAAATGCATCCTCATTTCAGACAATTACTTGTTAATAATTCAAAGCTGAATGGCTCTACTAACTTTGGGAAGTACCTTGGGGTTAAAATCTGTCCAAATAAATTAAAAAAGGCTGATTATGAGGTAATGCTTGCCAAGACTAAAGAAAAAATAAGTGGTTGGCAAGCTAAACTTCTGAATATGGCTGGTAGAACCACCTTGATCAAATCAGTCCTTAATACCTATCCCCTCTACAATATGCAAACTGGTCTCCTGCCGATCTCCCTGTTAAAGGACCTTGAACAACTTTGTAAAAAATTCCTGTGGAATAGGGTAGATAGATCCAGGTTTATTCCTAGAATGAAATGGGAAGGAGTGTGTGAGCCTATTAATGCAGGGGGTTTGGGTTTTAGAGACTTAAGGAGTTGTAATCTATGCTTTATGGCCAAATTAGGGTGGAAAATTATTATGGAACCTTCAAAACTTTGGGTCAAGATCCTTACCACAAGATATATCAAAGAGTCTAGCTTTTTAAATTGTTTTCCCACTTCCACATCCTCTTATATTTGGAAAGATATTTTAAAGGGCCAAGAAATTCTTAAAAAAGGTCTAAGAATGAGAATTGGGGATGGGCATGACACTTCCTTATGGTTCCACCATTGGGTGGGTGATAAACCACTTGTCTACTCCATCAATGGGGGAGTTCCTGACTATTTGGGGCATCTTCGAGTCTCCCATATCATTGCTAACTCCAAATGGGACTTGAGCTCCATTTGCCATTTGCTTGATCAGGACACTTTGGACCAGATCCTTGCCATCCCTCTTCCTCAATTTACCCATGTCTTTGATAATTGGTATTGGACCTATACAAATGATGGTACCTTCTCCATTAAAACTTCTTATAGACTCCTTACAGACAAAAACCAAAACACATGTTCAACTTCGTTCTCTTGGAAAAAACTTTGGAAGCATCAAGCCCCTTACAAGTACAAAATGCTCTTTTGGAATATTTGTCATGCTATCTTGCCTGTTGCAGCTTCCCTTGCTCTCAAAATTAACTCTTTTGACCCAATCTGTACCAGTTGCAAAGAAAAGCCTGAAAACCACCTTCACCTTTTCAGAGATGGCACCTCCACTCAACCAATCTGGTCACTTATCATTCAAAAATTTAGCTTGCCTCCTCCAATCTCTGCTGATGCTTTTTTCAATTCTTCCTGGGAAGACTAGTTGGGAATTAATAACTCCCAATCATCTTCTTGGTCCTCTATTTTTGTAACAACCTTGTGGCATATTTGGATATCTAGGAACAAGGTGGTTTTCTAGGATATGGTGGTCCATCCCGAGTCTATACTCACAAAAGTTTGTATTGATATTAATGCTACTAACCAAATCATGCAGATAAATGAAAAGCTTAAAGGTTCTATTCAAATTCACCCTCAGTGGACTCCTCCAAGCTTGGATTTTGTTAAAATTAATACTGATGGTTGCTGGAAAGCCCTCAACAAAGCGTCGGGCGGTGGAGTGCTCCGTCGTCATGATGGTACTTGGGTCATGGGTTTTTCATGTAAATATTGCGCTCGAACTCCTGCTGAAGCTGAGATTCTGGCCATTAGGGAAGGGTTATTCCTAGCCAAAGATTTGAAGCTTGCCAAGATTGAACTTGAAACTGACGCAGCTTCTCTGAAACTTATGCTAGAAAATGTGGAGAGCTTCATGAACCATGCCTTTGTTGTGGTACTCAAAGAAGTCAGTGATCTCATGAAAAATGTGGAGTGTTGCAAGGTAATGCATATTAAGAGAGATGGGAACATTTTAGCTCATGATCTTGCAAGAATGGGTCTTCGAATGAACTGCACTAGGAAGATTTACCCCAACCCCCCCTCTCCCCCCCCCCCCCTTGAAGTGAAGCACATTTATGAAGACCAAAAAAGCAACATTGCTTCGACTTCTGGATGATGATTTACTGCTACTAACTATCCTGCTAGCTTTCTTAACCTTTCATCATTATGGCTTTTTCTATGTTCTTCTTATTGAGCAGTGGACTCATATCCATTTTATGCTCTTGTTGTTTGTAATGTTCCAACTCTATCTTTTCTAATATAATTCCTTCGTTCCTAAAAAAAAGTAGAAGAGGAAATCAATCAAAGAAAACAGAAGAAGATCAATAACTTTATATACCCGTAACTCTTTATAAGAAGGCTTCCATCAAACTATTATCAAGAAAACAATAAAAGATAAAATGAAACGATTCAACACACATAAGATCGCGCCAGTTCAAGTTTATTTAAAATTGAAACCCACTTGAATAACATTAAAGAATAAAAGAGAAAAATAATCTATTACAAGTTTACAACAAATGACATAGAGTAAACTCAATATATTGACATCCATATTGTAGATATATAGTCCTCATACAACAATCTTACAATAATCGAATAATGATCATCGATCTTGATCCATACTAAGCTAATTAACTATAACACTCTAATTACTTGTCTTACATATAATCGAATGAAAACTTATTACAACGCAAGTAACAAACTTGTGATTCTAAAATGACCCGGTGCTTTAGTGTGGGTATCGAATTCATTCTTCTTCCGATCCATGAGCAATATCCGCGGGAGAATTAGTATTGATTCCGTCGTCAGTACGATCAGAATCATCTTATACAGTTATACCCTAGCGAACTATGCAGCTAGTTGGGCAAATCTTTGATTTTGTATAAGATGTTGTAAGTAAAAATGAAGAAGATTCTTTTATGTCTCATATATAGGAATATTAAAATATAGCCACTGCCTAGCCAATAATGTCGGTTGTTACATTAATCTATTCTCTCAGTTCCTTAAAATTTCTGCCATTTCCTCATTTGTTCGTTTCATAAAATTGTTATCACTTCTATTTTATTTTTGGTTTTGAAAGACTATATTGATGTTTATATCATGTGGGGACTAACAAGTGAATGTCACATTTCAAACTTTTCATTTTTTATTTCTCACATGTGTGTGTCATCAATATTTATACTCACACTCTCCAATCTATCTATGAATTCTACATTCAACCTCACCACTTTTATTTTCATATATTCCTTGTTAATTTCAAATAGTAATTGGTAGGAATTTTAAGGAATGGAAAGAGGAATTTTTTCATTGTAAGTCATTTATTTTTACTACTTCGTATATTAATTACTTCCTTTATAAATTTTTTAAAAAATACAACAAATAAATATTTATACCACATAAAATAGTACTCATATATGTTATATATACTTTACGTGATGATGAAACTATGGAAGTACAAATTATGTTAAGATGGTTGAATGTTATCAAAGATATATGGAGTACCATATATCTTTTAGACTTAAATAAAAAAAGACAAACTATAAGAAAAAACAAACTTTCAATAAAACCAACTCATTGCTACGGATGTAAGTTATTAAGTTACTACTTTTTGTTTCTAAGTTACCTTTATATGTTTTTAAGTTACAATCTTTTGTATTCATCCACATATTCTTTCTAAATAATTGTTACATTTTTAAGTTATTGTTTTACGTTTCCAAATCCCTTTTTCTATTGCTTAAGTTACATTTATTCGAGAAAAAAAAAATCAAAAAATTTTAAGTTCCTAAAATTTCTATTGAAATGATAACATTTGGTTTGAAAGTTACTCATTGTTTTGTTTCTAAATTGTTAAGTCACTAATTTGTTGTAGCGTAAGGCCGTTGCATGCAATACTTTTTGATAAAAAAAAAGGCATATTTTTTGAGCCAACTAGGATAAAATAATAATGTTGATGTGTGTCTTATCCATCTAAGTCAAATTTTTATTATTTGTATGTAACTGAAATGATTAGTCAACTCTTGTCATATAAAACTAAAAAAAGGACTTTCTCTCGCACTTTACAAAGTATTAATTCGGAAAACAAACATAATCAATCAGATTAATTATCAATCTTGGCCAATGTTTTCAATAGATCGGATCAATCATAAAACTTGAGTATGTGTAAATACTGAATCATAATTAATGAATCGGATCAACATTTTTAACATTAAAAACGAATTTATGTAAAACACAAACTGAATAAACTACGGCCACATTTGCAATGTCAAGAGTACTTGTCATTCCATACGTTGCACGCACTTTCGTCATTAGTGGTTGTTTATGCATGAATGTTGTTATAGTCTAGCAAGTACTGCCGGAAATAATGAACGGTGGCCGCTCGCAATCCCTCGTGGTGTCACTCGAGGATGCGAATTAAACTTTTGAGGAATGGGATAGTCTACGCTCCTGAATGCGTGGCACTTATTGCAGCGTAGTACTGTTGGGTAAATGTCACAAATTAAAGTACTACTACAAGTTAACTTTTGGGATTCAAGACCCTTGGCCTCCAAGGCTTATGATAACATCTTATCTTATCTTATCTTCTTTATTTGGTCCTCAATGTCTTATGATGTTATATTATCTTATCCTCTTTAAATGGTTCTCAATGACCAATCTATCTCTTGTAGTATTATAAATACCCCTTCATACTCCTCTTGTAAAACACAACACACATACATACATACAACACATGCTCATAGAGAGTTTACATCTACTAGCTCATTAGTGTGTTTCTTAGCTCTCTTTGAGAATTAGATTCAATATTATTTAGAGAGTCATACCATACTCTTGTACCCTTCGGGGTTGTACTCTCGTACCCTTTTTCATATATTGGATAATTAGTACTCGTTGTTGGTGGGTTGTTTACCTCATTTGAGGGTTATTTCCCACGTTACATTTGTGTGTCCATTATTACTAATCTTGTCCATCTTTTACCTATTTATTTCTCTATATCGTTTTTGTGCTTCCGCTTGCGCTCCTAATCCCAACAGTGGTATCAGAGCCTAAGGTTTTTTCAGCGTTTTTAATCTTTCTAAGATGTCTTCGATGACAAAATTTGATATAGAGAAGTTTGATGGAAAAATTAGTTTCAACATTTGGAAAGTCCAAATGAAGGTACCCATAGTGGTTTGAAAAAGGCATTAGATGGTAAATCAAAAAAGCCATCTAATATGACTGATGAGCAATGGGAGAAGTTAGATGAGAAAGCCTTATCAACTCTTCCACTCTGTCTATCCAAGGAGGTGCTTCGTGAAATCATTCACGAAACTCCGGCTACAACCTTATGGTTGAAACTGGAGTCACTTTACATGACCAAGAGTCTTGCCAACAAATTACGCGTCAAAGAGCGATTGTACACAATTCTCTTGACGGAAGGTACTCCAATCCAAACTCATCTTGACGAGTTTACATCTATTTTAATTGATCTTGAAAAATTAGATGTTAAAATTGATGATGAAGATAAAGCAGTTTTGTTGGTTGTCTCACTACCTAAATCTTTTCACTTCAAGGAAATCATGCTTTATGGCAATAAAGAAACTTTGTCATATGAGGATGTTAAATCTAATCTTTTGTCTAAAGAGAAATATGATCTTGATTGTGTTGACAAATCTTCTGAAGGTTTGTATGTTGTGGGTAGTAATTCAAGTACCAAAAAGCAGTCCCGGTCAGGACATAATTCCAACTGCAAATACTGCAAGAAGCAAGGGCACGATTTTTCTAATGGCTACAAACTAAAGAGAAAGCTCGAAAGAGAAGAAAATGAAAAGAAAAAGGAAACATCTGAAATTCATGTTGTTGATTCAGATTTTGAAGTTGTTCTTTTGGCTACTTCCCATCATAGAAGTAAACATTCTCATTGGGTTCTTGATTCTGGTTGTGCTTACCATGTTTGTTTTCAGCAGGATCTCTTTATTGATTATCAATCAATAAAGAATGGTTTTGTTTTTATGGGCAACGGTTCACGTTGTAAAATTCATGGAGTAGGCTCTGTTCGAATCAAGACTGTTGATGGGAATATTAGAACATTATCTAATGTTCGACATGTTCCTGCCATGAAGTAGAATCTAATCTCAATGGGTACCCTTGATTTTAAGGGGTGCTCGTTTTCAGCTCAAGGTGGAGTTCTCAAAGTCTCCAAAGGTGCTCATGAATTTATGAAGGCCGTTAAAAGTGGAAATCTTTATGTATTTCAAGGCACTTCAATTTTGATTTCATCATACCATACTTCGAATTGGCGTTGGAGTCCATGTCAAGCAAATGCTAGCATGTCACTTTCTCTTCCTAAGCTCGAAGATCCTTCGGGTTTAGCTTGTGACATATCCGCCTAATACCCTTCAGAGTTCATACAACGAGTTCATTCTTATGGAATTTGTGACAACACTAGTAGAGAAAAGGCCTTTTGCTGCGGGGTTTTTAAGCTCTACTGCTGCGGTTTTGCCCCGCAGCAAAAGCAGGCGCAGCAGTAGGAAAATTGTGTATATGAGGCGGGGTGAACCGCATCAGATAACAAGTTATCTAATGTGGTTCCTCAAGAACCGCATCATATACAGATAAATTTAAAAAAAAAAAACAGTTTTATGCTGCGGTTCTTAGAAAAACCGCAGCATATAGTGCAATATATGCTGCGGTTTTTTGAAGAACCGTAGCATATAGGGCACTATATGCTGCGGTTTTTAGAAGAATCGCATCATATAGAAGCCTAAAATTTATAAAAAAAAAAAAATTTTTTTGCATGTTTTATGCTAAAATGAAGACAAATATATTATATATACATAAAAGTATCAAATTACATTATAATTGTTGTTATTATTACCAAAAACCAGTATAAAATGATACAAAGATTTACAAAGTGACAATCAATCCAGAAATAGTACGGCATCAGGTACATCTTTTGCAGAAAACCAGAAATCCTCTACAACATGGATTTATTACGAGAATCAGATTGTGCATAAAAGATATCAATCAACATTGACTTCATTGATTTCTTGGGCATGCGCAAGTTTCATATTTGAAAATCTAGAAAAAGTGCAAAGCAGTAATAAACAAGTTAAATAATTATATAATCAGTCAAAAATATAGTCAACAAAAACAATACAAAAAAGAAACCCAAATACAAAAAAAAAACACAAAAATGAAAAAAAACCAAAAAGATGTATTTATGTGCTTTTGTTTTTTTTTTCTTGTAATTAGTATCTTGTTTGCACGATTTTGGGTAAAGCTAAGGCGTTTTGGAATGAAAAAGATCCAAATAGCTCATTTTGGGTTAGTTTTGGGTGTTTTTTCTCCCATCTTTGCACTAATCAATCTAATTCATGTTTTTAAGGTTTATTCACATCCTATAATATTCATGTAACCATTCTACATCTTACTTGAATGATTCTGGGCAAAGATATGGCGTTGTGGAACGAAAACGAGCCAAATAGCTCATTTTGGGTTACTTTGGGTGTTTTTTCTCCCATCTTCGCATTAATCAATATAATTCATATTTTTGAAGTTTATTCATGTACTATAATATTCATGTCAACATTCTAAATCTTATTTATATGATTTTGGTCAAAGCCATGGCGTTTTAGAACGAAAACGAGCCAAATAGCTCGTTTTGGATTACTTTTGGGTGTTTTCTCCCATCTTCGCACTAATCAACATAATTCATGTTTTTAAAGTTTATTCATGTCCTATAACGTAAGCATTCTACATCTTATTCATATGATTTTGGGCAAAGCTACGGCGAAAGCTAGGTCGTTTTGGAACGAAAACGAGCCAAATAGCTCATTTTGGGTTACTTATGGGTGTTTTTGCTCCCATCTTCGCACTAATCAATATAATTCATGTTTTTGAAGTTTATTCATGTACTATAATATTCATGTGAGCACTCTACATCTTATTTGTATGTTTTTGGGCAAACCTAAGGCGTTTTGGAACGACCACGAGCCAAATAGCTCATTTTGGGTTACTTTTGGGTGTTTATGCTCCCATCTTCGCACTAATCAATATAATTCATGTTTTTAAAGTTTATTCATGTCCTATAATAATCATGTAAGCAATATACATCTTATTTTTATGATTTTGGGCAATGGTACGGCGAAAGCTAGGGTGTTTTTGAACGAAAACGAGCCAAATAGCTCATTTTGGGTTACTTTTGGGTGTTTTTGTTCCCATCTTCTCACTAATCAATATAATTCATGTTTTTGAAGTTTATTCATGTACTATAATATTCATGTAAGAACTCTACATCTTATTTGTATGATTTTGGGCAAACCTAGGGTGTTTTGGAATGAACACGAGCCAAATAGCTCATTTTGGGTTACTTTTGGGTGCTTTTGCTCCCATCTTCGCACTAATCAATATAATTCATGTTTTTAAAGTTTATTAATGTCCTATAATAATCATGTAAGCATTATACATCTAATTTATATGATTTTGGGCAATGGTACGGCGAAAGCTAGGGCGTTTTGGAACAAAAACGAGCCAAATAGCTCATTTTGGGTTACTTTTGGGTGTTTTTGTTCCCATCTTCGCACTAATCAATATAATTCATGTTTTTGAAGTTTATTCATGTACTATAATATTCATGTAAGCACTCTACATCTTATTTGTATGATTTTGGGCAAACCTAGGGCATTTTGGAACGAACACGAGCCAAATAGCTCATTTTAGGTTACTTTTGGGTGTTTTTGCTCCCATCTTCGCACTAATCAATATAATTCATGTTTTTAAAGTTTATTCATGTCCTATAATAATCATGTAAGCATTCTACATCTTATTTATATGATTTTGGGCAATGGTATGGCGAAAGCTAGGGCGTTTTTGAACGAAAACGAGCCAAATAGCTGATTTTGGGTTACTTTTTGGTGTTTTTGTTCCCATCTTCGCACTAATCAATATAATTCATGTTTTTGAAGTTTATTCATGTACTATAATATTCATGTAAGCACTCTACATCTTATTTGTATGATTTTGGGCAAACCTAGGGCGTTTTGGAACGAACACGAGCCAAATAGCTCATTTTGGGTTACTTTTGGGTGTTTTTGCTCCCATCTTCGCACTAATCAATATAATTCATGTTTTTAAAGTTTATTCATGTACTATAATATTCATGTAAGAACTCTACGTCTTATTTGTATGATTTTGGGCAAACCTAGGGCGTTTTGGAACGAACACGAGCCAAATAGCTCATTTTGGGTTACTTTTGGGTGTTTTTGCTCCCATCTTCGTACTAATCAATGTAATTCATATTTTTAAAGTTTATTCATGTCCTATAGTAATGACCTCCCTAGACAGACTACGCAGAGCACGTCGGCATGAACATTGTAATTGAACTTGTGATTAGCTTTGTGATTGCGCCCCATCTAGGGTCATTACCTCCCTAAATAGCCTACGCAGAGCACGTCAGCTTGAACATTGTAATTGAACTTGTGATGATTGAGGTGATAAAGCACGTTTTGATTGCATTTGTAATTAGTCTTGTGATTGCGCCCCATCTAGGGTCAACAGCTCCCATTTTACAATATTGTTGCTTTTTTTTTGTAATTTTATAGTAAAGTTGTTATTTTTGGATGCTTATGTTAAGGTGACTTTTTTACTTGTTCAAGTTAAGGCAGATGTTAAAAAACTCAATGCCATCTAAATTTCTTGATCAAATCACAAAAAAAGAACTTATGTCAAATAGCAAAAAAAAATAAAAATAAAAATAAAGTGGCTACTAGCCTTTAGTAAAGTAAATCAAAGAAATCAGCAAAAGAAATCAAGTGAATCAAACCAAAGGCAATCAAGTTAGGCACATAATTCCCAAAAATCATAAAATAAGGTTATGGCACAACACCATCAACCATCCAGTGTCCTCATGTCGGGAACCTCATGCCCCTAACAAAGCAAACATCCTCAAACTATCATCTCAATCCTATATCTAATCCTAGAAAACTAAGCAAACCAAGAAATAAAAGGGGAGTTGGAAAGAACTCACCAAGGCAAGCCTAGAAGGGATCAATGTTACCATACGAATCCAAGTGATTTTTATGTATGTAATGTCATCTAACCAAGTACCTGCAAGAGTTACACTTTCAGAAACTCTACAGAATAATTAGCAAACCCAAAAGAAATACAAAAGTCAACCATCGATATAATTATTTTTAGCTAATTAAGTTAAAATTACTCTCATCTCAAGATTATAAGCTGCAAATACTAAAAAATTTGACAAGTACCTAAATGAAAGCATAAAAAATTATGATCAACACAAACCAAACCACTTAATTCATTAAGATTAGAGATAAGCAAGACACTTACTAAATCATTCCATGTATGCAGTTATAACTCCATGTCATGATGATTCTCAAGCCTCTGTCAAAAAGAACAAAGTTGTGAGTACGGATGACTTACTAGACAAATTCAATCCAGATGACCATAAAAACACTACATCAATCTCATAAGAAACTGGATCATAGGATCAATTACCTCACAATCTCCAATGTTAAAATGGATAATTTACAAAAGATAAAATGGATATACAATATCATACCCCAAAACTGGCTAAATCGAATGATAAATTCCACATATCCAAAATGAAAAGTCCACATTAAACAAAAACAAAATTAAATTAATCACAATATAGAGAAAAAAAATAAAATAAAAATTTAAGGAACAAAACGTAGGCGACGAATAAAATAAAACATACCTCGCAAGAGCTGAACAAATCATTGCATCAACTTGAAAAATGAAAACCAAAAGTAAATCCTTGAGTTTTCAGATCGATGTAAAACCTGAGAAAATTCATCAAAAAGGTATCGAATCCAAATAAAAATTAGTTGATTTCTCACATAGACATGCCGCTACCACTAACCTCTCCCATTTCAAGCACCTCCATGGCATCTTTGTACTATTGTGCAATCTTATTTAAGAAGATAAAATATTGAAAACCCTATTTTTTTGTTTAAAGAATTGCCTAATCACTTTCAAAACCTCAAAACACAGCAACAAAAACAACATAAATCAGCAATCAATAAAACAACATCAATCTTTAAAAAAACAACACCAACTTAAACACAATAACTTATCCAATCACAAGAAAATCAAAGCAATAACCTGTAGCATTAATGGATAAACGAAAGTGGTGAAATCAAAAGCACAAGATGAAGAATATACCAGAGGTTTGTTTGTCAGTTTCAGGGGGAGGAGTGTCGTTTGGAGGAGCAATGAGTGTCGTTTTGGACTGTATGCAGCCCATATCTATCATTCACATTATCAATTGAGGAGAAAACTTGTGAAATCCTTAGCTAAGTAGATCAACATTAAACTGCAGATTGATGGGGCGATAAGATAACAAGTTTTTCAAACAAGTAGAAAGCAAAAGAATGAACAAAACTTGCAGTAGTAGAAAAAAAAAGGAGTACTATAATACGAGTAATAAATCTGTGACAACTGACAAAATGAGCAGGTGATAGTTGAAGGAGATGGAGAAAAAAATCAACAATTGAACAAATAATTATTTCATCAATTAATTCATTCAAATAACAATTTTAAAAAAAATACCTCAAATGGTGAACAAGTAGCTACCAGCCACCACCCAGCACCCAGCACCACAGCCACCCTCACTCGCGGCCACCACTCGCCCAGACAGTCGCCGCAAGCCCAAACCCCACCACGAGCAACCCTCAGTCAGCCCCCTGTCTCAGTCGTGGCCCTATCAAAGTCGCAGCTCTCCTCAGTCAGCCCTCCTCAGTCGCGACCACCACCATTCACCCAGACTGCCACCCCTCGCAACCCCAATCGCGCCCTAGCCCCCCACACCTTCTACAACACTCGAAAAACTACCGCCGAACCTTCTACCACCGCAAACCCTAGCCGCAACCACATCTTCTACCACCGCCACCGCAAACCCTAGCTACAACCACCACAAACCCTAGCTAGCCTAGATCTTGGTGCTAGTTTGTTTAGGTTTTGGTACTTTGGTAGTTTGTTTAGGTTTTTTCTATTTTGGTTGTACTGAATAATTATGCGTGAATGAAGAAGTATGATTTCCTTTAATTAGTTTATATGGCCTTGTGCTTTTTTTTTTTTTTAATTTTGTATATGCTACGGGGGTTTTTAAGGGGAACCGCATCAGATATACTTTTGTGATGCGGTTCTATTTGGAACCGCATCATATATGCATATCCCAAAAAAAAAAAATTCTATATGATGCGGTATTTTATAAAACTGCATCATAAGCATTGTAGCAAAAGCACTTTTTTCTACTAGTGCAAGGTGGAGAATGTTGGGTAAATGTCACAAATTAAAGTACTATAAGTTAACTCTTGGGATTCAAGACCAACCACTATGGGTAAATGTCATCGAAGACATCTTAGAAAGATTAAAAACGCTCAAAAAACCTTAGGCTTTGATACCACTGTTGGGATTAGGAGCGCAAGCGGAAGCACAAAAACGATATAGAGAAATAAATAGGTAAAAGATGGACAAGATTAGTAATAATGGACACACAAATGTAACGTGGGAAATAACCCTCAAATGAGGTAAACAACCCACCAGCAACGAGTACTAATTATCCAATATATGAAAAAGGGTACGAGAGTACAACCCCGAAGGGTACAAGAGTATGGTATGACTCTCTAAATAATATTGGATCTAATTCTAAAAGAGAGCTAAGAAACTCACTAATGAGCTAGTAGATGTAAACTCTCTATGAGCATGTGTTGTATGTATGTATGTGTGTTGTGTTTTACAAGAGGAGTATGAAGGGGTATTTATAATACTACAAGAGATAGATTGGTCATTGAGAACCATTTAAAGAGGATAAGATAAGATAACATCATAAGACATTGAGGACCAAATAAAGAAGATAAGATAAGATAAGATGTCATCATAAACCTTGGAGGCCAAGAGTCTTGAATCCCAAGAGTTAACTTGTAGTACTTTAATTTGTGACATTTACCAAACAACTACCCCTCTGATATTCCAAATGCCGGTGTCTCGCATGAATAATGTCAGGTTATGTACTTGTGCTCGGCGGCTCGTTAGTGGCCCAACGGTATGGCAGTCGGATTTAGTCCTGATTTCTTTCGACTGGCAGCATGCATGATGCTAAGATGATCGGGTACTGGTTTGTAGTGCGGGTATGGAGCGAATTCCTTCTTCTTCCGACCAATGAGCTAAAGGAATATGTCCTCAGTCGTTATCGGCAATTACTAAATATAATTAGGATTATATTATGGAGATAATAATTAAGTTAAATTAGGAAATTATTTTTATTTGTTAGAGAATAAATATAATTAGTGGATGCATATTTTTGGGCTCACAAATATACTTAACTTAATCCTATGAGGTCACACAAAAATAGCACTGGATTGGGCATAAATTGAATGGGCCCCATGGATGTTAGGATTAGGGTTTCTCTGATATGACTAATGAGGTATATATATAGTATCTCATTAGGGTTGTAGGGAGACAATTGATTCTGATCTGTTGGCACACACAATAAAAAAAACCCTTAAACCTATTTCGTTCATACGGTTTTTCCCTTAAAAAGTAAGAGAGTGAATATTGATCATCTCTTCCGTACTAGCATACGTGAGATCTAATCCGGTGCTTGTGGACTGATTAGAGGAGCAACAATTGATGCTTTAGATCTCCGTTCTTGACATTGAAAGCACGCATCAAAGGTTGTAATTTCTATCTTTTATACTTGATTCATATTAATTATTATTAGCGATCTTGATATTATAGATGTTAGGAAATTGTTTCCTGAAATTCCGCTAATCATATCTATAAACCCTTATAGTGGTATCAGTTAGCCCTCTAATAATTTTAATATGATCATGTTTTCAATGATAAAAATTGTTATTTTCATTCAATTAAGGGAGGATTTATTATATGGGTTAATTTGCATGATTAAAATAGTGCTTTTAATTATATGATACTCGAAAAATCAAAAAAAGAAAATCAACGTTCGAACCGTTCGAGCAAGAGCAACCCAGATTCAAGGATTAATACTTGTTATTGTTCCAAATTACATTAGGGCTTTTGTTTTCTTCATCTTTAATTGAAGATTCATAAAAAAAATTGCTGTTCTAACTCCCTAAATCGTACGAATCGGTAAGGTTTTGGTTCGAATATTTTCGAACCCTAACTTTGTTCAATTCTTCAAAATCATTGTTTGAATGTTGTTTTTTGCAAATTGCTTTGTGGGAAATGTAGAAAACAACCCAGAAAATCTTATTCAAGAATCAATTCGAACAATAGTTGTTCGATTTGTCCCAGATCATTTTCAAAAATTTCGAACACTTTGGGAGGAATTTCGTCCCTCTTTTGGTATCTCTGGGTGGCGTGGATGGTGCACCGTTGTCGGGGATCTGATTTCCGGCGTTTTCTAGGTGGGGCGAGGCTTCCGGTGGCGGTGCGGTGGCTGTCGTGGCCCTGCGTTGCTGCCTGCTGCTGCTGTATAATTGTTATTTAAACAAAAATTGACCCCATTTTCTCTAACGATACATAAAATAAGTTTTTTGGTAAGTTGACAAAGTTGTTTTTTTTTTTTTTGGTTTGTTATATTTATGGGAAATTCTACTTGGTACCATTGTGATTTTACCTTTTCTATATGGTACCCAATTTTACTTTTTTTTCCACATGGTACCACTGTGTTTTGTGTTAGGTCTCTGCCGTGACACTTCCGTTAGAACTTAACGATTTAAGGTTTTTTTTGGCTTGATTTATACGTATTTTTATACCAAGACATATTCTTTTACGTATTTTAGTATTTATATGTATTTTTATTCATATTTATGTATGAATACATATTTTTATACACATCTATATGAACTACGTATAATTATGTTTTTAATGACACGTAAATCGATGCTATCCGGGCCGCATTTCGGGGCTAATCTTTTGCAAATTTTGACCTCGAAATGGACCCCTTAAGGGGTTAAAATGACACGTAAAACCTTGAACGGGCTATTTTTCCTGACACACAGATCGATGCACGCAAATCAAGACTATTTGGGAACGCAGTTCGGGGCTAATTGGGTCGTTTTTTGCGAATTTCGACTTCGAAACGGATCCCTTAAGGGTGGGGCTAAAATAACCCGTTAAACCTTGAACGAACTATTTTTTCTTAGACACATAGATTGATGCAAAAAACGACCCGATTAGCCCCAAATTGCGTTCCCGGTTAGTACGTGTCAGGGAAAAAATCTTATGTTTAAGGTTTTGCGGATCATTTTAACCCCATCCTAAAGGGATTCGTTTCGAGGTAAAAATTTGCAAAAAAAACGACTTGATTAGCCTCGAACTGCGTCCCCAGATAGTCTCGATTTGCGCGCATCGATCTGTGTGTCAGGAAAAAATAGACCGTTCAAGGTTTTACGGGTCATTTTAATCCCTTATGGGACCCGTTTCGAGGTCAGAATTTACAAAAGACGACCCAATAAGCCCTGAAATGTGTTCTCGGATAGTCTCAATTTACGTGTCATTAAAAAAACATATTTATACATAGTTCATACAAGACGTGTATAAAAATACGTATTCATATATAAATATGTATAAATATACTTATAAATATTAAAATACGTAAGAGAATATGTATTCGTATAAAAATACGTATAAATCAAGCCAAAAAAAGCATAACCCGTTAAGTTCTAACGGAAGTGTCACGACAAAGACCAAACACAAAACACAGTGGTACCATGTGGACAAAAAATTAAAATTGGGTACCATATAGAAAACGCAAGACCACAGTGGTACCAGGTAGAATTTCCCTTTATTTATTTATTTTTGGAATAAATAAAGTTATTGTTTAAAGAGTTTAAATAATAATTAAATAAATATTTTTTATGAGTATAAAACACCTACAAATAATGCAAATTAATAATTAATGTTGATTAATTCCATATATGAATTTTTATTGAATGAAAATAATTGTGAACTAATATATGATATTAGTTGTTATTGCCATTTATAACATTTGTTGCAGGTTTATAATATATGATATTATTTACATATTTTGACTAGTATGGCCCAAAATAGGATAGAAAATACAATCTACATATCATGATTTATTCTTTGTAAATTAAATACGATTTGCAAATCGTTTGTATTTTTGTAATGTTATTTCAATTATTTAAGTTTAAATAATAATAGTAAATAATCAAGAGTGGAGGTCCCTGAAGAATTGAGGAAAGTGGCCCAAGAAGATTCAAGGTAGAGTTCATGAAGATTAGATTTTATTCCTAGGTTGATGGGCCATACTAGGATTATCATATTTATTTTGCTTTATTACGCATTTATTTTATGATTAAATGCTTATAAGTTTATATTTGTGGTTTAATTAATTATATGTGAACAATGGATTTTCTTTAGAACAATGTGTAAGCGAATGATGAATAATAATCTGCCCTTAAGCAGCCGGTTCCAACTCTATTTAACCACCAAAAACCTCATACTAGCCGTTGTCCCAAAATAGGAACAACCCCCTATTTTCTTGGAATGCGTGAAACAATGGGGATGACTTCTTCAAGCCACGTCAGCACTCGTCTGGCTGCCCTTTAGCAAGCAGCTATTTGACTTCTTCATTCAATTTGAATTGCAGCTCATGCCTTCTTCCAGAATCTTCTGGTATAAACCTGCATCTCTGCTTCTCGGCTTTACTTGCTTCTCGACTTTCAACCTGTACTCAGGTTACATAAAATTAACCATAATAGTGAGTATCCAAGGAATACAACTTGTATCCTTTCTGATTAGGTGGGTAGCCAACAAACACACATCTTTGAGATTTGGCCCCAAATTTATCAGCAACAGACAAAAGAGGATAAAAAAGGCATCCCAAAATTCTTAGATGATCATATGATGGCTTCTTATAGAACAACAACTCATAAGGGGATTTCCAATTCAGAAGCTTAGTTGGCATCAAGTTAATTAGATATGTGGCAGATAAGATGCAATCATCCCAGAACTTAATGGGAAAAGAAGCATTAAATCTTATGGCCCTATCAGTTTCAATAAGGTGCCTGTGTTTCCTTTCTACTCTCCCATTCTGCTGAGGATTTTCAGGAATACTCTTTTGGTGTATAATCTCTTTCAAGGCAAATAATGCAGCACATTCATCCCAAACTATTTCTGTCCCATTGTCTGATCTAATACACTTGATCAAAGTCTTGAATTGTGTAAGAACATAAATTTTCTACAAGTTTGGAAACCCGAGTTTTATTATTAATCAAGAAAGTCCAAGTGGCTCTTGATTTGTCATCCACAATGGTAAGGAAATAATGTGCTCCAGTCATAGAAGGCCGTTTATATATGCCCCACACATCAACATGCACAAGCTCAAAAATATTTGAAGCATTAGAAGTAGAAACAAGAAAAGGATTTTATGATGTTTTGAAAAGATACATGGCTCACAATTTGAAGAACAAGCTGTACTATTATTAGAAGGAAAGAAACCTAAGTGTTGCAACTTGCTATAGAAGCATGACCTAACCTAGCATGGATAACATCCATACTAGTGGAAGCAACATTATTAACAGTTGAAGAAACAACAGAAACATTAGGAGAAGAAGAAAAAATGTATAAGCCAGACTTTTTGACAGCAGAAGCTCTGACTTGCTTAGTTATAGGGTCCTGAAAAGAATAAAACACCTTGTCAAAGAAGACAACCAAGCAAGTTTGATCAACAAGTTTGCTGACTGAAAGCAAATTATTGCGGAAATCAGGAACATACAACACATGACGCAAAATCAATTGAGAATTAAGAGACACAGAACCAGCATGCTTAACAAGCTTAGAAGTGCCATAAGGTAATGTGACTCTAACAGGAATACACAAGGAATAAAGAGAAGAAAACAATGAGAGATATGAAGACATATGATCAGTGCCACTTGTATCTACTATCCAACTAATAGCATGAGGCACAGAAGAATTAGATTGAGTTTGAGAGACAACAACATTACCTGCAGACTGACCAGAAGAAAATAGATCATTCTGAACAGATGCAGAAGAGTTCATGAAATTCAGGATTTCTTGACATACAACATTGACCATAGAAGGATCAGGAGAAGAAAGAGGAGCAGAGGAAGGAGCTGAGCCAAGAATACTAGGGGCTGATGAAGCCTGGACATTAGAAACAGATTTGACAGGAGCATTGGACTTCTTGTTCTGAAACCACTCAGGATAACCAACAAGCTTGAAGCAAAAATCAATATAATGTCCTTTCTTTTTGCAATGATCACACACAAGATCAGCCTTATTCTTCTTGAATTTCTTCTTGAAAACAGGCTTAGAATTGAAGCATCTTGTAGTGCATTAGACTCCAAAACAACAGATGCATTATTCTTCTTCTGTTGTTCAATTTGCAGCAATGTATGATAAGCCTTGTTCACATTAGAAGCGATTCTTGACTTAAAAAATTAGTAATAACCTGATCATAAGATCTATTCAATCCATTAAAGAACTGCATCAACTTATTTCGTTGATCAACAACCAGAAATGCAACGACCCGTATTTTAGCAACGTTGTTTTAAGAGAAAACAACAATACGAATCATTAATAAAAGAAATCATAGTAAACAAGTCTTAAAACGAAAGCGGAAGCTCTAATACTTAGCCATTTATTATTCGAAAAATTATCCAACCAAAACTAGAAATATCCCAAAGTTTTTCATTAAACTACTAAAATACTATTACAAACTAGAGATGTTAAACATTAGGCTAGGACTACTATTAAATCGGGTAGCTAAACTGCTACGCTTGCAAGCTCACGATTCCCAACGCTCGCTAACACCCGACTTATTCTTCTTCATTACCTGAAAGGGGAATGGGGGGTCCACAGTCAGTGGGGAGTAATTAGAATGTTCTACTTAATCGTAGAACGTAATTAAAAATATAATAATCAGAACACAGTACACCCAATTCACGATATCAACAAGATAAACACATCCATGATCACAATTCTATTAAGTACCTAACTCAATCAGACAATGCAACGGAAATACATATCATAACCAGACTGACTCACTAGCTATGGTCACCTCACGACTCTAGACTCTGTAGACTGTGACAACTCATCTTTCATTACTCAATTCCTTATCCTTCATCATTTCAACTTTAACGAATTTTATTACTTTTCAACGTCCCAGTGGTCCGACATCCACGCACGACAGATGTAATCCATCATTCCATTGGTCCTCTTATCATCTTTCATAGGTTCAACATCGACATACAACAATTGTACTCCATCGCCCCAATTGTCCGACATCCACGCACGATAGGTATGCTCCATCATTCCATTGGTTTGACATCCACATACAACAATTGTACTCCATTGTTCCATCATCATCATTATTAATTTATCATATCAATTTGTTATGTATTTTATATTGGTGTTCATACCCGCCGTCAATTCCTTAGTTATCGGCATAAGCTGTCCGTCAATGCCCTATTTATCAGTGTAAGCCGGCCGTCAATTCTTTAAGCCGGCCGTCAATTCTACCGATTTAAATTAAAGAACAACCATTTAAAGGTCTCTAACATTCTCGAAATTTTGATGAAAGTTAAATCTAGGATCAAGGTTTAACATGCATAAGTTTTGTCCAAAAATAACATCATTTACTAATTTTATGAGATTTTATAACTAACCGATCAGATTAGACTATAATCAGTTTCGGAATTTCCTTCCATAGCAAACAAACTCTAAAAATTATGAAACATTAGCGCATGCTGTAAAACACTAATTCGGAATTTCACCTAGATTTTCATAGCCATATGAATTGAATAAGTATTTTAATAAATTCGTAAATTAAATCTGGACAGTTTTACCGGTTTGACAAATTAAATTGTTATAAGAAAGAAAAGAACGAATTTTGCCCCGAAATAAATCTTGATTCATAATCAACTAGTAAAGAAACTCCCACGAAAAATTCATCAAGAAATAACAAGATTTGATCAAGAAATAAATTCATACACTCAACAACACACTTATAATCATGTAATTGTTTAATATCAATAATAATAATTCAAACATCAAAAATACAATATTTAGCATTTATAAACATGTTCCGAAAAATTATATAATTAATTTATTCTGTAATTAAATAAAACATCTAATTACCGAAAATTGAAAGACAAGGATTCGAAATACTCCTTTGGTTGGCCGTGTGACTTTTGAATACTAGGCTTGGCTTCTTTGGGTTTCTTACTTCAATCTTTGAGTTTCTTGATTTTGGAATTGTGTTTAGGATCTCTTGAAGTTTTGTGATTTATTGTTTTTGTGAAGTAAAGAAAGTAATTGATTGTGTTTTGTTATATGGGGTGCCGTGAGTTTTTGCAAGGTGAGGGGTTTTATGATCTTTTAAGTTGTTGAGGGGTTCCTATATTTTAGTAGGCAAGCAAAGAAATAAAAATGCTATTTTTGGTTTAAGGATAATATCTAATTAATTAATTAATTAGAGGGGAAAAATAGAGGGGGCCGTGTGGGCTCAAGTAATAGTAAAAGGGTTTTGGGCTTTGGCCCTATTTTGGCAAGGTACGGTAAAAAATTTGGGCTCGGGTTTAACTTGGTTCGAATCAATGGGCCAGAAATCAAATGAAAAGACTTTTCAATTCCGGTTACCAAGAAGGGACTAAAATTACTTCCAACCCCTACCTAGCCAACTCATTATTAATTTAACACTAAATTTGAGTCGGTCCACAACCTTGAATTGCTTTAAGGTAAAGACTTGGGAATCGAATAGGTTGAGGCCAAAGAAGAGAATGTAAGATAACGTAATAAAGAAAATTTAATTTGACAGATTATAAAATATTAATAACAAAATTCCCGGAAAATAACTTTTAAAAGATTTTCCAAACATAAAACAGGGAATCTATTAATAGTTTTCGAAATAAATTTTAAAGACAACTGGAAAGGCAAACTAATTACCTAAAATTCTAACCCCAAAAATACGGGGTGTTACAGTCACCCCTCCTTAAATAAGTTTCCTCCTCGAAACTTCAAAACAACACTACAACAAATAAAATAACAAATATTCACACCAGTAAATATAATGCGAAAATAGTCCTAACCCAGGCTACTACCCAAGTCACACTCTCTACGTTTAAAGGTTAGGCTAACTATGTCAAACTCTTGAAATCATAAAGTGCACAATCTTTCGGGTTACTTATGATGAAGTAATCCTAAGTTTCAGCTCTGGTACCAACTGTAACGACCCGCATTTTAGCAACGACATTAACGGTGATAACGTCGTAAACAGGCAATTACCAATCAATGTAATAACGGAAAATATAACTAAAACTCATGGTAAAATGATAATTATTATTAATAATGATAAAACCCAAATGTTATAAGGAGCTAAACCCAACTAACCAAACTAAAACCGAGTATTACAACTCAGGAAAGAACTAAAACTACTAAAAACAAGAAAAGTAAATAGGAGCCTAGAACACTCATCCGACTCTCATCCCGACTCTAAACATCATTCTGCTCACCTGCAAAATGAAAATGGGGGTCCACCGTCAGTGGCGAGTAACTAGACTTTCCTACTTAGAAGTAGTACCACATTACATAAAACAATAGGTTAGAAAACACAGGAAACATTACGATACAACAACGATCATACAAACATGCAATATAATCATCAAAGTTAAGCAGCAGAAACTACATACTCAAAATTATTCGACATTCACATCATAACTCAATCAACTCGACAACTCAAGATTAATTCACAGAAGCAATGACAAGACTCCGCTCGGTCTTCAACCGATAACAAGACCAACAAACAAACAGACTTACCCCGCTCAATTCATCACCGATGAACCGATAGACCCGCTCAATTTATCACAGATAAAACGATAGACACTACTTGCTTGGTCTTCAACCGATAGACACGACCCGTTCGGTCTTCAACCGATAGACACGACCCGCTCGGTCTTCAACCGATAGACAAGACACAACTGTGACCATCAAACAATCATACAAAATTTTCCCCGTTCAGTTCATCACCGATGAACCGATAGACCCGCTCAGTTTATCACCGATAAACCGATAGACTCAACTCGCTCGGTCTTCAACCGATAGACTTAACAAGACTCGACAAAGACTCAAAGAACACCATTCAAATCATCTCACGAAACAAATACATGCATCGTCACACAATTCATCATTCATCATCACGCATTATCAAATATACATTTAACAATAAGTTCATCAAAATATCAAAAGAAAACTCATGCTCCACTAAGTACTTATAATACGAATTAAAATATCATGCTTAATTTTCCTAAATTACACACATGGCACAAGCAATATTAATTAAGCGAGTGTACTTATACTTTACAGCAAGCTTTATGAACAAAAATAGTCAATGCAAGATTAATTAAAGTTTTAAGGACAATTAGCCATCAAAATATACAATAAAGTCAATTAAAAACCCATACTTGCGATTAGTGGTAACCAAAATTGGGTACCCGGTCTTTTTCCATGGAACCGGACCCTGAAACAGAACCACTGGTTCCGAAATATCTGGAACCGGAACCGGAACCGCTCTAACTAGGTAATATATTTTAGGAACCGGAACCGGAACCATCGGGTACCGATTCCAATACCGGGTACCCGGTCATTTTAATGGGTGTGTATTTTGTTCAAATTCTTAAATTTAAATAACAAATCGGGTTAATGGCCAACAACTACTCTACTACATATTTAATTATTTATCACTAAACATCCACAAAGATAGTTTTCTTAAACACAAGTTTACAATTTCAAGATAAAACATACAAGTTTACATAAAGTCATAAACACAAGTTTACACAAATTACATACAAATTTACATAAACAGAGAACTTTTGAATTAAAAAAAATTAGGCTTATTATATTTTGGTTTAGTCAGTAGTCACTTCAATAATTCACTATTTACCAATGGATAAAAGTATAAAACCTAATTCAACCGTATCGGAAACGGGTCTGGTACCGGGTACCCAGAATTGGAACTATTACAACCGGGTACCCGGTCCAAAACTTTTGGAACCAGAACCGGAACCAATTGTGATCAGGTAGTAATTTTTGGATCCGGAACCGGACCCAGTTGAACCGGGTCTGGGTAATTACCCACCGGTTCCTAACCGGGTCCGGTTCCGTTGCTCGGCCTTACTTGCTATACTAAAATCCCACGCATGAAATACAACAAGAAAGATCCAACCTTGTAACACCACTACACGTATAACTCGAAAAGAACAAAGGAAGTCCAAGATTTGCAATCAACATATCAAGATTATAAAGATTTAAGAGTAAAAAATTAACCAAGCCAAAATCACATCTAACTTCATCAAACCACCATGAAAAATTAACAAGATAAAACAAGGTTCATGCTTTCTAAATAATACAAATACACGCATACAATTTGTTGACATATTCCTTTTATGTTTTGATAATGACATAAACCTCAAACTTAATTACTAATAAGTGCCTTTGAGTTCTTGGAGAATTTTAGATCTTGAAGATTAAAATAAAGTATTGAAGATTCAAACGTGAAGATTCAATCATTTGAAGAAACAAGATGGTGATTTAAGGGAAGGTTCAAATGTGAATAAAAGATGTTGCTGTCAAGTTTCTACAGAGAAATCAGAGAAGTTCCTGAAAAGAATACAGCAAGGAACATGAGAAGAACTTCAAGTATTCCAACGAATCACTTGATGAAAAGAAGAGAAGCATCCATGAATGTTATAATGTAATGTTCTAGGGTAAATGTAAGTATGTTCATACATTTAAGGCTGGTTGGAACTTAGTCGTGTCTATCAGAGGAACTTTGGGTCATGTTCCTAGAGGAACTTGTGTCAAGTCAGTTGGTTATAGTGGTCTACGTCCTTTGCTACATATTAGGGTTAATTTGAACAAACTTTTGACAGTTTTAATCAGTTTAAAAGGTTCAAAAACTGACTTTAATTATATGCCCTTAATTTTAGGCACTATTAACTAACATTGTTGACCTTGTTATTAGTCTTAGGTTGTGTCCTATTTTATAGGAATAAGTTGAGCAACTTATTCTGATTACGTTAGTGGTCAAAGGTAGTTAGGTATTCTGATTTTATTTGTTAAAAAAAGAAAGAAAGAAAAATTTCGGAAAAATGAAAAAAGAAAAAAAAACGGTTTTTTTTTTTAATTGGTTTTGACTAAGCTAATTTTTAGGGTTAGTTGTTTAGCTTTTTGTTTCTGATTTAGTTGGTCAAAATAAGGTGGTAAGTGTCCTATTATTAAGGAGTCAAAGTTAGTGGCATGTGTGTTAGTGGTGGACGGTTAGTGTGATAGTGGGGTGGTTGATTAGGTTTTTTTCAAGTAATTACCACAACCATTCAACTATATTTACAGACTTAATTTAGACACTTAAAAGACACACAACTAGAGCATACTTTCAGATTTACATGATTTAAGTGTTGTGTCAAAAAGTTCCAAAGTTCCAATCCAGTTTCTTACATGCATTTCAATATACTAGAGTTATTATTTTGGGTTGTAATTGAGAAGAAGAAAAGGAAGTGTGAGAACATAGAGAGAACAGAGAAGAAAGAGAAGTGAGAATAGAAAAGAAAGAGAAAGAGGACAGAATCGTAAGTTCCTACAGGAACTCACGAGGTCTAAAGAGAAGTTTAGGACTGTAATAGTTTACAAGGCCTCTATATAAAAGTGGAGTTTTACTCAAAGTTCTTTTCATTTTTTAATTCTGTCGAAAATCTATGCTATAAGTTCCTCACAGCAATTCACCCCCCTCTTGCCGTGTTCCTACAGGAATGACAATTGGTATCAGAGCAGGAACTCAGACCGTTCAAGACACCTTGACGAGAGATCCGGGCAGTATGAACACTTGCGAGAAGGGTACTTATCTCAGAGACCTCCCATGTTCAATGGGAAATTCTATGCATATTGGAAAAATCGGATGGAGATCTATATCAAAGCGGAGAACTATCAGGTATGGAGAGTCGTTGAAGTCGGTGACTATAAGGTAACCAAAACTAATGCTAATAATGAGATAGTTTCTAAGGAAATTTCTGAATATGAACGTGAAGACTTTAAAAAAATGGAAATAAATGCAAAGGCCATAAAATTGCTTCACTGTGGTCTTGGACCCCATGAACATAATCGTATTATGGGGTGCAAGAGTGCAAAACAAATATGGGATTTATTACAGATAACTCACAAAGGTACAAATGAAGTTAAAAGGCTAACATCATAAATGAGCTTGTTTCCCTTGGAAGAGATATACCCATTGATGAACAAGTTAGAAAGCTCTTGAGGAGTCTTCCACAAGACGAGAGATGGAGATCTAAAGTAACAGCACTTATGGAAATAAAGGACTTTACGAAGTTCAACATTGAGCAATTGGCGGGTTCCTTGCTAACCCGTGAACTATATCTGGGAACCAGCGGAGAAGGTTCCAAAAACAAAGGGTTAACATTGAAGGCAGAAGAGAGTGATGATACTGAAGAAGACGACGAGACTGCAATGCTCGTTAGAAGATTCAAAAGAGCCTTCAATAGAAACCGAAGTTCCTTCAGGAACTCTGGAAATAAATCGACGAGTTCCAAAAAGGACTTTGGATGTCACAAGTGCTGCTCCACTGATCACTTCATGAAGGAATGCCCAAAGTGGGAAAATGAGAAGAATAAGTCCAAAGGGAAGGAATCATTTAAGGAAAAGAAGGATTACAACAAAGAAAAATACTACAAGCCTTCTTATTCCAAAAATGATGTTCGTAAAGCAATGATAGCTGCATGGGGTGATTCTGAATCAGAAGAAGAAGAGGAGGAACAGCCTGAAGAGGAAATGGCTCAATTGTGTTTAATGGCAAGATCCGATGTGCCCGAGTTCCCACAGGAACTCGACGAGAAGGTAAGCCTCAATCCTTATTATTTAAACTCTCTGCCTAAACAAAAACTTGTTGATTTAGTTATTGATTTTCATAAAAACTGGATGACTGTTAAGAGGGAAAAGAATGAGTTTGAAAATGCACTCAAAGTTAGTAGGGAACATAGTGATTGGTTTAAGGGTAATAAAGTTGAAACTGAAATTAAATTCTTTGACCTATTTGATAAAAACAATGTTTTAATGACTAAGGTTAAAAATCTTGAAAAAGAATTAAGCCAAACAACAATGGAACTTAACTGCTATAAGTTGATTAATCTTAGTTTGAAATCTGAAAATTCGAGTGAAAGTTCCTCCAGGGTTTCTGATCTAAAGGAACTCAAGACTGATTTGGAAAAAATAAAATCTGATAATAAGAAATTGACACGGGAACTTAGTGAAATAAAAAGGGATAAAGATAATCAACGAGAAGGTCTGGGTTTTAACTATAAACAAAAGGGAGCAATCAGAAAAAATATGTGGAACTTCCAAGCAGCAGAGTCTGTCTGTTCTGCGGGAACTCAGGTCATCTGAAGGACCAGTGTTCTAAAAGGAACAACAGCTTGAATCTGAATCATAGACATGTTAATCTGAAATGGATTGAAAAAACTTATGATGATGTGTCTACAAAGGAACCCAAGGAAACCTGGGTTCCTCAACCTAACCATTAATTATTCTTGTAGGAACTAGTGAGGGGGAACACCACATGGTACCTCGATTGTGGATGTTCCAAGCACATGACCGGAGACAAATCTAACTTTCTCTCACTAGTAGCCTACTCAGGGGGAACTGTGACGTTCGGTGACAATCAGAAAGGTAATATTATTGTCGTAGGTAAGGTAGGTAAGTCAAGTTCCCATAGCATAGATAATGTCTTTCTTGTAGATGGTTTGAAGCATAAATTATTTAGTATTTCGCAATTTTATGATAAAGGAAAATTTGTACATTTTACTAATGAGTGTTTAGAATCATCAACAATGAGACAAATAAAATCATTCTTGAAGGGAAACGCAATGGGAACACATATACTGTGGACCTTGAAGCAATTCCCAAAACTACTCTTACTTGTCTAATTGTCATTGAGGATGATCCACTACTTTGGCATAAACGAATGGGACATGCTAGCATTTCTCTACTGGATAAATTGAGAACAAAGGAACTAGTTGTTGGTTTACCAAACATCAAGTTCCAATGTGATAAATTGTGTGATGCATGTGCTAAAGGCAAGAATGTTAGAAGTTCCTTTAAAAGTAAAAAGCTCGTGAGCACAACAAAACCATTGGAACTTATTCACATGGATTTGTGTGGGCCCATGAGAGTCCAAAGTAGAAGTGGAAAATTGTATGTCTTAGTCATAGTTGATGATTACTCAAGATTTACTTGGACAATGTTCCTTCATAGCAAAGATGAGACTTTTGAAGAATTTGTTTGCTTTGCTAAGAAGATACAAAAGTCGAGTGGTTATCAACTAATTCACTTACAATCTGACCATGGAACTGAATTTGAAAATCAAAAGTTTGATGAGTTTTGCAGGGAAAATGGCATGGATCATAACTTTTCCGCTCATAGGACACCACGGCAAAATGGTGTTGTGGAGAGAAAAAATAGGACTTTAGAAGACATGGCAAGAACAATGCTCATTGCAAGTGGATTACCTAGGAACTTCTGGGCTGAGGCCGTTAATATGGCATGCTATATAATTAATAGAATCATGTTAAGACCCATCACAAACAAAACTCCTTATAAACTAATGAAAGGAAGAAAACCAAACATTTCTCACTTGAGATCTTTTGGTTGTAAGTGCTTCGTGCACAATAATGGTAAAAGGAACTTAGGGAAGTTTGATGAGAGAAGTGATGAAGCCGTGTTCCTAGGATATGCCACTGATAGTAAAGCATATAGAGTTTATAACAAGAGGACATTAAGTGTCGAGGAAAGTGTACATATTTTATTTGATGAAACTAACCCGAATGTAAATAGTGATACTAACATTTTGCAGGAACTTGAGGACTTAGAGATAGTCTTGGTTAGAAAATATCCAGATGAAGAAGAATTAACATCCAATAAAGCAAGAGCAAATATTCCAGAAAAACGACCTCATGTTGAAAGACAAGAAGAGCTAGTTCCTGAAGGAACTCAGGGGGAAGTTCCAGAGACTGAGGGGAACTTAGAAGAAGAGATCAGAGTTCCTGAAGAGACTGTAGAAAGACCAGTTCCAATCAGAGACTTTGAACCAAAACCTTGGAAACATCAGAAGTCCCACCCTCTTGATCTTATCATAAGTGATATAGGGAAAGGAATTCAGACCAGAACTCAGATCAGGAACTTCTGTGCCCATCGTGTGTTCCTATCCATCATTGAGCCTTGAAATCACATAGAAGCACTTGAGGATGCAGATTGGATACTAGCCATGCAAGATGAACTCAATCAGTTTGAAAGGAACAAGGTATGGCACCTTTAACCAAAGCCGGAACACCAAAAGGTAATTAGATTGAAGTGGGTGTTTAGGAACAAGCTAGATGAACATGGCACAATCGTCAGGAATGAGGCTAGGTTAGTTGTAAAAGGATACAATCAACAAGAGGGTATAGATTATGAAGAAATGTTTGCTTCGGTAGCAAGGTTAGAAGCTATTAGAATTTTAAATTAATTGCTATTGCTTCTTTCATGGGTTTTAAATTATATCAAATGGATGTTAAATGTGCTTTTTTAAATGGAATTTTAAATGAGGAAGTTTATGTGGAACAACCTCCTGGTTTTGAAAACTCTAAATTTCCTAACCATATCTATAAGCTTGATAAGGCTCTGTATGGGTTGAAGCAAGCTCCTAGAGCATGGTATGAGAGGTTGTCCAAGTTCCTTTTGGAAAATGAATTTAGAAGAGGAAAAGTTGATAAAACTTTATTTTTAAAATCCAAAGGAACTGATCTTCTCATTGTGAAAATCTATGTAGATGATATAATATTTGGTGCTACTAACAAATCTTTGTGTCAGGAATTTGCAAATTTAATGAGCAAGGAATTCGAGATGAGCATGATGGGTGAGTTAAATTTCTTTCTTGGTTTGCAAATAAAGCAAACTGAAAAGGGAATTTATATTCATCAACAAAAATACATAAAGGAACTTCTAAAGAAATTTGGGATGGAAACATCCAAAATAAATCACACTTCTATGGGAACTAACACCAGATTGGATGAAGATCCCAAAGGAACTAGTGTGAGTGAAAAGAAATATAGAGGCATGATAGGTTCCTTATTGTATTTAACTGCTAGTAGACCAGATATTTCTTTTAGTGTTGGTGTATGTGCTAGGTTCCAAGCAAATCCAAAGGAGTCACATCTCTCTGCAGTCAAGAGGATTTTGAACTCAAGGGACTTGCTGATGCAGATTATGCCGGTGATTTGGTGAATAGGAAAAGCACTTCAGGTATGGTTCAGTTCGTTGGAACGTGTTTAGTTTCTTGGAGTTCTAAGAAGCAAAACACAGTTTCTCTATCCACTGCAGAAGCCGAATATGTAGCAGCTGTTGCATGTTGTTCTCAACTGCTTTGGATAAAACAACAACTAAGGGACTTTGGTATTAATTATAATTGTATTCCTATATATTGTGATAATACTAGTGCCATTTGTATATCAAAGGATCCAGTTCACCATTCACGTGTGAAACACATTCACATACGTCATCATTTTCTAAAGGAAAATGTAGAAAAAGGTTTGATAAAACTTGAATTTTGTCAAACTGAAGATCAAATTGCTGACATATTAACTAAGCCATAGAATAGAGAAAGATATGAGAAATTGCGGATGGAACTTGGGATAATAAAATTAAAGTAATTTGCCAAGAAGTTCCTCCAGGTATGTCAAGTCAATTATTAAAGTTCCTAGAATAATTTTCATTGCAATTATGGTGCGAAAGCATGTTCCTGATGGAATTTGAGATTTATACTCGTAAATGTCTATCAATATTACTCTTATTTTCATGATTGCTATTTGGATGATGAATTAAATGTGTGCATCAATATGTTCCTATGATTTTTTTTTCTTTCTTTATTTTTTTTCTTATATAAATTAATTTATTTTTTTCCACAAATTAATTTTATTTCCCACAAATTATTTTTCTTTTATAGCTAAAGAAAACTACCCATTAAGTAAGTCCAATTAGAGTGTCACCATGTTTATGCATATACCCATATTTAAAAAAAAAAAAAAAAAATTAGAAATGAACCACGTGGGTTTCTAACCCACTAATTCACTTTCCACTTACTAACTTTACCCATCTTCACTTCATTCATCCAATTCACCCAATTCACGTCTCTCTCTCTCTTAAAACCCGCGAAACCCTTTTCTCTTCAACCCCAAATTCATCTTCTCCATTGCTCTTCTCCAATCCTTTCCTCAACAATGGTTTCCAATACTTCAAACTCCCAATCAACCAAAGACTCCAATGATTCCCCCACTCACCAATCTCCTACCAAAATTGCAAAATACCAAACCCTAACATCGAAAAAACGCTCACGCAAGGAGGAAGAAGCACCCTCATCTCTTGATAGCCTGGAAATGGGAGAAGTCGGAAACGACACTACAAAGGAACTCGGCCAAACATCAATTCATTTTGTTCCTGTGCTCGTGATGAACCGTGAGTGGTGTGCCAAACAAGGGTATGAAAAAATCTTGCATGTTTTTAAATTTCAAAACTGGGATAAGATGCTTGGTGATTATGTTGAATTTATGTATCCTGATGCAATGAAAGAATTTTGTGATAATTTTGATTCTCAACAAAGAATTGTTCAGAGTACTATGAATGGGGTTAATTTTGAGTTTGATGCGGATGTGTTAGCAAATGTATTTGAGATTCCGAATAATGGATATGATAAATGTTTTAAAGGGCCATACAATTTAAAAATTAATGGAGTGGATAAAATGGATATACTGTTAAGTCTAAATGGTGAACTCAAGAAAAACAAAATTGAACTCAACTCACTTTTGCCATTTCACAAAGTTTTGTTCAATCTTGTTTGGAAAACTATTGTGCCGCAGACTTCTAAAAGAAACGAGGCAAATCTGCACCACAACAACAAAATTGGACTCGGCCGACCGCCAGTTACCGACCGTTAGTGGTCGGTAATTGGATTTACCGACCGTTTGTAGTCGGTAAAAATTGGTCGCTGAAATAGTAGTCGGTAAAATATTTTCCCGACCGTCGAAACGGTCGGTAACAAATTGCCGACCGTCTACCGACCGTTTACACAGTTGGTAAAAAATGGAGGGAAGAGGTGCGTACCGACCGCCTAAACGGTCGGTGTTACCGACCGACTAGACAGGCGGTCGGTAATACCGACCGTTTAGGCGGTCGGTAAGCGCCTCTTCCCTCCAATTTTTTTGGTGGCAAAAAGTTATTTACCGACCGTTATGCGGTCGGGAAGTAACTTTTTCCCGCCTTTTTTGGCGCCATTTCTTTATTTTGAACACTGATTTACCGACCGTTGAGCGGTCGGTAATTTGGTTTTTTTTTTTTATTTTTAAAAATACCTTAAAAAATAGGGCAAAAACAAATTAAAATTAAAATATAAAAATAAATTAAAATTAAACAATTTCAAAATTTCAAAATTGCATTTTATATTAATAATATAAATAATTTGTACAATAATCCAATAATAGTAATATAACAATATAATACAACTATGCTACGAAGGCTCCAGAAGCGCCGGAACCGTCTGTCGGATCATCAGGAGGGCCTCGGTGAGTGAAGGAAGGATCACCGAATCTCCGCGCGAAGGCGTCCATCTGCGCCTTCAACTGGGCGAGGTACTCCTCCCGCTTCTGTTCTCTCCCCTCCCGCTCCTTTTCTCTCTCCTCCCGCTCCTTGTCTCTCTGCTCCATCTCTACCCTAGCGCGCTCGGACTCCTCCAAACGCTGGGACATCTGTTGTAATTGAGCGGAAACCGATGGAGAATAGGAAGATCCGACGTGCCGCCTCCGCGAGATTCTCTCGTAATAGAGAGAAGCGCCCTCCCTGCCGAACCCTAGAACCTCTCCCTTCCTGAAGCCACCAACCGTATCAAAGAAGATCTGGTTGGCGTCCGTCTCTGAACCACTAGCCTGAGACTCGGAAAGGTTCTGGTTATATTGATCCTGCAAATTATGGAGTTAGTTCAAACGATTCTAAACAATAAAGAATCAAGTTGACATTTTAGGTCATTTTCGAGCTTTTTTTTGCATTTTCGCACCTAACTTGTCAAGGTACGTTCCATTACTAGATTTCAAAGCTTATACACGTCCTATAACACCCTATTATACTTGTTAGGGGTTGATTATGTTGATTATAGGGCCCCATCACCATTTTAGGTCAAAACTTGGCTTTTTAGGTCATTTTCGAGCTTTTTTTTGCATTTTTGCACCTAACTTGTCAAGTGTCGTTCCATTATTAGATTTCAAAGCTTATACACGTCCTATAACACCCTATTATACTTGTTAGGGGTTGATTATGTCGATTATAGGGCCCCACCACCATTTTAGGTCAAAACTTGACATTTTAGGTCATTTTCGAGCTTTTTTTTGCATTTTCGCACCTAACTTGTCAAGTGTCGTTCCATTATTAGATTTCAAAGCTTATACACGTCCTATAACACCCTATTATACTTGTTAGGGGTTGATTATGTCGATTATAGGGCCCCACCACCATTTTAGGTCAAAACTTGACATTTTAGGTCATTTTCGAGCTTTTTTTTGCATTTTCGCACCTAACTTGTCAAGTAACGTTCCATTACTAGATTTCAAAGCTTATACACGTCCTATAACACCCTATTATACTTGTTAGGGGTTGATTATGTTGATTATAGGGCCCCACCACCATTTTAGGTCAAAACTTGGCATTTTAGGTCATTTTCGAGCTTTTTTTTGCATTTTCGCACCTAACTTGTCAAGTAACGTTCCATTACTAGATTTCAAAGCTTATACACGTCCTATAACACCCTATTATACTTGTTAGGGGTTGATTATGTTGATTATAGGGCCCCACCACCATTTTAGGTCAAAACTTGGCATTTTAGGTCATTTTCGAGCTTTTTTTTGCATTTTCGCACCTAACTTGTCAAGTAACGTTCCATTACTAGATTTCAAAGCTTATACACGTCCTATAACACCCTATTATACTTTCAAGGGGTTTTTTTTTGCAGTTTAGGTCAAGTAATTAATCATGACAAACAATAAACATGAAATGCAACTACTAAACAAACAATCCTATTCGTACTCATCGGCTTATAAGCCGGAATTCCGCTCTAAACATCAAATGCAAATCATAAAAAACAATCCTATTCGTACTCATCGGCTTATAAGCCGGAATTCCGCTCTAAACATCAAAGTAAACAAAGAAAAGAACATTACCATCACTTCCTTGGCCTTCTGGCTAATTGGTTGCGGTTCCATGCCTTCTTGCCTTTTGAAGTGAGTGTCAAGGAAGACATCCGCAGCGTCAGGGAACTTCCCTCCTTGCTCCTTAGCCAATTTCTTGGCTCGCTGAATCACCGACACAGATCCACCGCAATGAGAGGCCGGGGCGGCGCCACTAGCGTTGCCAGCTCTCCTGTTTACCTTCGCCCGAGCTGACCTCTCCTTAGACTTCTCGTCAGTAAGTCTATCCTTCATTGCGCTGTACATCTCATCACCTGTCATGGAAAACAATCAAACTTAACACTTGATGGGCAGTATTGATATTTTAGCAAATTTTAGAAATGACTATCCAATACTCACCGAGCCAGCTAGGTCGATCTTTCCGCTTGTGAACCACATCGTTGAAGATGTCTTTCAGGCGTCTTCCAGCCTTGCTCTCATAAGCATCTCGTACTCTGCCCTCGAGCTCAGGCCTCCAACGATACTGTTTCTGCATTCGACAAAATCCAATGAATTATGTTATTGTTAGAAATTATATATAAAAAAACACTATTTATTACAGAGTTTGTCTTTATCACCTTCCACATGTTCCACCAATGTGCCTTGGTTGCCTGATCCACCTCGGTGTAGTTCTTCCAAGGCTCACGGAAGTAGGACTTTATCACGTGTGATATGGATCGAACAACACTGCTCGTGTCAAACCTTGCACACGAAACAAAGTAAGATTAAATAAACAACATATGAATACAACTTAATTTCAATTATTAAAACATTAAAAAATAAAACAAAAACTCACCATAGGCCATCAGGGTCTAATGTGGACGTCGAAGCTACGTCCGGATCAACGTCGCCACCATCATCGTCACCAGAAGGCTGAGAAGACGGAGTAGCCTCAGCAGCAGCACCAGAAGGAGATGGCTCCAACTGAGGAGACGGAGTAGCCTCAGCAGCAGCACCAGAAGGAGATGGCTCCAACTGAGGAGACGGAGTAGCCTCAGCAGCAGCACCAGAAGGAGACAGCTCCAACTGAGGCATACGCGGTGTCGGCATAAACTGCGGCCGAACTGGAGGAGGCCGCGTAAACGGAGGAAACTGAGCAGATGGAGCATCAAACTGGAGCTGACGCGCAGCCCCGTGGTCCAGAGATAAGGAAGGTGAAATCGACGGCCGTGTCATAGACGACTGACGCCGACGAAGTTCACCAGGACCAATAATGGTGGGCTGGGGTTGCTCGTCCTGACTCTGCGCTCCAGATTTCTTCTTAGCACGACCAGGTCGTTTTGATGACATTTTCCTGCATAAAGTTGTTAGTAAATCAAAAGAAATACAATGAATTAGGCAAACAAACACAAGTACTTCAAGTTCTTACACCGAACACAAGGACATCTTATCTTGTCCTTGTCATTGAGCTCGGGGTGCTGCTGAGAGAAGGTAACAAACTCATTCACCCCTTTGATGAACTCATCACGAAGTTTGTGTTCCTTATCTTTTCTCTTGTACATCCACTCACGCTCCTTCCTTTTCATTTCGATTAATACAATTCTAAGACATTTACTAAAATTTTAGTTCAAGGCATTCAAACATACATATTCACACATACATATTCACACATAGTCACACATACATGAAAAATTAACTCAATTCCTATGAATTAGGTGATTCTTATTCACACATACATATTCACACATAGTCACACATACATATACATACACATATTCACACATACATATACATACACACATACATATTAAAAAAAAACCCAATAATACGTACACATACATACATTGCATATACATACATAACATTTTCATACCAAAAATTCAAAAAATTCAAAGCTTCAAAATAAATAAATACATATACATACATACACTTTAATTTTTGAAAAAAAATACATACATACACATTCTACATTCAAACCTTCAAATATACATAATATACATTCAAACCTTCAAATTTTTTTAAAAAACAAATTAAAACCCATAATATACACATACATACATTGAATATACATAAATACATAACATATTCATACCAAAAATTCAAAAAAATTCAAAGCTTCAAAAACATACATACACTTTAATTTCTGAAATAAAATACATACATACACATTCTACATTCAAACCTTCAAACACCTTAATTTAATTAAAAAATAGAAAAATTAAAAATTAAACACATAAATTGAAAAAAGGAAAAAAACCTTACCACGAGGAGACGACGGCAGCGGTGGGTCGGTGGCGAACGGCGAACGACAGTGGGCGGCAGCACTGCAATTTATATAAAAAAATTACAACAAACACTAAAAAAAAAAAAGAAAAGGCAAAACCCTAAACCCTTACCACGCGGTGGCGAACGGCGACAGGAGGAAGCAGCAGACGGTGGCGAACGGCGCACGGCTGGCGGAGGAGGGAGAAAAGAAGCGAAAGGCAGCAGAAAAGAAGCACCGGCGGCGGAGGAGGGAGAAAGAGAAATAGTAGCCGGCGGTGGTGAAGCGAACGGCGAGGCGTCGAGCGGTGGTGAACGGTGAGAGAGGGGTCGCAGGTGGTGGCCGGAGAGAGCAAGGGTTTCGAAGTTTAGAGGAGAGAGAAAGTAAGGGTTTCGAAGTTTAGAGGAGAGTGAGGGTTCAAAATCACGGCTCTGAAGTTTAAAGACTGTCGAAATTTTTCGACCGACATATCGGTCGGCAACGGTCGGTAAATTCCGACCGCCAATGTGCGGTCGGAATTTACCGACCGTTGCCGACCGATATGTCGGTCGGAAAAAAATTTCCGACTGTCTTTGCGGTCGGAAAAAAGTTCCCGACTGGTTTCAGTCGGGAGCGGTCGGTATTTTTCGACTACGATAATATCGGTCGGTAAAATCGGTCGGGCGAACGCGATTTTCTTGTTGTGCACGATTTCTCCTTGATATATTGTCTGGCAAATGATATTCCCATCAACTTTCCTAGTTTAATAATTTCACATATTCTTGATACTATCCCAAGTGGCAAGAAAGTAGGATATGGTAACTTCATGACAAAATTTTTTAAGCATTTTCATGTGCCACTTGAGGGATATGGAAAGTTGAGGTTAAAGAAAGAACAGTTTATTCAAGGAACTACACTAGCGGGTTGGCATGTCAGTGTATTAGAAGGACAAACTGCTACTCTTTCCGAAATTCAACAAGTTAACGAAGCCAAACGGAAAGCTAAAGCAGCGGCAGTATGTGAAGTCACAGTTGAGGGTAAGGGCACGGTTGGGGTGAAAGAGCCGGTGCGGAAGAGTAGGAGAATTTCATCAAAGCCTAAGGTTGCGGGTGATATTCCGCACGTGAACTTAGTTGATGATGAGGAGCTTAAGGACGATGCTAATAAGACAATGGACCTTAACACGGAGAGTATTCTTTTTCATATCTTGAAGGAGATACAACACTTTCGGGAAAGAATTGAGGGTTTTGGAAGAGCAAGCATCCACATCTCGACATGATGTAGTTGAGTTGAGGGAATCCAATGATCGACATCACTTTGAAGTTATGAAGAGCCTCGAGTTTTTCAGAGAGCTTCTACTTCACACCATCCACCTTCTATTCCTTCGGGTCCTACTGCTCCCAAACCTGTTGCTCCTAGACCTGCTGGAACTTCCTCTGCGGTTCCTGAAGGAACTTCTCTGGGCAACATTGCTGGACTTTATGGTGACGTTCGTTAAGACAGCGATTGATCTCTTGCTCTTTTCTCCATTATTTAAACATTTCGATATGGTTGTAATATATTTAAACATGGTTTAGGTTTTATTATGTTTTCTTCTTGACATTTTCGTTTCTTTCTTTTGCATCTAAGTAGTCGGGTAGTAGCTATTTTCTATTTTTCTTTTGTCCCGGGAACATATATATGCTATATTTTGCTACTTTCATCCATGATGCTTTTATGATGACTAATATTCCTAGATTGCTACTTGAGTTGTTTTCTTAATCTAGAGATCAGGTATCAGCCATTACTGGTTTAATGGTGATGCGATGAAAAATGTTTATGGAATGATGCTTTTGATTTTGATGATGCCAAAAGGGGGAAGAATAATTTGCAAACTAATTTATTCTTTTTCATCTTATTCTTTCATCTTATTCTCATATGAAATGAAAGCTTTCTCTAACAGAAATCGTTCTTAACTTGTGAATAGTTTACTAACTTTCTTCATTCCATGTGGAGTTAAGATGTATATAACTTTGGTAGTATAATTTAGTTCTTAATTAGTTTAATTTGCATTAATTTAAAAAAAATAAAAATTCAAAAATATTTAGTTTAATGTTTTTTATTTTTTATAAAATGAAAAAAATTAAAAATTAAAAAATCTTTTTCAACAAGTTTATTTATTTTAGTTTTCAATTAAGTTTGCCTTGGTTTGTCATCATCAAAAAGGGGGAAATTGTTGACATATTCCTTTTATGTTTTGATGATGACATAAACCTCAAACTTAATTACTAATAAGTGTCTTTGAGTTCTTGGAGAATTTTAGATTTTGAAGATAAAATAAAGTATTGAAGATTCAAACGTGAAGATTCAATCATTTGAAGAAACAAGATGGTGATTTAAGGGAAGGTTCGAATGTGAATCAAAGATGTTGCTGTCAAGTTTCTATAGAGAAATCAGAGAAGTTCCTGAAGAGAATTCAGCAAGGAACATGAGAAGAACTTCAAGTATTCCAACGAATCACTTGATGAAGAGAAGAGAAGCAGCCATGAATGTTATAATGTAATGTTCTAGGGTAAATGTAAGTATGTTCATGCATTTAAGGCTGGTTGGAACTTAGTCGTGTCTGTCAGAGGAACTTTGGGTCATGTTCCTAAAGGAACTTGTGTCGAGTCAGTTGGTTATAGTGGTCCACGTCCTTTGCTACATATTAGGGTTAGTTTGAACAAACTTTTGACTGTTTTAATCAGTTTAAAAGGTCCAAAAACTGACTGGAATTATATGCCCTTAATTTTAGGCACTATTAACTAACATTGTTGACCTTGTTATTAGTCTTAGGTTGTGTCCTATTTTATAGGAATAAGTTGAGCAACTTATTCTGATTAAGTTAGTGGTCAAAGGTAGTTAGGTATTCTGATTTTATTTGTTAAAAAGAAAGAAAGAAAAATTTTGGAAAAATGAAAATAGAAAAAAAAAACGGTTTTTTTTTTTACTTGGTTTTCACTGAGCTAATTTTTAGGGTTAGTTGTTTAGCTTTTTGTTTCTGATTTAGTTGGTCAAAATAGGGTGGTAGGTGTCCTATTATTAAGGAGTCAAAGTTAGTGGCATGTGTGTTAGTGGTAGACGGTTAGTGTGATAGTGGGGTGGTTGATTAGGTTTATTTTCAAGTAATTACCACAACCATTCAACTATATTTACAGACTTAATTTAGACACTTAAAAGACACACAACTAGAGCATACTTTCAGATTTAGATGATTTAAGTGTTGTGTCAAAAAGTTCCAAAGTTCCAGTCCAGTTTCTTACATGCATTTCAATATACTAGAGTTATTATTTTGGGTTGTAATTGAGAAGAAGAAAAGAGAAGTGTGAGAACATAGAGAGAACAGAGTAGAAAGAGAAGTGAGAATAGAAAAGAAAGAGAAAGAGAAAAGAAAGAGAAAGAGAAAAGAAAGAGAGAAAGAGAACAGAATCGTAAGTTCCTACAGGAACTCACGAGGTCCAGAGAGAAGTTTAGGATTGTAATAGTTTACAAGGCCTCTATATAAAAGTGGAGTTTTTCTTCCGTGGGCCAGGAAGTTTTTCTCATTGAAATTTATCTCTTCACATTTAGTTTTTCTCAAAGTTCTTTTCGTTTTTAATTCTGTCGAAAATTTGTGCTATAAGTTCCTCACAGCAATTCACCCTCCTCTTGCCGTGTTCCTACAGGAATAACACAATTGTCCATAAGCAATGATTCTAAACTCCAAAGTTTGCTTCAAGAATTATACCAAAACATTCATTAAGGATCATAATAAGCAATAACACAAAGATTCCACAAGATCCAAGATTAATCATCAAAGAAACAAAATAACTCATCACTAGTGCTGGGCTATTACACCTAAAGAAACAATCAACCACAACACTATTATAATCCTATTACTCCATGTAATCTAATCCTAGTCCTAAGTAGAATATCTAGTTACCTAGTTTGAAGGAAAACACACGAAGCATGCCCAACACCACGCACAAAAAGTCATGCACGAACTTGCCCGAGAACACAGTTTCACACGGCCAATGCTACGATCTTGCTATGATCTTCAAAGGTTGCAGGTTTGATTGGGTTGTTGATGGAAAGTGTTGATTTTTGGTGGAATGATGGAAAGATGAATTTGGGGTGGTGATTTGAGGAGTAGCCGTGAGGAATAGAAGAGGAGGAAGGTTTGTTTTAGTTTTGATTGAAGCAATGAATAAGTTTTCAAATGGTAGGTTTTTCAGGGTATTTATAGAGTATGGGTTTCAAGTTGTAGGATGGTTTAAGGGTAAAACAATTAAAAGAAAAAGAAGGGGGGTGGCCGGCTAGGCTAAGAGCAAGCAAGGATTTTGGGTTTGTTCAATTAAACAAAATTAAGTCTTTGGGTCCAAATTGGATGATTCGGACTTTAAGGCTTAATTTTACACGAAATTTTACGGCCCAAAAATCCGAGTCGTTACAAGAAATCTCTTAATCAAACCACAAGAACACTTGAGCCAAATTCCGCAAGAACACTCAAGCATTCCATCAAGCAGTTGGAGCTCATCCCAAAGGCTCTTCAATTTAACAAAATACTTAGTCACAGAAGTCTCACCTTGCTGAATAGATGCAATTTATTGATGACGCCCAAATAAGAGAGGAGCATTGCTTCGATAATAACGCTCATTGATTTCAATCCACAACTGTTCAAAAGATTGCACAAAAGCAAAGGATTCCGCAAGATTCTTCTGCATTGAATTCTGCAGCCAAGATAACACCATATAATTGTTGCGAAGCCATTTGTGATATTCCAGAGCTTCAGGATTAGGAGACGGCAAAGTGTCAGTTGGGAAGCCAAATTTGTTTCTCGCAATCAACGCAACTCTCACTTTTCGACTCCAATTGATCAAGTTAGTTCCATTGAAAAGATGCGAAGTGAGAAGAAGACCAAGATGATCACCATTTCACAAGATCCTTTCTCTCTCCCTATTTATAAGAAACAATGGGTCAGACCCAAATCGCAAAATCGAGCAAAGTTAGGTTTTTTTTTCGGCGCAATTACGCCCAAGCTTTGGGCACAACTTCGCCCACTTTTTGGTCGATTTTGGCCTCGTTTTGCCTTATTTCTTCGATCCCATGCACTTGGCACACATTTCTTCGTTCAACCTAAGTCTTTTGTGTGTTTTCAAGAGAGGAAAGTCTCGCATTCTGTACAACAATTCAACAGAACGCGGGTACACAAAGCAACGCAAAAGAGACATTGTTTTCGTCGTCCAAACACCTTCATTGCACATTACATATAGCTAGCTAGTTGAATTTTGCAAGTCGCAGTTCAAGCTCGATACTACAACGAGCTGTGTTTAAGGGTCGCACATGAGTCTAGGCACATATTTACACAGTACAAGTGCATGGGTGAAGGGGACCGCGGATAAAGGTGAAGTTTTTGGAATTCTCCTAACTTGTAGAAATATAAACTGAATATTCTGTTAAAATGAAGACTTTAAAATATAAACTGAATATTTTGGAAATAAAATAAAATCAATTAAAATACAACAATAATTAATGTGGTTTTTGGAGGGAAATTTTTTTCTCAAAATAAAAAATTGAAGTTAATATACAATTTTGGAGAGAATTTTTTTTTTTAAATAATAAAGTGAAATTATAATTTTAAATTTCACATCGATAAAATTTTCATCAAACTTTTACTTTAATAATTTATTTATTTTTGCAGGGAATTTTATTTTTACAATTCTTTGGAAACCTATTTTATTTAATTTTGAAATTAAATTTTTTTTTCGTAAAATGATAAAAAGTTTTTATAGATAGAAAAGTTATTTAAGAGTTTTTGTTTCAATATTTTGTTTAAAGGGATATAATGAAAATTTTCTGAATGCCATAACTTTATGCTAGGATGTCTGATTGCGGAATATAATATAGCCAGATTGATTAAATTTCCGAGACGAACCGGTGAACGAAAGTGCGTGGGTGAAGGGGGAACTGCGGATGAAGGTGAAGGTGCGTGAAGGTGGAGTGTTTGGTTTTATTTCATGACTTATAGAAATATAAACTGAATATTCAATTTAAATGAAAACTTTAAAATATAAACTGAATGTTTTGGACATAAAATAAAATCTATTAACATACAAGAATATTTAATTTGATTTTTGGAGGGAATTATTTTTTCTCAAAAAAAAACAAATAGAAGTTATAATATAAAATTATGGAGGGAAATATTTTGTTAAAATAATAAATTGAAATTATAATTTTGAATTCACGTCTCTAAAATTTTCATCACACTTTTTTTTAAATAATTTATTTAATTTTGGAGGGAATTTTTTTAGTTACAATTCTTTGGACACCAATTTTTTTAATATGTAAATTAAATTTTTATATTCAAAAATTGATAAGTGTTATTAGATGGAAAATTTATTTAAGTGTTTTTTTCAGTTTTTTTTTTTGTTTAAATGGGTATTGTGAAAATTTTCTGAATGCCATAACTTTGCACTCGAATGTCTGATCGGGACATATAATATATCCAGATTGATTAATTTTTCGAGACGAACCGCTGAACGACAGTGCGTGGGTAAAGGGGAACCATGGATGAAGGTGAAGGTGGAGTGCGTGTTTATTTTTTCTTGACTTGTAGTAATATAAACTGTATATCCAATTAAAATAACGACTCTAAAATATAAATTGAATATTTTGGAAATAAAATTAAATCATTTAAAATATAAGAATAATTAATGTGGTTTTTGGAGGGAAGTTTTTTTCTCAAAATAAAAATTGAAGTTATAAGATACAATTTTCGAGGGTATTTTTTTGTTAAAATAAAAATTGAAATTATAATTTCAAATTTCACATCTCTAAAATCTTCAGCATACTTTTCCTTTAATAATTTTTTTTAATTTTGGGGGAAAATTTTTTTGTTACAATTCTTTGGAAAAATATTTTATTTAATTTTGAAATTAAATTTTTATATTCAAAAATTGATAAAAATTTTTTTAGATGGAAAATTTATTTAAGTGTTTTGCTTATATTTTTTTATTTAAAGGGTTGACTTTGCGCTCAGATAACTAGTCGGGGCATATAATATATATCCAGATTGATTAATTTTTCGAGACAAACCGGTGAACGACAGTGTGTGCATGAAGGGGGAACCGCGGATGAAGGTGAAGGTCGAAAGCCTGGTTTTTTTTTAAGACTTGTAGAAATATAAAGTGAATATTTTGGAAATAAAATAAAATTAATTAAAATACAAGAATAATTAATGTGGTTTTTGGAGGGAAATTTGTTTCTCAAAGTAAAAAATTGAAGTTATAAGATACAATTTTGGAGGGAAATTTTTTGTTAAAATAAAAAATCAAAATTATAATTTCACATTTCACATCTCTAAAATTTTCATCACACTTTTCTTTTAATAATTTATTTAATTTTGGAGGGAAATTTTTTACTTACAATTCTTTGGAAACCTATTTTTTATTTTTGAAATTAAATTTTTGTATTAAAAAATTGAGAAAAAGTTTTTCTAGATGGAAAATTTATTTAAGTGTTTTTCTTTTAGTTTTTTGTTTAAAGAGGTGTTACTACCAAAAATATGGCTCTCAAAGGCTGGTAAGGCCTAGCAAGGTATGAAGGCCCAACATAATGGATCCACCTATCCCAAGGTCCAAGCCACTGAAGATCCAAAGTTTCATCAACCCAAGATCACCAGAAGCCCAACATAAGTCTCAAGTGAAGGTCCATGTGGCAAGGCATTATAAGTCCACGTGGCAGCACCTCACTGGTCCACGTGGCAGAATACTACAGGACCATGTGGCATTACCCTACGAAGACACTTGGCCACCTGGAATTCAGCATGAAAAGTTAGGAAAAACATCAAAAGTGGATAAATTGTATCCCACATTGATAGTTTACAAGAGGAAGTAGGAAGATTCTTGTATAAAAGGATTTATGATTAAGGCACAGATTCCAATATTTGCTGATTTGACAAGATATAACTTGTAACAGTCAATTAACCTTAATCAATCTTGATTAACAACAATTTGAGTTATTATTACTTTTTGCACATTTAATTACTTTTATATTTATCATTGCATTATTATTGCATTTATTATTATTTGGAACAAGTTAATTTGTAGCATAGAATTGCTTAGTCCTCTCCTTGTTTAAAAAAAAAACCCCTAAAACATTTGGCGCCGTCTGTGGGGAGGACATGGTTCTATGGCAGACTTAGGAGACAAAACTCCCGAATTTCCAAAGACCACATTGGTAACGATCGAAAACAACCACGAGTCGGAAGAGAGAGAAATGGACCATGACCGACCCCCTCGAAGGGAGAGGACCGCACAACATGCGAGTTAGGCCGAGGCCCAATCTCCTGAGGAGGATCAACCCATCTCTCTCTCTCAACTGAAGCACATAATGGTCGACCTAAGGAACTCGCTGGTCACTCAGGTGAAGGACATGATAGGCCAGGCCAACAAGGCCGACCCAGGGCCATCTAGGCCGACTCAGGAAGCAGCTGAAGGCGGCACATCAAAGCCAGCCAAGAAAAGAGCCGACCCTAAGGTCGACCAAGGAAAGAAAAAGGTGTCCAGCAGCATCAAGAAGAAGAGAACACCTTCCAAATCGACGAAGGTTGATTGGAAGAATATCACTCAACGGGTGAGGACTACAAAGGCTCCCACCTTACCAAGAAGAGAGCCCTTGGTCAGTGAAACCAATCAAGCCTTTAGAGATGCCCGAGAATATTTGAGGGCGAAGAGGTAACAGTCACAACAACAGTCTCAGGTCGACATTTCTGACACAGCTTCAACTCCAACTTTGAAGGATACCATTTACCGAGGCTCCATGTGGACCAAGTCTCGTTCAACACAATTGCATACTCCCACACCAATACCAAAAGGCTCGATCAAGACTGGGCCTTTCAAAGAAGAAGAACATCAGAATACTCAGTTTCAATCTCAGTTTCAGCAGCAGCATCAAACTTACCATCATGGAGGGGTCGCATGTAAATCCCTTTTCTCAGTCGCTATTCTGACAGCCCCGAGGGCTTCCAAGGTCAAGGCACTTCACATTGAGCCCTCGGACCGTACGACCGATCCCGATGATCACTTGGCCACTTACAAACACCTGATGTATGCTCAGTCGGTAGATGATGCGACCTGGTGTATGTATTTCCCAGCGACTCTGAAAGGTGTAGCCCAAAAATAGTCCAGCAGCTTGTCGGACCATTGCATACAAAACTTTATCAAGCTCAGCATGGTCTTCGCGCATCACTTCATGGCAAGCGAACAAGAGAAGAAGACGAGTATGCACCTCGGAAAAATCGTGCAAGGGCCGAACGAATCCTTGAGGTCATACGTCAAGAGATTCAACCTGGAAATGCTGCAGATACCAGGGCTCCCCGAAGGGGTAGCTTTTGATAATTTCGTCAAAGGGCTTCACCAATTGAGGTTTAAGTTCGAGATGGTAAGGATGAAGGTCCAGACCTTACCAGAAATTCTCATGGAGGTCGAGTCTTACATTAATGCTACAGAAATCTGTTCAGCTACCAAGCCTGAGACCAAGAATGCTCCTAAGCATGGAGAGGGTAGTCAGAAGAAGGAGGACCGAAAACGGGAGGTCTGGACGGTTGAGGGTACTCATAAGGAGCAAAGGGCTCCCAAGAAAAGTCGCACTTACGAGTTGGCGTATGAGTACAACAAGAAAACCCATGCTATCCTTATGGAGATAAGAGACAAGTTCAGCTTTGATGCGCCTCAGCCTTGGCGAGGCCCTTCCAAATACAGAAATACTAATAAGTAGTGCCAATACCACAAAGACGTGGATCATGACACAGATGAATGCTTTAATTTAAAGAGGTTATTAGACAAGTTGGCTGCAAAGGGCATGCTGGAGCCCTACATAGTGAAGTCAAAATTCAAGTTTCAGAGGAAGACTACCCAGAAGACGGGTGATGAAGAGGAAACCGACACCGAGGTGGTAGCCATGATTTTGGGAGGGCTCTCCTTAGGGGGTCCGACAAGATCACCTTCGTAGCCTCTCCCAGGTCATGAATACTGAGGGCAGGAAGGACAAGATGCCGGAGGTTTTAATTAGTGAGAAGGATCGTCCGATTATCCAGACCCCTCGTGACGACCCACTGGTTGTTGAGTTTAAAGTAGCCAACTTAAAAGTTAGAAGGATCCTGATTGATACTGGCAGTTCAACAGACATCATCAGCTTCGCCTGTCTTGAAATTGAGATTTCAAGACAATGCCCTCCAGCCTATAAATCACGCCATCATAGGATTCGGAGGAGGTGTTATTCACTCCATAGGCATTGTCACACTTCCAATCCGAATGGGCAGCAAGGAGATGCCAAGGCACATGTTTGTGAAGTTTCTGGTGGTCAAAGAGTTGACGGCCTATAACATCATTATAGGCCGACCCACGCTAAATGTGTCGAAAGCCATCATCGTGCCACATCTCATGCTGATGAAGTTTGTATGTAATGATGGGAGTGTGGGGGCATTATACGGTGATCAGCAGACATCACGAGAATGCTACCTCACCACCATAAAGTCCTCATCCACACTAGACCAACAAGACAAGGTCCAACCATCACCCAAGAAGAGCTCAAAGGAGCGTACCAAGAAGTCTGTATGGTTGGGTCGGCTAAGCCAAATGAACTCCGGCCCCAGCCAGTAGGTGAATTTTGAGACGTAGTACTCGATGCTGACAGACCTGAGAGAGTCTTACAAATACGATCTTCCTTGAAGGAGGATTAGATTCAGATGTTGGAAGCACTCCTAAGGGAGTATCAAGATGTATTTGAATTTACCGTTCAAGAGATGCTGGGTATTGACCCGAGCATCGTGTGTCATGAATTAAACATCATACCGGGTATGAAGTCGGTTAGAAAAAAGAAGAGAAATCATGGGGAACTCCGAGACAAAGCTACGGCCGAGGAAGTGAAAAAGCTTATGGAGGCTCGATTTATTCGGCCTTGCTATTACCCTGAATGGGTGGCTAATGTTGTTCTGGTCCCTAAACCCAACAAGAGCTGGCGGATGTGTGTTGACTACACAGATTTGAATCGGGCCTGCCCCAAAGATGGATTCCCACTACCCAAGATCGACCAACTGGTCGACTCCACCGTAGGGCACGCCCTCTTGAGTTTCATGGATGCCGATTCTGGTTTCCACCAAATTCCCATGCACCCCGCTGATCAAGAGAAGACGGCCTTTATCACTTCTCAAGGCCTATATTGATATACAGTAATGCCTTTCGGTTTAAAAAATGCCCCTGCCACCTTTCAAAGGTTGGTAAACATGGTGCTCCAACACCAGTTAGGGCGAAAACTTGAAGCTTATATTGATGATATAATTGTAAAAAGCAAAGATCTGGTCGATCACTTGGCAGACCTAAGGGAAACATTTGATTCCCTTAAGGAATATAATATGAAGTTAAACACTAAAAAGTGTGTTTTTGGGGTTGGCTCGGGCAAATTCCTAGGCTTCATGATTGATCAGCGGGGCATAGAGGCAAATCTTGATAAAGTGAAGGCAGTCAGCGACATGGCCTCAACTAGGTCGATCAAGGAAACTCAAAGGATGACCGGATGTTTGGTTGCACTAGGCCGATTCCTGTCCCAGTCAGGGGCTAAATGTCACTACTTTTTTGATCCTATAAAGAAGAAGTCCAAGTTTGAATGGACTGAAGAGGACGAGTCGGCCCTTACCAAAGTAAAGGAACATATGCTCACTTTTCCGAGGCTAATAAGCCCTATCCCAGGAGAAATGTTATACATGTACCTAGTTGTTTCAGAGTTTTGTTTCAGCGCTGTGTTAGTGGTCGTTCGAGAGGGTATTCAATACCCGGTCTATTTTGTAAGCCATATTGCGAGGAACGCCGAGCTGAGATATCCTCTCATAGAAAAGTTTGGCTTGCTCTGTACATGGCCTCCAAAAAGCTTCGGCCTTATTTCAAGGCACACCCTCTTGAGGTATACACAGATCAGCCTCTGAAACAACCCTTCACTACGCTAGAGTCTTCCGGCCGAATGCTAAAGTGGGCGGTGGAACTTAAGGCTTTTGACATCTCCTTCGAGCCCAGAAAGGAAATCAAGGGCCAAGCACTCGCTGATTTTGTTGTGGAAATGACCAGGCCTGAAGCTGATGCAAGAGTTAGTTCTAATGGTTGGAAATTGTTTGTTGATGGGTCATCAACCCAAAACGGGTGTGGTGCTGGCATCTTGTGTATCTCGCCTAAAGGCGATGTGTATGAATATGCTCTCCATTTCAAGTTTTAAGCCTCCAATAATGAGTCGGAGTACGAAGCCCTCCTTACCGGTCTGAGGATGTGTATCGCTGCAGGGGCAGATGAAATCGAGGCCTCGTCCAACTCACAACTTGTTTTGAGTCAGGTCAATGGGGACTATGAAGCCCGAGAGCCTTCTATGAAGAAATATTTGCAATTGGTTAAGGAAGTCAGCGCTACCCTCAAAACATTCGTCATTCAGCATGTGCCTCGGTCAGACAATAGTCAGGCCGATGCTTTGTGTGACGACCCGACTCGCTTAAACCGGCGCGGAAGAAACCGTCGAGTCGAATAGTCGGATCCAACAAACTAAAATACCTAAAAATTAAAACAAAACCTCAAAAGTATATATATACTAAACCAAAAATACAACACCCACAAGATTGTACATGTCTAATCCCAAATGTCATATTACTACTACTAAGAATATAAACTCCGAATATACGTCAGAGTTAGAAACTACACAAGTACTACTAGTATGGTCCAATACTAGAAAATATTGTAAAACAATAACATAAAAGCTAAATAATAACGGCACTCGCCCAACCCAAACCTAAGCAAGGACCTCATCATCAGAGTTACCTAAAAAACAACAACAGTCCACCGTCAGTGGCGAGTAACATAACCGTCCCACCCTAACGGGGATACACATGAACATAGCACAAACCAAACAACTAAATTAAACATGCCAACATACATTAGATCATGCGAATCATCATGTCATACAATCAACAACGAATAACAACAACTAATTGTGCTCACTCTACTAACTTGACCATTAACTAACAAATCTTTAACTTTGGCGCAATCATTCACCTACTAGACCGGACTATGCACGTACGAATGCATCTTACGCGATCGAACTTTCTACTATGTCAGGATTGAGAATCTTACTCCCAACCCCATGAAACCAATCTTACTGGAAATCCATATCCGAAGACAACATAGTAAGACCACCAACTATCCCAATACCGCGGATAGGATAGGGGCAACGTCTTAACACAAAAACATAGAATCGTACTCTAAGTTTTAGGCGTCTAGTAGCGAAATCAAGCTGATCATTAACTTTTAACCGAAGTTTACATTCTTAGTTAATTCTTAAGTTGCATCTTACGCCTTGACTCAAGAAATAACATGTAAACCAACAAAATTAGAACTTCTTATAACATTCTTTAACTTTTTTTAATTACTACTAACTTTCTTTAACTTTAAAGACTCAACCAAGAACTCATAAAGAACTCAAAGAACTCATAAAGAACTCATCCACGATTCAAGAACTTCAATCAAAAACTCATTCAAGATTCAAGAACTTCAACCAAGAACTCATTCACGATTCAAGAACTCATCCCAAACTCAACATGATACACGCAGAACATAACAAGTTCAACAACAAAATTCATCAACTTCCTAATATCCAAACTTCATCAAACTTGAACATGAATAACATCAAACATAATACTAACATAATCAATCATGAAATATACATATTCAAGTAGAAATCATCATTAAACCTCATCCAAAAATTCAGATTATAACACACACATAAACATGGTTATAAAACATCAAAATAGTTTAATTTAATCATTTAATCTATACTATGATACATAGTATACCAATTAGATTGAGAAAGTATGTTACCTTATTGAGGATTACACATAAAATCAACACAATCTTGCAACCCGGAATTCGAAAGACACGGCTCCAACATTTTCCACCCACACGGCACACACGCACGGACGGCTGCATGAACACCACACGACCACCACCTCAGCTGCACGGCCACGAACACGGCACGAGCACCACCTGCACCACCGTCTCTTGCACAGCACCAACACGGCCCTTGCACGGCACCACCACGGACACCACACGGCAACCTCACGGACACCCACTCGAGCAACCCACACGAACAAAGCCCAAAACCAGACTCGAACTAGTGATCTTGAATGCAAATTATGTGGTTTAGTTTGAGTTTTGATACTTAAAGATCAATGGTAGTTGAATCTTTAAGTTTGGGTTTGAAAAGATGAAGAACAAAATTTGGTGAGTGATGAGGGCCAAAAATGGCGTGAGATTAGGAGAGCAATTGGGAGGTGTTTTGGCTAATGATTTGATGAGCAAGTGATTAAATGGAAAAATGATGTTTAAGCCTTACTAACCCTCCTATATATAGAGGTTAGTTAAGGTGTGAATGCATGGCAAGTGGCAAAACTTGCCAACTACAAAGGGGGGCCGGCTATTAGCTTGCAAATGGGCCAAAATGGGCTTTTGATAAATGATTGGGCTAATTGCACTCTTGCATGTTTAATCATGCTTAAATCGATTTAGCCCAAAAAAAATATTAAATAATTAATTAGAAAATTAAATAATAAAAATCTAATTAATTAAATAATAATTAAAATAAATAATAATCAATTCAAAAGAAAATAATTCGAATTTAATCGAAATTATTCACATAAAATAAAATAAATAGTCCAAAATAAATTTTTGGCCATACATAAAATCACATAAACACATATAAACACATGACAGAAATACCAATAAAATCGGGGTCGTTACACTTTGTCTAAACTGGCCTCCTTGACAGTGAATGAATCTCCAAGGACAGTGTTTTGGGAAGTGAAAGAGAAGAGAAGCATCGAAGAACTGGAGGTCCTAACTCTGGACCGAAGCAACACATGGATGGATGCCATCCTAAATTACAAGTTGAATGGGGTGCTGCCGAGTGACAAGAAGGAGGCCAGAGCGACTGAACGAAGGGTTGCTTTGTTCGAGGTTTTTAATGGAGAGTTGTACAAAAAGGCGTATTCTAAGCCTTTCTTGAAATGTGTCACCCCCGAGAAGGGGCATGAAATTTTGGATGATCTACACCAAGGTCTATGTAGCTCCCACATTGGTGGACGAGCGTTGGCGAAAAAGCCCATTCGCACCGGCCATTATTGGCCAACTCTGAAAGAAGATGCCATGTGGATGGTAAGAAAATGCGACAAATGCCAGAAGTTTGCAAAGCTGATTCATCGACCCGCCAGAGACCTCACTCCAATAGCCAGTCCCTTGCCATTTGCTAAGTGGGGAATGGATATTTTGGGCCCCTACACCCTTGCTTCAGGCCAGAGACGATATGTCTTAGTAGAAGTTGATTATTTCACAAAGTGGGTGGAGGCCGAGGCAGTCAAAGGCATTAAGACGAGTGATGTAAAGCTGTTCATTTGGAAGAATGTGATTACAAGGTTCAGTATGCCTCAAGCAATGATCTTTGATAATGGGCCACAATTTGAGACTCCACATCTGAAGCGCTGGCTTAGAGACCAAGGTATAGCCCACTATTTTGCCTCGGTTGGTCAACCACAAACAAATGGTCAAGTCGAATCATTCAACAAAATTATTTCTGATGGACTCAAGAAGAAGGTGGAGAAAGCTAAGGGGTTATGGGCGGATGACTTCCCAATGTACTTTGGTCCATCAGGACCACAACGAAAAATTCAACAGGCGAAAGTCCTTTTATGTTGGTCTATGGGGCCGAGGCTGTTCTCCCCATCGAGATGTACGAACCTACCATGCGAGTCATGTTATATGACGAGGATGTAAATTGGGAAGCCATGAAACTGAACCTAGAGTTCCTTCCTGAGACGAGGGGGAATTCGGTGCTAAGACAAGAGTTATATAAAGTCAGGATGGCAAGAGAGTACAACAAATAGGTAAAGAATAGGCCGGTCCGAGTTGGAGATTTTGTGTTGAGAAAGATGGAGGCATAGGGTCATGCTAATGAAGAAGGAAAACTTACCCCAACTTGGGAAGGACCATACAAGGTAGTCGAGGCCGTCCACGACTGCACATACCGACTGGAGACGTTGGATAGAGTTGTTTTACCCAGGTCTTGGAATCTCGACAACTAGAAGAAATAATATTTTTAGCATTTGTAATCTTTCTTTAGTACTCAATGTAAGACTTTAGTTTAAGGAAATGTAATTAAAACTCAATATTAATGAAAGGGCAGGACTTGATCCCAAAAGGCCCCATCACTTTCAAAGTGAAAAATCTCAAAGTCTAGTGTCCATTCTTTTGTTTATAAACACAAGACCGAAAGCCCCTGGTGCTACTCTAAGCTCCAAGTTCTTACCCCATTAATTGACCCCAAAAATGGGGCCAATAGTGACGAGTATCACGAGGATGAATGTAACGACCCGACTCACTTAAATCGGCGCGGAAGAAACCGACGAGTCGAATTGTTATAACTACAACTCTAAACACTTAAGAATTAAAACTAATTCCTCGAAATATTATTAAACCTCGAAGTACAAATACCCACAAGTTTGTACATTACTAATCCAAAAAGTCAAACTAGAGATACTAAAATACGAATAACTCTAACCACATGTCAGAGTCCGAAAATAACGTATAAAAATCCATACAATAGTCCAATACTATCTAAAACAACAAGAATAGAAAATACATCCAACAATAATAATAAACGCCGCTCGCCCAACCCAAAGCTAAGCAAGTACATCGTCATCAGAATTACCTGTAAAACAACCAACAGTCCACCATCAGTGGCGAGTAACATAACTGACTCACCCTAATGGGAATACACATGAACATAGCATAAACCAAATAATCAACAACAATAATCCAATATACGAGAACAACCCAAAACGTGAACTCGACTCAAACCAACCTAACCAACTATCTTTGGCGCAATCATTCATATACTAGATCGGACTATGCTTGTACGAACGCATCTTACGTGATCGAACTTTCTACTATGTTCAGATTTGAGAATCTTACTCCCAAACCCCATGAAACCAATCTTACTGGAAATCCATGTCCCGTGAAACCAATCTTACTGGAAATTCAAAGGATAACATAGTATGACTCCAACTATCCCAATACCGCGGATGGAATAGGGGCAACGTCTTAACCCAAAAACAAAGAATCTTACTCTAAGTTTTAGGCGTCTAGAAATGAAATCAATCTAATTATTAACTAATCATTTATCAACTTAAAATCAACTCATTCATAATATAATTAAATTCAAGAATTGCCTTTGCACCTTGATTCTCGAAAATAATCAGTTAAACACGAAGTTATTCTCAAGATTGCCTTTGCGCCTTGATCTTGAGTCTAACCAACATAATCCATTATTTAAAATCCATTCTTTAATTAATTTTGACTCAATCTTGAACTTTCTTTAACACTTTAATCATTTCCTTTAACTTTCAAGATTCAACCAAGAACTCATCAAAACCCATCAAGAACTCATAAAGAACTCATTCAAGATTCAAGATCTTCAATCAAGAACTCAATCAAGATTCAAGAACTTCAATCAAGAACTCATCCAAACAATCATCATCACACGCATATCCTCAATATACCACACGAAAATTCAACTAGAACTTATCCAAAATTCATCAAACTTTAACATAATTATCATGATCATAAAACAACATAAATTCAATCATAAAATCATCAAAACCATCATCAAAATATCATGAAAACCACATAAAAATCAGATTCGGAACAATACAGAAAATCATGATTAAACATCACCAACCAACCCATACAAGCATTTAATCCATACTATAATCATAGTATGCCAACAAGGTTGAGAAAGTATGTTACCTTATTGAAGATATACACACAAATCAACACACAAATGCAGCCCGGAAACTAACACCACACGGTCTAAGCAACACGGCACGGTCTCTACGAACCACGACCACACGGCCTGCACACACAACTTGCACCACACGGCTGCACCACCACGAGCAAGGCCACGAACACGACCACCACAGCACGTCCACCACGTGCACACAACCCCTGCAGCACGGCCTCTCACACGAGCCACCACACGGACACCCACTCGGACACGAACACGAACAAGACCCAAAACCAACCCGAACTAGTGATCTTGAATGAAATGATTGTGTTTAAGATTGTTTTTGAACACTTAAAGATCAATAGACTTTGAATCTCTAAGTTTTGGGCTAGGAAAGATGATGAACAATTGATGGGTACAATTTCTCCAAAATGGCGTGTGAAATGGGAAGAGCAAATGGAGTGAGTTTTTGTGTTTGAATATGATGGCAAATGCAATTGATGGCAAAAATGAGCAAAAGCCTTACTAACTTCTCTATATATAGAGTTAGTTAAGGTGTGAACACAAGGCAAGTGGCAAGCCTTGCCATGCCATTAGAAAACCGGCCAAGGAGGGATTATGGGCCTAAAATGGGCTCTCGTGATCCATTGGGCTAATTTACGTAAATTACATGATCAATCATGTATAAATCGATTTAGCCCAAAATATTAAATAATTAATTAGAAAATTAAATAATAAAAATTCTAATTAATTAAATAATAATTAACATAAATAATAATAACTGCAAATAAAATAATTCGAATTAAATTGAAATTATTCACATAAAAAAAATTAAAATAAAATAGTTCAAAAATAAATTTGAACTATTCATGAATACACATAAATGCACATAAATTATTGGCAAAAATACCAATAAAATCAGGGTCATTACAACCTCCCCTCCTTAAAGAAATTTCGTCCCGAAATTTCAAGGTGCAGGAGATCGCTCCCCTTCGAACAGCTCCGGGTACTTCTGCCGCATGGACGCTTCCGTCTCCCAAGTCGCTTCTTCATGGTGTTGATTTCTCCACAACACCTTGACAAGCTGGACTTGCTTACGACGCAGGGTCCTCACTTCCCGATCCAAGATCTGGACGGGTCGCTCCTCGTAGGTCAGATTCGGCTCAATCATGGTCGGGTCCGCTGTAATCACATGAGTAGGATCATGAATATATTTCCTTAGCTGGGAAACATGGAATACATCATGTACATTAGCCAAACTAGGTAGTAATACCAATCGATATGCCACCTCCCCAACTCGTTCTAATATCTCGTAAGGTCCCACATATTTCGGTCGGAGTTTCCCCTTCTAACCAAAACGTGTCACTCCTTTAAATGGTGAAACCTTAAGCAAGACTTTGTCACCTACCTCGAAAGCCAGCGGTCTACGTCGATTATCGGCGTAGGATTTCTGACGACTCTGAGCGGCCTGCATCTTAGACCGGATGACTCGGACCTTCTCGATAGTATCGCGTACCATCTCAGGTCCCAAAGCCACAGAATCACTGATATCATTCCAAGATATAGGACTCCGACATTTCCTGCCATACAGGGCCTCGTACGGAGCCATCTCAATGCTGGAGTGATAGCTGTTGTTATAGGAGAACTCTATTAAGCAGAGCATACGTACCCAAGACTGGTGATACTCCAGAGTACATGCTCGAAGCATATCCTCCAAAGTCTGGATGGTCCTCTCAGTCTGACCATCAGTCGCCGCATGAAAAGCGGTGCTCAACTTCAGTTTCGTCCCAAAGGCTTCCTGAACTAATTTCCAGAAACCAGATAGAAACCTCGGATCCCGATCAGAAACAATCTCCCTCGGAACTCCATGAAGTCGGATAATATCCTGAGTATACGCTTCCGCTAGACGCTCCATCGACCAGGTCATCTTCATCGAAATGAATCTAGCGACCTTAGTTAACCTATCCACTATGACCCAAATAGCATTCAATCCATTACAAGTGGGTAAGCTTACTACGAAGTCCATATATACCGACTCAAATTTCCAGGTCGGAATAGGTAGTGGCTGCAACAGACCTCCTGGTCTCTGATGCTCAATCTTGACCTTCTGACAGGTCAAACACCGAGCTACAAACTCTGCTACATCCCTCTTCATTTTAGGCCACCAGAACTGGCCCTTAAGATCCTGGTAAAGCTTATTACCACCGGGATGGACAGAGTAGGGCGAGTTATGTGCCTCGGACATGATCCTGTTCCTAAGGTCAGAACAGTCCGGTACACACCACCTCCCTCGAAAGCGCATACAACCATTAGAAGGGATCTCGAAGCCTATGGCTGTGCCTTGCCGCAGAGCCTCTCGAATCCTAGCTAGTTGCGGGTCGTTCTGTTGACCCTCGCGGAGTTCCTGAATCAAATCAGGTTCGGCACTCATCGATATCAGACGAAGTCTGACGGAACCACGGCTTCTACTGAAGCTCAAGCGATGCTTGCGACTCAGTGCATCCGCAACCAAGTTCGCCTTGCCCTTGCAGTAGTTAAGCGTCAGGTCGTAGTCCTTGATCAGCTCAAGCCACCGCCTCTGCCTCATATTAAGGTCCTTCTGAGTGAAGATGTAGTTGAGGCTCTTGTGATCCGTGAATACTCTACACGAACCACCATAGAGATAGTGCCTCCAAATCTTGAGCGCGAACACTACAGCCGCTAACTTCAAGTCATGCGTAGGATAGTTACGCTCGTGCACCTTCAGTTATCTCGATGCGTAAGCGATGACCTTCCCACCCTGCATGAGCACACAGCCTAGGCCACTCTTCGAAGCATCACTATAGACCTCGAAGCCCTCCTCATCGTTCGGAAGAGTAAGAATCGGAGCAGAGACTAATCTCTGTTTCAACTGCTGAAATGCTTGCTCGCAAGCCTCCGTCCAAACGAATTGGACCTCCTTCTGTAGGAGACTAGACATCGGCCTAGCAATCTTGGAGAAGTCCTGGACGAAACGTCGGTAGTATCCGGTCAAACCCAGAAAACTACGAACCTCCGCCACATTTCTCGGGCTACTCCAGTCTACCACGGCCTTGATCTTAGCCGGGTCTACCTTAATGCCTTCTTTGCTGATCACGTGACCTAGTAAGGCTACCTCGCGAAGCCAGAACTCACACTTGGAGAGTTTCGCGAACCACTTATGACTCCTCAATATCTCGAGTACCATCTGGAGATGTTCCGTATGCTCAGACTCATCTCTCAAATAGACTAAGATATCATCTATAAATACTACGACACATTTATTGAGTAAGTGGTGAAACGTCCAGTTCATCTGGTCCATGAACACGGCTGGCGCATTAGTGAGGCCAAAGGGCATCACCTCAAACTCGTAATGGCCGTATCGAGTACGAAAAGCAGTTTTCGGAATGTCTTCTTTCTTGACTGGAATCTGATGATATCCAGACCGAAGATCTATCTTCGAAAACACTCCTGCTCCTCGTAACTGATCGAATAGGTCCTAAATCCTAGGCAACGGGTACTTATTCTTGATAGTTACCCGATTCAACTCTCGGTAGTCTTTGCACAGGCGCATACTACCATCTTTCTTCTTCACGAAGAGCACAGGTGCTCCCCACGGAGTAACGCTTGGCCTAATGAAGCCCTTATCGATCAAATCCCGGAGTTGTGTCTTTAACTCCAGTAACTCAGATGGTGCCATCTGGTACGGTGCCTTCGAAATCGGCGCTGTCCCGGGTACTAAGTCGATATGAAACTCGACATCACGCTCAGGTGGAACGCCCGGTAGCTCATCAGGAAATACGTCTCTGAAATCCCTCGCTACAGGTATATCGACCAACAGATGCTCCTCAGTCAAGTCTCGTACCTGACATAGATACACCATATCGCCCTTCTGGCGATGCTTCCTCATCTTTAAGGCAGAGATTACCTATACTCCTTTCTTAAGGACGAACCCAGAGTAGGTAACTCGGTTGCCTTGAAATCCTCGGAATGTTACTGACTGATCTTGGCAACGAATAATCGCTCGATACCTCGACAGCCTGTCCATACCAAGTATAACATCAAACTCCATCAGCGGGAACTCCTTCAGATCGGCCGTCGCTTGCTCCCCAGCTATCACGATAGGCACTCCTCGGAATTCACGCTGACAAACAAAATCCTCTGCGGAAGGGAGAGTAACAATTGAACTAACAAGAAGGCTGCCTCGAAGGTTAGACCTCGAGACAAAGCTACTAGCTACAAAAGAAACAGTAGCACCAGAATCAAATAAAACTAATGCTAACACACCAGAGACAAGAAATCTACCTGATATGACGTCAGGCTGAACCTCGGCCTCCGCCTCGGTCATACAATAGACTCGGTTCTTCACCGGAGACTTCGTCGGTGCTGGAAGCTGCTTAACCTCAGAATCTGGCTTCCTCTCGGGGCATGTCGACGCCTTATGGCCTACCTTCCCGCAAATAAAACAAGTGATGGGCGAACCATCGCACCGCTTCCCTGGATGGAAGTCTCGGCCGCAACCTCTAAACTTCGAGCCATCACCACCCTTACGCGAACTCGTGGTCGGAGGGGTACTGCTAGGTGCGCTGAAACGGGGCTTCTTAAACGAAGCTGTAGTCGTCGGAACCGGAGCTCTCTTCTTGCTCAAATCCTCCTCAGTCATTGATGCCTGAATCTCGAGTGCTACCTCGTAGGCCTGCTGGAACGTCGTTGCTCCACTGCTGATCACGTGAACTCGAATCCTCGGATCTAGCTTTTTGATGTAGTGCTTGACCCGATCCTTCTCCGATGGAACCACAGACGTAGCGAACCTCGACAACTCAGTAAATCGATCGGTGTACGCCTGGACAGTCATCTTACCCTGTACAAGAGTAAGAAACTCCTCCTGTTTCTGCCACCGCAACTCGTCGGGGTAGAAACTCTCCTGGACCTTATCGATAAACTTGGTCCAAGACATCGAGTGCAACGGTTGGTACGCGTCCTTAACTAACTTCCACCAGTTATCGGCCTCAACACGTAAGTAGTATGCGGCGATCTGCACCTTCTCGTGCTCGGGATAAAACGTCGCGTCGAAGAGCTTCCCCATCTCACGGATCCAGCTCTCCAAATTAGTGGGGTCGGCAACCCCATCGTAAGTAGGAGGTCGATGACGTGCGATACGATCGAACGTCGACTGCGTACTCGGCGTATGACGACTATGGTGCGCCAACGTAAGGATTGCCTCCTCGAGTGCCCGCAACCTCTGTCGTCCAGTACTCAACTCGCGGGGTGTAGACATGCTGTAACGCATCACAACAACAAAAAGACATAACGAAGAATAAATGTTAGTCAAATACCCCACCAAAGTCAAGTAATCACCATAAAGAAAGAAAAGAAATAGAAAGAGTCTTATCCCGGTCTTTCTACCCAACTCTTCTCCCTTCACATAATCCTAGAATTTGGTTTAATCACTTGGGAATAGTAAAGCTCTCAACTCCCGGGTTTCACTCAAATCCTAAAAACTTCACTTAAAACCTATTCGGCTCTGATACCAACTATAACGACCCGACTCGCTTAAATCGGCGCGGAAGAAACCGACGAGTTGAATTGTTATAACTACAACTCAAAACACTTAAGAATTAAAACTAATTCCTCGAAATATTATTAAACCTCGAAGTACAAATACCCACAAGTTTGTACATTACTAATCCAAAAAGTCAAACTAGAGATACTAAAATACGAATAACTCTAAACACATGTCAGAGTCTGAAAATAACGTATAAAAATCCATACAATAGTCCAATACTGTCTAAAACAACAAGAATAGAAAATACATCCAACAACAATAATAAACGCCGCTCGCCCAACCCAAAGCTAAGCAAGTACATCGTCATCAGAATTACCTGTAAAACAACCAACAGTCCACCATCAGTGGCGAGTAACATAACTGACTCACCCTAATGGGAATACACATGAACATAGCATAAACCAAATAATCAACAACAATAATCCAATATACGAGAACAACCCAAAACGTGAACTCGACTCAAACCAACCTAACCAACTATCTTTGGCGCAATCATTCATATACTAGACCGGACTATGCTCGTACGAACGCATCTTACGCGATCGAACTTTCTACTATGTTCGGATTTGAGAATCTTACTCCCAAACCCCATGAAACCAATCTTACTAGAAATCCATGTCCCATGAAACCAATCTTACTGGAAATTCAAAGGATAACATAGTATGACTCCAACTATCCCAATACCACGGATGGAATAGGGGCAACGTCTTAACCCAAAAACAAAGAATCTTACTCTAAGTTTTAGGCGTCTAGAAATGAAATCAAGCTAATTATTAACTAATCATTTATCAACTTAAAATCAACTCATTCATAACATAATTAAATTCAAGAATTGCCTTTGCGCCTTGATTCTCGAAAATAATCAGTTAAACACGAAGTTATTCTCAAGATTGCCTTTGTGCCTTGATCTTGAATCTAACCAACATAATCCATTATTTAAAATCCATTCTTTAATCAACTTTGACTCAATCTTGAACTTTCTTTAACACTTTAATCATTTCCTTTAACTTTCAAGATTCAACCAAGAACTCATCAAAACCCATCAAGAACTCATAAAGAACTCAAAGAACTCATAAAGAACTCATTCAAGATTCAAGATATTCAATCAAGAACTCAATCAAGATTCAAGAACTTCAATCAAGAACTCATCCAAACAATCATCATCACACGCATATCCTCAATATACCACACGAAAATTCAACTAGAACTTATCCAAAATTCATCAAACTTTAACATAATTATCATGATCATAAAACAACATAAATTCAATAATAAAATCATCAAAACCATCATCAAAATATCATGAAAACCACATAAAAATCAGATTAGGAACAATACAGAAAATCATGATTAAACATCACCAACCAACCCATACAAGCATTTAATCCATACTATAATCATAGTATGCCAACAAGGTTGAGAAAGTATGTTACCTTATTGAAGATATACACACAAATCAACACACAAATGCAGCCCGGAAACTAACACCACACGGTCCAAGCAACACGGCACGGTCTCTACGAACCACGACCACACGGCCTGCACACACAACTTGCACCACACGGCTGCACCACCACGAGCAAGGCCACGAACACGACCACCACAGCACGTCCACCACGTGCACACGACCCCTGCAGCACGGCCTCTCACACGAGCCACCACACGGACACCCACTCGGCCACGAACACGAACAAGACCCAAAACCAACCCGAACTAGTGATCTTGAATGAAATGATGGTGTTTAAGATTGTGTTTGAACACTTAAAGATCAATAGCCTTTGAATCTCTATGTTTTGGGCTAGAAAAGATGATGAACAATTGATGGGTTCAATTGCTCCAAAATGGCATGTGAAATGGGAAGAGCAAATGGAGTGAGTTTTTGTGTTTGAATATGATGGCAAATGCAATTGATGGCAAAAATGAGCAAAAGCCTTACTAACTTCTCTATATATAGAGTTAGTTAAGGTGTGAACACAAGGCAAGTGGCAAGCCTTGCCATGCCATTAGAAAACCGGCCAAGGAGGGATTATGGGCCTAAAATGGGCTCTCGTGATCCATTGGGCTAATTTACGTAAATTACATGATCAATCATGTATAAATCGATTTAGCCCGAAATATTAAATAATTAATTAGAAAATTAAATAATAAAAATTCTAATTAATTAAATAATAATTAACATAAATAATAATCACTGCAAATAAAATAATTCGAATTAAATCGAAATTATTCACATAAAAAAAAATAAAATAAAATAGTTCAAAAATAAATTTGAACTATTCATGAATACACATAAATGCACATAGATTATTAGCAAAAATACCAATAAAATCAAGGTCATTACAATGAAGGGTGGCCACCCATGCCCCCTAATACATTTCCAGGTGACTCATTAAAAAGTGTGTCTTGGTTCTAGGTAGTCAAGTCATTCGGAAATCTATAATGATTCACTAAGGGGTGTCTCGGCTGAAATTAGGCCGAGCCACTCATAAATCTAAAATGATTCACTTAAAGGGTGCTTCGACTACAATTGGCCGAGTCATTCGAAAAATCTATGTTGTTGACAAACTGTTGTCTCGGCCACCTGCTGCCGAGCCACCACACGAATAATAAAATAGATAACGACTTGAATAAACCATAAAATAGGATATTTCATATATTAATAAAACGAGTACAAAAGGGCAATGCTCGATACTTTCCATACTAAAATAAAGCTTACATAAAATAAAAAGCAGCACCCCTAATTGTAACTACCCTAATCGTTATAATCGTCAGGATCATGTATCACGGGTGTAGGGGGGCGGGGTCGACCAGTCTGCTCACACCAGCTCTTCTGGTCGACCCATTCGAGCCATTCCTTGAAGTACCCAAAATCGTTGTATGGGTATGCCTTGTCCCAGTCCTCTTCGACCCGCTGTCTGTACGCCTCCTCACTCAACACTTGTCGAATTATGACCCCTAGGCTCTTCTTCTCTCTGGGCAGTTTTTCCCTTTAGAACCAGAGGGCTCGACCCTCTTCCCCTTATCGCCAGGGGCCGAGCCCTCGCCACCCTGAGGGCACCACTCTGCCTCATCCCATAGTTTTACCTTCCATTGGTACTTCAGGAAGTCATCCTCGACAGCCGGTGCCGAGCCCTCCCCATCCTGAGGGCACCTCTCCCTCTCCTCCCATCACTTCACCTTCAACTCATACTGCCGGTTCAAGATGTAATCCTCATCAAGGAAAACATCCTCCTTCTCTCTGGGTAGCTTGTTTCCAGACATTCTCTTTCTTCTTTCTCTCTGGGAGGATTGGCAAAATTCTTCAGAGCCTCTCTCTCTTCCTTCTCTCTCAATAAATTATAAAATGAGTTGTGAAGAATGCAAGGGAGCAAGTGGTATTTATAGAATTTTCAATTCTAACATTCTGCCAATTTTAACCCTATAAACAGTGGACAACAATTATTACTCTCCACAGCAAGTTAGGGGCCCAAAAAAGGTGTTTCTAAAATAGAGAGTTCCTTTTTGGAATTATGTTAGGCCCAAAATAAAGGCCCATTTTTGGAATCAAATTCCACGTGGCAGACCTTGATGAAGACTGGTTTAGGCCCAATAAAGGACAATTTTTTAATTGTTCACCAAGTCAAAAGGTAACTCGACTAGGTCAGGCCGAGTCCTACGAATGATATATGCTAGTGAGCAATACACTCGGTTTAAGGGCAATCAGGTATCTGATTGATTGCCCCTTGACTTATTTGGCAAAGCACAATTGCCAAAATAATTCAACGAGCAATCACCCAAATTTTATAAATCGACTGCATTGCTCAGGAGCACAATATGCTACTACTAGAAATAAATTAAAAAAAAACGAGAGTTTCTGAAAGTAAAGTCTCGTTTTATTCATATAAATTTGAACTATTACAAACTATGGCGGACCAGCCGCCTACAGAAATAGAAAATAAACTAAGAAACTAACTAACTAAGCTAAAGTCATCTCATCAAGCCACGGCCCCATCATCGTCATCGTTTTGGGCCTCGTTTTCTTCTTCCCCTCCTTCCCCTCCTTTGTCTTCAGTATCAGATGGGTACGGAGGAGGGGAGCGACCAGTCGTCTCGGCCAAGCCCTTCATGTCCACCCAGTCTATGGCACGACTGAGATGGCCGAAGGACGAGCCAGCATAGGCCACTTCCCAGGCCTCGACCACTTTGTTCTTGTAGGCCTCCTCAGCTGCCAAGACCTTCTGCACCAACCCCTTTTTCAAGGATGAAACTTCTTCCTCCAGCTCCTTCTTTTCAGTTTGGAGTTGGGTGACCTGAGCTTCGGCCTCGGTAATAGCCGCCTTGGTAGAAGAACTTGCCTTCTCGGCCTGCTTCTCCACCTTCTTCTTCTCCTTCTTCAACTCATCGCGCTCAGTGATAAGGGCATTGATTTTGGTCAGGTGAGAGGCACACTCGGCCTTGAGATTGACGATGGTGTCAGCTTGTGGTTCCACAATAGCACCAATTAGTTGGTCTTGTCGAAGTGTAGTGAACATAGCAGCATCCTTAGTTTTACTAACCTCGACCCTAGACTGTTTAACTTCGTTTACCATGTTAGTGCGCCACTTTCTGGTGCCGTCCAGTCTCAACATGGCCTGAAATAAGGATATTAGTTTCGAACAAAAATTTACTACAATATTAAAACTAAAAACAAGTATTTAAAGCATACCTCGGCCAAGTTGTATAGAATGGGCATGATTTTCCCATCATGAAAGCCCTTCATGCTGTGGGCCACCTCCTTGGGAGCTCCCTTGAGCATCCCTTGGACTATATCATGCTTTTCCTTCCCGGATTAATCGGGAAGGTAAGAGCTGTCAGGCATGCTCTCGGCCTCTTCTTCAGTAGGCCCTCCTGAAGGGTCAGAAATGGGAAGCACTATTGAGTCTGGATGAGAAGGTGAAGACGAAATATTTTTACCTGACACAGACCGAAGGATTCTAACACGATGAGGGTAGTATTTAACTCCCATTTTGTTCGCCAAATCCCTGATGGATGGCGGAATATTCTTAGAAACCGACTGGGAAATGCCGGCTAAGACGTCTGGAGGAGCCATGACGCTGGGGGTATCCTTAACCCCTGGTTGATAGACCGACATTGCAGTAGTCGGCCCCTTCCCTAGAATGGGGGTAAAATTTTTTTACAACTCCTTAACCTCCTCAGGGCTCATCTGTTGCATCCCTTTATCAGCCGGAAGCAAAGGGGTCCTCGCCTTCTTCTTGGGGCCAGAAGCACTGACACTCTTCCTTTTTCCCCCCTTAGATGGGGCATCACTACCTGCAAGAGTCACACCTGTTAGGGCAAGGCATCTAACTCCAAATAAAATCCACCCGGACAGTGAGATAGCCGAGTAGGACAATAATCTAAAGTTATTCATTACACCCCCACTCGGCCCACATGGTGGCCGAGTGGGGCAACTTCTTAATGTTGTTTACAACACCCACTCTTGGCCTCCTTAAGAGCCGAGGGGGGGGCTGTTGCAAACAACCTGCCATACATGACCACCTCGGCTCACATGGTGGCCGAGTGAGGCAACCTCTAAAAAGTTGTTTACAGCACCCACTCTCGGCCTCATTAAGAGTCGAAATTATGGAGGGAAAATTTTTGTTAAAATAATAAATTGAAATTATAATTTCAAATTTCACATCTCTAAAATTTTCGTCACACTTTTCCTTTAATAATTTATTTAATTTTGGAGGGAAATTTTTTAGTTACAATTCTTTGGAAACCAATTTTTTTAATATGTAAATTAAATTTTTATATTCAAAAATTGATAAGTCTTATTAGATGGAAAATTTATTTAAGTGTTTTTTTCAATTTTTTTTGTTTAAATGGGTATTGTGAAAATTTTCTGAATGCCATAACTTTGCGCTCGGATGTCTGATCGGGACATATAATATATCCAGATTGATTAATTTTTCGAGACGAACCGCTGAACGACAATGCGTGGGTAAAGGGGAACCATGGATGAAGGTGAAGGTGGAGTGCGTGTTTATTTTTTCCTGACTTGTAGTAATAGAAACTGTATATCCAATTAAAATAAAGACTCTAAAATATAGACTGAACATTTTGAAAATAAAATAAAATAATTTATAATGGATATATTATATACAGTTTTAAATTAATCAATTGGAAATAAAATAAACTGATAATTCGGGATAGCATACCACCTAACACATTTGGCTAAAGAACGCATACTTATCACATAAGGGACTGAACATAATGCTCAATGTTAAATGGAAAAGATAAAGCTAAAAGTTATAATAATGGAAGTTATAATAAGTTAAAGGTTAATTTTGAAATAACAGAGGCATCAGTTCAACATGATTCACAAATCTTTCAAGCAAAAGAGTACAAGTAAAATTTATATATCTATATGTGTGTGTGTTTATATATATATATATATATATATATATATATATATAGACACACACACACACGGAGAGAGAGAGAGAGACAAAATAGAAAGAAAGAAAGAAGCTTGGGTAGTGTAAGTAATGCTGGTAAATATTTTGGGTAGTGTAGAATTTAGATTATTTAGGGTTGTGTGTGCAGCGAATTTGTTTTTTTTTTTTTATTTTTATTTTCTACTAGTGTAGGTTGGTCTAATGCATGCTACTGCTTCTTTGGTGAGTTGTGTGCGCCACCGCGTGTAGTTTTCCTCGTGTTGTGTCGCATCGTCCAACTATTGACGCTTTGGTGAATTGTGGCTTCTAACAATTGGTTAGTTTTTCTAAAATCTTTTTGAATTTACACTTCTTGATTTGCTATTAATTTTTTTTTTTCAATTTAAATTGATATATGGTATTGGGCGAATTTGTTAGAATTTTCTGGTTTGTTTATTTTGGTTGTATTGATTATAAATTTCTAGTTTGATTGCAGAGAGTTTTGGACGTTGGGTATTTGGTTTATGCTAATAGCTGCAGAAACTAGTCTATTTGTGGCTTTATGGTATACAAAACCTTTTTGGTTGGAGAATTGACATTTTAAGCCTGTTTAGATCAAGTGTTGCTTAGGATTATATGATGAACTTAAAAAAAGCTACACATCAATAAGTGTGAGTTATGTAATTAACTAGAACTACAAAATCAAAAACTAATTTCTACCAAGCTTTGTGACAACTGTAAAGTAGAAGTGGTCTTTGGTTTCATGAACTTATAACTATAAGTCATACAGTTAATTTTCAAGGTTGTGATATGATGCTATGGTTGCATAATCATGGAAAGTCGGAAACTAAGAGGGGTTATGGGTAAGGTGAGCTTGTCACTGTGATTGGTGTTGTATATTGTTAGAACTAGCATGGTGGATGAGAGTCATCAAACTGTCATTGAAGTTTCACCTTTCGTCATGTATTTGTCTGTTACCAGTAATTTTGTTTTTTTTTCCAGCTTCTTTCTAACCTATGAGCTTCCCCTATACCCTGATGTTTAACATTTTTTTGATCAAGTTTGATACGAAGTATTATTTTGTTAAATTTCTCCATTGGATCTTGAATTTTGCTCCTTTTTTTTCTTAAGAAATGATTCTATCAATCAAACTCCTTTTGCATGAATATACCAATTTCCATATTATCAGCCTCTTTTTCTGCCTTTCATGAAGATGCTGCATTCATTGCTAGAGAACTCGGCACACAGTTGATTAAAGAATTAATGTCTACCGAGATGTATGTGCTCATTGCCAGTGGTGGGCACGAGAAGCCGTTGGAGGGTAACAAGACTTTGATGAAGTTGATCGAGAACAGACTTCCTTACCTTAATCCCATTAATATGCTGCAGGTTGAAATCCTGAAGAGATTGAGACGCGATGAAGATAATCTTAAACTCAGAGATGCTTTGATGATTACCATCAATGGGATTGTTGCTGGCATGAGGAACACCGGTTAGTGCGCGTCATCAAACCACTGATTTACCACTGGCAAGAACTTGATCACTCTTAATTTCAATGCTATGTTTTTAAGGCTCTAGCATAATGATATGATGATAGGCAATTATGTAGTGAGCTGGTGTCAGAATACTCAATCAGAAATACTGTTGTCTGATTTTTTTTTTCTTCTTTATTTTTGAGGGGGTTGATTGACTTCAAAAGAATAATCATATTCCACCAAATCATGTTCAAAAAATACTCAATCAGAAATACTGGTCTAAAAAAATAATAATCATGTTCCACCAAATCATATATCTTGTCATATCATGAAAAAAAAATTCAGAACTTTAAACTTGTTACTACGTCTGAAAGTTTATCAGTTACATTGTACCTTGAATAAAATTAGTGACTCTCAACTTTTCCTTAGAAATCACCTAGGAAATACACCTCATCTAAAAATAAATTTAAACTATTAAAATAAATTTAAACCACTATCATTTGATTGACTATTCTATTTCATTTAAAGTTTATTTTTACCCTTATATTAAAGGCCTATTATTTGAGTATTTAATTATATCTAAATTACTTTTCAGTGAAATAATATTATCTGTAACTTCAACCTTTGAAGATATTTCTTACTCTATAATCCTTTAAAAAAAATTGATCACTAATTTTAAAATTATATAATCTCATTGTAATTATCCTAAGCATGGAATAATAAAATAGCAAATTTAAAATATATAGGAATCATGATGGCTTGTTTATATCTGCTTTAGGGATAATTAGAGTCATAACTCAATATTTACTAGCACCAAGTCCTGTTGGAATAAAAACTGGTAAAATAAAGGAATGACTTATCTGGAAAGATCGTGGCGTGATGTGATCACTGCCCTAAAGCTGAAATTGCCCCGCTACGACACACAGACTCATGGCAACCAACCTCCAGGGATACACGATCACTATTTCACCGGTGTCGACAGGGAAATAGGTTGAGAACGTCTTGAATATTACCCAGAAAAAGATGATTATTGAAGTGTTTATGTTTGTAGGAATATGTAAGGAGAGAGGAGATAAAAGTGAATCTGTTTTTTTCTGTGTCCCTTTACTGGAATAAAGAAACCGCTTTTTATAGGAAACTTCACCTAACAATTTCCAAACCCATCATTGAATAAGTGGGGTAACATGCCATAAAAATAAGGAAGAAAAAGTCAATCAAAAAGTTAGTGGAGGGAATTAGTCAAAAGGAATAAATAATCCTTGACCCAAAATAATAATTAATTAATTTCCGAATTTCTTTTGAAGCAAATATAATAGTTTAATATATAAACTCCAACAATCCCCCACATGATTCAAAAGAAGTTAGTTAGGAAAGAAATAATCTGAAAAGGAAATTCTGGGTAATAGATACTTAGTTTCGAAGCACCAATGTCTAGTAGACTTGAATTGATACTCAGTGCATACAATCGTATCTTACTATCGTGAGTGGTAGATTACTCTTTGAACCTTTCACGAGGTTCGTAAGATACAATAGCGCACTCAACATTTCTCAAATCAAGAAGCGTTCTCGCAATTTGTAATATATCGATGCCCCACACATTGCCTGGATTCTCGTGAATGCTCTAGAAAGTCTAAGCCTTTGGACTCTCATAGGGGATTGGGCGTAACCCCCACATTCACATAGGTAAGTCCATCAAGTTTGTGCTGCCACAAACCACCTCAAAAAGGAGGCTATGAACTTATTAAGAGCCGAATGCTCAGCCTTACTCATAACAGCATATATATAAAAAGAAATACTACATCACTAAAAAATTAATTTATTACTAGGAATGGTAGTAGTATCCAACAACTAGAGTTCTTTTGTGACTTCGTTTGACCCTTGAACTTAGAAAATTTATTCTAAGTGGGTATCCATCACAATTCACTCCCTCATAGGCTTTAAACTCATTCCTTGTGCTGACTCCAATACCATTTTTGTACATAGGCCTTTTGTGAGAGAATTTGCATTATTCTTCTCAAATTTCACATACTCATGTGACATCACATTATTTCTGATCAGATTTCTGACATATATTCAAGCACAATGCTACTTGATTAACATAATCTTACTATGACCTCATTATCCATAGTAAATCATCTAACATAATTTGATTTGTAGTTAGTTTTCTTACCACATACGATCACCCAATAGGAGTCTCAAACCCCCACAGTTCAATCTTATTCATGGCATCTTGTGAACACATTCCTGACTAAACAAGGAAACTCCATACATTACCACATCAACATGGGTGTACAATCAAACGGCATAAAATATCAAGTAAAGGCCAAACAAAATATTATATTTTCAAATAATTTATCATAAACTTCTTGGGATATAATTTCTCTAAAGTTTATCGGCAAGCTAAAGACAAACTGAATATAAATCTCATATTTATTAACTCTATAAATAATTCCATAATACTATGTTCAAACATAACATAAATATATGTTAACTATTCAACATTATAGTCAAGTCCGCCACAAAGTATTACCACAAATGAGATTCAGATTAGGGTTCTTTACCAACTCATTATTTGGGCTTATTAGGCCACCATGAAGCACATACATCATCCCATCTCAAACTTCCAACTCGGCTTAAAAAAAAAAAAATTCCTTCCATCAACAAACGAGTGTGGACATATCAAAATCGATCATCAACGACATATAAACACCATTGATGCCAATAATATAAAACCACAAAGAAAAGCCAATGCCATCATCATAAAAAAAAAAAAAAAAATTAGTTGGTACAACAAAATTGATCAAACTTTATAGCTAAGGTGTCATCAAAGGGTCATAAAAAAGACTTCTCAAGTCCACTCATAAAGTCTATATACTTCCTTTACAAGATTACCACTCGTGAATGCCTTCTCCACATCCACTTGATACATAATCAAGACAATTAAAAAAAAAAAAAATTAATGCAATCAAAACATTAACTTATTTAAACCTTATCACAAGGTAAAAATAACAATGTAGTTCAACACCAAATCTCTAGCGAATCCCTCACATATAAAACTATATGGTTAGTAAAACATGATAACTTAGCATTCAAGTGCAACTATTTTTCCACTAATAGTTCACTTAACTAAACATGGTCAAGTACTTATAATATACGAGAGTACCTCATGTCGACTCTAAAAAACATATATACAAGTATATATAAAGTAAAAGGCAAAAGTACACAATTCACAACTCCAAGAATTAAACACTTGACCAAAATAAACTTGTTGGCTGCCAGATCAAAATGCATTGATCACAATTCTATCGACATATAGCTCATAACCCTTTTACCAAGAGAGTATAATTTCATGGTTAATTTAATTACTGCAATATATAATACAATATCCACACGTTAGTGGATTTTATTGTAATCCTTTTATTCTATTAGACCATATAATATTAACTTTATTAAATAAATTAATCATTAATTTATGCCAGTCACTCCTTTATACCAAGGAGATCAAGTAAAGATAAATAAAACGAGACTTTACTTGTGACACTTATACACTCATAAGAATTATATTTAACTACATATAACAATAATAGTTATTTTAACTAATTAAGTATTAACTAAAATTAAAACCCACTAACATTGTACTTGTGCAAATAATACAAATTATACCCAAGTCACCATCATTAGAAGTGCTAATTAACCGGCAACATGGACAGTTACATTGTATGACCAAAGACTAACGAACTATGCATTATGCAATACACCTCCTATTAACAAGGGAGTAACTGAAATAGTTATACAAACATGCAACCAAAGTGGAATTAGTTTTAGGCAAAACTAACAAACCACTAACATGAATAACTGATATAAAAATCACCCATGATCAATTGATCATACTTGCCCACAACGTGGGTTTGAGCAAATGGAAACTGTATCAGGCCACTAACAAGAAATTTTCAGCAGTGATCGACAAAAAACAAGCATTTTAAACAATGCTAAATTATAATAACCGAAACCATATTGCAATAGTTTGCAGCAATGGAACAAATTACGGCAACCAAAATAAATAAATAAATAAATAATTATAAAAATTACCTGGCAACCATAAGAGGCAACCAACAACCGTAACGTGGAGATGCAGGTTAGAAAACTAACCGCATAACCGGCATAATAACCTTACAAAAAGGGATTTAGTTGCCAAACATGACTAAGTAAACAACCACTAAGCGATAATCATGTATGACTACCACAATAACACTCAGCTACGGTAAAATTAACCGGCACAAAGTTAACAAAATTAAACCATTCTTTAGTTAAATTAACTGACAGGTACGAAGCAACATTCATGCTTCAGTAAAATGAATAGGCAATTCGGATTATAACATCCAAATGAGCAATCGTCGGATCGTCTACAATTTGTATTACCTTTGACAAATTTTTATGAATACAGCATAATAAATTTATACCGTCAAAATTACAAATCTCATATTATCACTTTACATTGACAATATCTATTTCATGAACAATAAAATTTGTTCATCCATTAACAATGTTAATTTACATGATCTTTAACCGACCATCATGATTTTTACCAATCATTTTTAATGGCAAATAAACATGGCAAATCATCTTATTTTGATTATCAAGACATCATCAATCAACCTTGATGTTATCATGTCTAAAGAATATCCATCATAAGAACAATTAATAATAAAACATATTAAAACAGAAATTCTTACATAGCCCTTTGTGCAGCATCTACCAATTATTACCAAAACTTCCCTTACGAACAAGTTATGCAAAATCAAATCAAACAATCATAAAAATTAGATCCTGATTTGAGCAAAGCAACGAGCAATATAATGGCAAAATAAAGTGAGATTCAAGGGCATTGAATTTTACGGAAAGATGATTCAGAGATTTGAGACCATTTCTTTTTTAAATATAAATTACGAAATCAGAATATAGTAATTCATGAAATCAACTATAAACAAAAATTTCAGCTTTAGAATGTTGGAATAAAAACTGGTAAAATAAAGGAATGACTTATCTGGAAAAATCGTGGCGTGATGTGATCACTGCCCTAAAGCTGAAATTGCCCCGCTACGACACACAGACTCATGGTAACCAACCTCCAGGGATACACGATCACTATTTCACCGGTGTCGACAGGGAAATAGGTTGAGAACGTCTTGAATATTACCCAGAAAAAGATGATTATTGAAGTGTTTATGTTTGTAGGAATATGTAAGGAGAGAGGAGATAAAAGTGAATCTGTTTTTTTTTGTGTCCCTTTACTGGAATAAAGAAACCGCTTTTTATAGGAAACTTCACCTAACAATTTCCAAACCCATCATTGAATAAATGGGGTAACATGCCATAAAAATAAGGAAGAAAAAGTCAATCAAAAAGTTAGTGGAGGGAATTAGTCAAAAGGAATAAATAATCCTTGACCCAAAATAATAATTAATTAATTTCCCAATTTCTTTTGAAGCAAATATAATAGTTTAATATATAAACTCCAACAAGTCCTTGTTTATTTTTTAGTTCTTATAGCCATTAATTTCCACTTAAACCTACTATAGCTCTTATTTGTAATGGTTACTAAATAAGTATTATAGATTAACCTGGTTAATCTCATTAGTGTTTTAAAGAAGCTATTTAGCACGCAATTGTCCATTTAAGAAGCAATTGCATAAGTCTACCTCATTCAACTCTTTTAAATCTAATCTATCTACTATCAATTATTAAATAATATTTAGCACATTTAATTTCATAACATTTATTCTGTTTCTCTACAAATTAAAATTTCAATAAGAAAGCAACAAATGTCTAAAATAAACCATACACGATGCAAACCATTAAAAATTAACATTACACAATTCCGATTACATTAAACTGTACTCCATTCATAGATAATATAAACACCCTGATCAAAACATTGCCACATATTTTCTAGCCCGATAAATCTTCATGTTGGATACGGCGCGCCGTATACAACTAGTACACATAAAAATCAGCAAAGAAAAAGTACAGATATGTACACCATAAATAATATACGGCTATTTGTTCACCAGAATGGGCACCACCTGAAAATTGAAAAGTTTAAAGAGATCAAATCATCAATAATGCATCAAATAATAAAAAAAATGTTTTAGTAAGCCTTCATCGTAAGAAAAAAAAAATCAATGACAGACGTTTTATTTTAGTTTTCGTGTATGCTAATCAAGTAATTATCCTTGTGATCGAATCTCACAAACAACTCGTGGATATAGAATCTGATCATTATCAATAGGAATTGCATTAAGGTAGTAATTGTTCTGTGTTATATTGGCAATTCAGGAAAATATTTATACAATTGCCTTGGCCAATTTGAATAAAATTAGCAGTTCTGCGAGAGCATAACTTCATAATAAGCTAAAAGCTGTATATTTTAGCTAATAAGCTAATGATAGTATGATACCCAATCTTTCTGCAAAAGCGACCAAATTCCAAAGTTGAGCAGTTAGTGAAAACAAACCAACTCTCTCTTCATCTAGTTTGTTGTATACATGTTGATGCACTCCCTCCTTGCATCTGTTTTATTGTTGTGCTTTTCAACTAAGTGCAAAGGGTGTTTAACAGAAACCTGACAATTTTTATCTACTCTCCGTTTTTTATTTGATGTAACATATTGACTTTGAGCACTATTCATCTAACACTTTGACTACTAATTGCGATTTATACATAAGGCAAAATATAGGCAAGTGCGATCTTGTTTGGCTCGTCTCGGTACACCCTATACAAATATATATTTTTTATAAATTTTTACAATTATACATGATGTAATATGAATAGCAACTACAAGAGGGGGGTGAATTGTAGTTGAGGGAGTTTTTGAACTTTTCGCAGAATTTTAACTTAGACTCGAAAGAAAGAACAAATAGAAATAAAAGAGAGAAAGATTTAACCTACAAGGAAAACTTCCTAGGCCCAATTAGGAAGAAAAACCCTAACCACGAGAGATTTTGACTCTTGGACTTCTCTTATTAATTATAGGCCAAACGACTCTGTTACAACCTATAAAAAGGACATTCTCTATTCTCTACGTTCCACTAGGAACTTGTTCCCCCTGACACCTGTTCCCCCAGAACTGATGCCACGATCTTACTAAAGATCGATTTTTCTCTCTTTAGATTCGAATGTAATCTGAATTCTCTTTCTCTTTTTTCTCTGATTTCAATCAAATATTCTTTTTGATTTTTGTCTCACCCAACCCTTAATACTATGAATTACAATAGATTTGAATTGAAAAACTAAAGAACTAAAACTCAAAGAACACTTGGAATATTTTTGCACTTGAAATCTCGATCTTTGAATTCTCTTTCGGTTGTGGTATACTCGAAAATTCTGGCAGCTCTCTTGTTTATATAGTAGAAGCTTTGTCCTAAAATATCTTGCCTTGGAGAAGAAGTCTTCCACACGCATGACTTGCCCATCATCTCCTAAAAAATAGTTTGACAAAGACACATTTCAAAACAAACAAAGAACTTACCCTAGAATAACACTAGATACATTGAACACTAAGTCAAACCCACTACTTACTAAAACTTACGTGACATTGATGACTTAAACAAAATTGTTAAATTTAACTTCTAAAATAAAGACCCACTAATTCCTAACACTAACACACGTAGGAAACAAAAAGTCAGACTTTCTTTTTTTTTTTTTAAAATCATAACTCGTAATAATAAGCATAACTAACTACTAATCTAGTCAACACTCTAACAACACTCCCTAATCTCACGCATGACCAAAGACTCATCAACCATCCACTAAGCACTCCTAACATGATGGGTTGACTCAACAAACAAAAATGAACTTTTAAATTTAAAAACTAACTCCTAATATTTCTAGTCATACGCACACAATAAGAGGAAGTAAACCCACTAACCACTTCCTATTATAATGGGTTTGACTAGAAACTAACTCCTAAAAATACTTAAATAATTTTGACAACTAAAACACCCTACTACACGTGTGACACCCTAATAAAAATTGAATTTTTAATTTCCAACATTTATTCCACTAACAACACACTTAACAAATTCCTAAAGACTCTGTAACTTAAATTGACTCAACAAAAACAGTTTTTTAGTAAAATAAAAATAAAGTAATTAATTACCACTACTAATAATAAGTCACTTAAATATTATACCAAAACTAAACAAAAACCAATATTAGTTTAAGTATATGACTTAAATCATATGAGTGACATAAAATTATATACTAGTCTTATGCTAGTGAACCAACCAAAATTCCTAAACCAAATATCAAGATTAGTATTTCAATAGAAATAATTGACATAAAGAAAGAGTTAGGATATATCTAATAAAATATATTTATTCCAAAATTAGATACTACTCTAATATTGTTTCGAACAAATATATTCTGCAAAATATCAAATATATATATTAAATGAAATATATTTAACAATAAATTAGACACTCATCTAATTTATTCTCTATGTAAATATATAACATAAAATATATTAAGTATAAAATAAATTTAATTTCAACTAAAATCACTTTTAGTCGATTCTCCATAAATCCATTTTATTTAACCATAGTAAATTATATTGTCATCATCAAAACCAAGGTTCAACAATATCCCCCCTTTTTGATGATGGCAAATATAATGACATTAAAGACATATTTTTAAGATTTTAATTTTTTCTTGTTTTTTTTTTATTATTAGTTTTTTAATTATCAAAGAAACAAAGAAAGCAGGCATACTAATAGCATAGATCATACTTAAAAGACTTAACCATTCATTGTCATTTTTCTTCCCCCTTTTGTCATCATCAAATGACTAGGGATAAACCTGCAGCACTTAAAAAGTTTAGTAAACAATTTTTCTAGGATCATATAATTCTCAAGCATATAATCTAATAATATTATCCATCCAAACGAAATGAATACGCAAACAATCATAAAAGATGAGCAAGAATTAATAAGAAGCAAAAACAAGAGATTGTTCGAGCCATTAAGGCTCACTAGTGCAGAAATGACAGAAAACATAAAGCTAAGAAGTATAAGGTCGTGAGGACCAAATACTTAGAAAGTTTAACGGGTCCAGCAAAAAAAAAATTAAGTGTTAGTTACAAACCAATACTTCAAATTTTAACCTGATCGAACAAAATAAGAGGCAGTTTTTTGGACTTTTTCTTCCATCTGAAGACGGTTTAATCGGATGTTACTAATCAAATCAGCCTTTACCGTGTCAATCCTCTCTTCCAGCTTGTTGAACCGTCCATCCATGGCCTCGAGCTTGTCCACGGCACATCTAACCAATTCTTGAAGTTGTTTCAATTCTCGCCCGATCGTACCACCACTTGTGGACAATACCCAGTCCATGTTTGGAGGCTCGGTGGCTACATCCTCCATCGATGCCTTTCCCTTGGCCACGATGAGTCCACCCGAACCACTGGCCGCATTCCGAACTAACTCTCGACGATTTTTTTCATCCTTCGAAATTACTTCCCCATCATCCATGCATAGCCCATGTCTTTCAACCATTCCATCATCTAAAATATCCTCCTTCTTAAGTGGAAACGTAGGTTGAGGAGCAAGTGGAATATTCAAACACTTAAAAATGGTTGTAAAAATATTTCCATACCCCAACATATTTTTTTGTTTTACGGTATAAGCTACTTGTTTCAAAAAGAGGGAGGGGAAGTTGATAGGAATGTAATGAAGAAGACAATACATTAGGCAAAGGTCAAGAAGATTAGCACTACATCGTTTTTGTGGACAGGGTTGTAAAAATCGTTTGACAAATTGAAAAATCAGCTTATGGAAAGGGTTTAGGACATCTTGGGGAACCGAGTTTAATTTCGGATTTCCTCCAAAAAATTTGACAATATCCCCATTTTTCTTCCCTTTGATGTTAACTCGATCTTTACCACCAACCAACTCATCAAAGCAAACATTTGGGACCTCTAACCATTTGCTCAAATCTTTTTCAGAAAATGTATGGATTTGTCCTTGAATTAAGACTATGGCCATTTCATGTTTAAAATCAAATACCCTAGCCACATCTTCCATTTCTTTTTCATATAATCCTTCGGTGGCATGAGTTTCAACAAGTTTGGCCCATTTTTGTTTTGAAATTATTCGGGAGAATTCGGGCCAATTTTGTTTCACCCACGCCATATCAACCCTAAATCCAACCAAAAATCTGAGAGAGCGTTTTTGCTTACCCTTTTTCGTGGAAGTTGTGTCACCATCGTCGTCCTCCTCTTGCATGTTCGAATTGTCTCTCGATCCTTCATCGGACGGTGGTTTGGAGATAGATTCTTGAAGTGATGTTGCTTGTTCTACTTCCAAAGTTTTTTCGTCTTCACTGTCATTTATAAGAAGCTTTCTTCTTGTGTTTCTTTTGGAGGATGAAGATGGTAATTTTGATTTTGGAAGATTGAGTTTTCTTTTTGGAGCCATTGATGAATTCTTGAGGATGAAGATGGGAAGGTTGATGATGGAAAAAATCTGAAAATATTTGGGAGAGAGAGAGAGAGAATCGTTGGTAATGTGTGGAAGAAGGAAAGAGAATTCGTGGAGAGAGAGAAAGGGGTGACGGTTTTTGGGAGAGAGAGCAGTGTAATTATGAATGTGTAAGAGTGGGATGGAGTGAGTGATGGTGAGAGGTTGAGTGTAAGGAAGAGGAAGATGGGACGTGTGATGGTGGAGTGTAGAATGGGTAATGGGTGTTCGTAAGTGGGAGAAAATCTTGGGGAATCAAATATTTTGTTTGATTTGTTGAGATCTTGTTGCATGAATATAGGAGGAAATAATGGTACTTGATTTAATTTCCTAATGTCATGCTACATGCATTTTACTATTTTTCAAACTTTAAAATATTGTTGTAACTTCCCCTTTTAATTTGCTGGACACGTTTTTTTTATTATTATTTAATATTATGGCAAAAGATTTATTTTTGCCACTAAATAAAACAAATGTAATTAATAAAGGAAATTTGCTCATCAATTAATCATACAAGCATTATCAAATATTTGGACCATAAGGGTAATATTATAAAGACCTCTGCGAGATTTAAATAACCCATAAACTATTATGAATTTTAAAATTCACACTTATATTGCAAGTTTATCCTAACTAATATATTTGACAACACTTAGAGAATTATTTTATGACAAAAAAATAGTTAATTAATTTTAAGCATTCCTAGCTCTAGTCGAATGCTTTCAAATCTTTCTCTTGGTAATGGTTTAGTAAAAATATCAACAATTTGTTTTTCAGTCTCGCAAAACATTACTTTTACCAAACCTTTCTCAACATAGTCTTTTAAAAAATGATGCCTAATATGCATATGCTTCACTCTGGAGTGATGCACCGGATCTTTCGAAATACATATAGCACTAGTATTATCACAGTAAATAGGGACACATTCATATTTAATACCGAAATCACGTACCTGTTGTTTAATCCATAATACTTGAGAACAACATGCAGCTGCTGCTACATATTCCGCCTCAGCTGTGGACAAAGCCATGTATTTTGTTTTTTCGAACTCCATGATACTAGACTGTTTCCCAAATATTGTGCGATACCAGATGTACTCTTTCTATTTACAAGATCCCCTGCATAGTCAGCATCTGCATAACTTGTTAGATCAAAAATATCGCTACGAGGATAGAAAAGGCATAAATCATCAGTTCCTTTCAAATACCTAAGAATTCTCTTAACCACAGTTAAGTGAGATTCTTTTGGATTTGATTGGAAACGAGCACACACACCTACGCTAAAAGCTATATCAGGTCTACTCGCAGTTAGATAAAGTAAAGATCCAATCATACCTGTGTACATTTTTTCGTTTACTGACTTACCATTTGAATCTTCATCCAACCTTGTACCTGTTCCCATAGATGTATGGTTTGTTTTAGAATTTTCTAGTCCGTACTTTTTCAATAGCTCTTTTACATATTTTTGTTGATGGATCATGGTTCCCTTTTCAGTTTGCTTAATTTGCAAACCGAGAAAGAAATTTAATTCGCCCATCATACTCATTTCGAACTCGTTGCTCATGAGACTCGCAAATGCTTCACATAAAGAATCGTTAGTAGCTCCAAAAATAATATCATCAACGTAAATCTAAACTACTAATATATCAGTTCCTTTTGACTTGAGGAACAAGGTTCTATCAACTCTACCTCTAAAAAAATTATTAGACAACAAGAATTTTGATAGTCTTTCATACCACGATCTAGGGGCTTGTTTAAGACCATAAAGCGCTTTATCTAGTTTAAAAACAAAGTTTTGAAATTTTGGATTTTCGAAACGGATGGCTGTTCAACATAGATGTCTTCATTCAAATATCCATTTAAGAATGCACATTTAACGTCCATCTGATACAGCTTAAAACCCATATATGATGCGAAAGCTATTAAAATTCTTATTGCTTCTAATCTTGCTACAGGAGAAAAAGTTTCATCAAAGTCTATACCTTCCTGTTGGTTATAGCCTTTGACTACTAATCTAGCCTTGTTTCTAACCACTGTACCATGTTCATCTAGTTTATTTCTAAAGACCCATTTTAAACCAATTACCTTTTGAGACTTAGGTTTTGGTTCAAGATGCCATACCTTGTTCCTTTCGAACTCGTTTAACTCTTCTTGCATAGCTGTCACCCAATCCGAGTCTCCTAGGGCTTCTTCATGATTTTTGGGCTCTAACATGGAAAGGAAAGCATGAAACGCGCAAAAGTTTCTCATCTGAGATCGAGTTTGTATTCCTTTTTCCATGTCGCTCATTATTAGATCCAAAGGATGAGAGCTTTGGTGTTTCCATGGTTTTGGTTCAAAGACTTGACTAGTTCTTCCTCTTTGCATCTCGTTGTTTTGTTCAGGAACCTGTTCTTCTTCTTCTTCAGCTCCTTCTGGTTCATTTTCTTCTTGAGGAACTGGTTCCTCGGGAACTTGTTCCTCAGGAACTGGTTCCTTCTGTTTATTTGCCGTTTGCTCTTCGTCTTCCTTTTGAGATTCATCTGGCCGTGCCAAACCAATCTCAAAATTTTCTTCAACAATTTCTTCCTGCAAACTTTAGTCTCATCAAAAATAACATGGACACTTTCCTCGACACACATTTTCCTTTTATTGTAGACACGATATGCTTTGCTATTCAAGGCATATCCTAAAAAGACTGCTTCATCACTTCTTTGATCAAACTTACCAAGATTATCTTTTCCATTATTGTGAACAAAGCACTTATAGCCAAAAATACGAAAATAAGAAATATTAGGTTTTCTTCCTTTAAAACGTTCATAGGGGGTTTTATTTGAAATAGGTCTAATCATAACACGATTAATAATATAACAAGCCGTATTCACGGCTTCTGCCCAAAAGTTTTTTGGTAGACCGCTGGCAATTATCATTGTTCTAGCCATGTCTTCCAAAGTGCGATTTTTACTTTCTACCACTCCATTTTGTTGTGGAGTCCTTGGTGCTGAGAAATTATGATCTAGACCTTGTTCCCTACAAATCTCATCAAACTGTGAGTTTTCAAATTCCCAACCATGGTCAGATCTTAAATATTTAATTTTAAAACCACTGACCCTTTGAACTTTTGTAGCAAAGGAGACAAATTCATCAAACGTTTCATCTTTGCTATGAAGAAAAATAACCCATGTAAATCTAGAAAAATCATCAACTATTACAAAAACATATTTCTTACCTGATCTGCTTTGAGTTATTATTGGACCACACAAATCCATGTGAAGTAATTCCAAAGGATTTTTTGTGCTCACCATCTTCTTCTATTTGAAAGAGGATCTAACCTGTTTTCCTTTTGCGCATGCATCACAAATCTCATTCATAGAATATTTCATTGTAGGCAATCCCACAACTAAATTCTTTGAATTTAATTTGTTTAGGACAGTAAAACTTGCATGTCTGCATCTTCTGTGCCATAGTAGTGGATCCTCCTCAATCACGCTCAAGCATTTCAAATTGTTACGAGGAACTAGATCCAGGTCCACGACATACGTGTTCCCTTTTTTGGTTCTTTCAAGTACTTTGTTCCCTGTTCGACTGTCACTAACTACACAATTATTGTTTGTAAAACTAACATTGTTTCCTTTATCACAAAACTGAGAAATACTAAGTAAATTATGTTTAAGACCCTCGACTAAAAAAACATTATCAATGGAGTTCGACTGTGACTTTCCAATTTTGCCAACGGCAACTATTTCTCCTCTCTGGTTGTCTCCAAACGTCACAGACACTACAAGAAATTTGATTTTTGGCAACGAAAGAATTTGTTGCTAAAGATAACTTTAGCAACAACTTCTCATTTTTGGCAACAATTTAACTTTGTTATGGGAGATCCCGTTGCTAAAGGTATTTGGAACGAAAATCGCTTGTTGCCAAAAATGCATTATTTGCAACAAAACTTTTGTTGCAAAAGATAGCTTGTTGCAATAACTCAGACTTGCCTCTTCACCTGAAGCTTATTTTTTGCAACAAAATTTGTTGTTACTAAAAATAAAAAATTTCAGCAACAATACACTTTGTTGTTAAAAAACATTTTCTGCCACGACATGTTCGTTGCAAAAGACTACATGAATAACATTATGACAAACTTGAGTCATTATTTTTCTGCAACAAAATTGGTTGTTACCAATAATAACTGATTTATAGCAACAACTGATTGCGTTGTCAAAATTAATGTACCATAATGGTTTTTTTTTTTTTTTTTTTGTTATGCATCGTAATACCATATTGTAAATTTGGGAAATTCTAATAATATACAACTAAAAACAAAAATCCATTTAATATAAACACTCATTACAAAATAGCCATAATACATTGGCTTGATTCATATATTCATAATGTATCCAAAAGTGTATTACATAGCTTTCTAACAAAATATACCAAGAGATAACATGACCATTTCTTGTCCAAAAAATTAGGCCATATACCAAAGTTTTGCCTTAATGGTTGTACAAAAAATTGCTAGATAAACTTGTTAGCTCCACATGATATCTTCTTTCCCCAAAAGCATGAAATTCTCTTGATATTATATTCTTCATTGTTCATCATCTTCATAACCAGAATTCAACCTAAAAAGATCACAAAAAGGGAGCATGAAATTCTCTTGGTATTTTAAACCAATCATATTTCAGTAACTTTTTGGCAAAGAGTGACACAACAAATATGCCAAGGTAGCTAACTCTACTTACACGTCAACATTAGTTTCATTATGGCATAGTGAATGAAAAATATAGAGCTCTAATGCCTTGGATGATGTACAATGTGAGATTAATAATAATATTTTTATCTTTTCTCAAAAAAAAAAATTAAAAGTTTAAACTAACCTTGAGTGTCTCATGATCATATCTTCAAATCGCTTTTCCATAGCTTCCATGTAGATTCTTTGTTGTTCCTTGTACTCATCCATAGCCTTCTTGCTTGCATCCAACTCACTTTCTAATTGACTAATCTGATCTTGTTGCTTTTCCATAATTTGTTGTTGTTCTTCTTGTTGTTTTTTTAAAAGATTTTGTTGTTCTTCTTGCAATTTAGCTTTTGCTGAAGTTCTATAACCAGCTCCTTTTCCTCGAATGTACCCGGACTTGGGACCAAGTACATGAAGGAGGATTTCTTCTTGTGTTTGAGGACGTGCATGATCACCTTCTGGTTCTTTGTCCTTGTCCTTCACAAGTTGATGTATTTGTGCCTGAAAAGAGTATAAACTGTTATGGTTATAATGTAGATATTTTTGGTAAAATTTCGGCAGAGTGTCCCCTAAAATTGGAACAATCCAAATCTTGAAAAAGTACTATAAACCTGCTTATAATCATAAAAGCCTTTAAAGGCCATCGTCCCCCATTCTAGGGGTAATAAACAGCTACATCCCAGCATCCTAAAAAAATCTACAATCAGAAACTAAAAATTACTTACATGTATCTCTTTGGAGCGCCCATCATTAACCCACTTCAGTACCCCTTCACCATCTAAATTAGTATGCTCAGCTAGCCAAACAACATCAGGATCAGGCAACACATTACCATTGCTCTCAGTCTACACAAGCGAAATATATAATCAGCATAATATGAAATAAAAAAGGCAGCGAGGAAACATTACTAACATATTATTGTAAAAAGAGATGATAATCAACATGCAAGAACTAGGCAACGAGGAAACTTTACCAATATATGCTCCACTTCTGCAAAAGATAAGTTTCCGGTGGTGTGTTTAGTCCACTTGTCAGACAATCGATTCTTGCTATTTTGTCTACTACGTTTCTATAATCCGAAGTTATAATTAGATGTGTTAATTGAGAATAGAAATGTACAAAAAGCATATTAAATAAGTAGAGAAGAAATAGGTAAAATAAGATAGTTGTTGAGGTAAAACGTAAACACTCACCTCATCATTAAACTTAGCACAACAAGCTTTCCAACTTTCCATAGGTAAGTCATCAGGAGGATTCTCTAAATGCTCTTCTAAAGTATTTCCACACTCTTTATAGTATGAATGCAAGCGAGACTTCCAATAACGATATAAGCGTTGCATTACATCAGTTGCAAAAGCTTCAAGTCGAAGTGATTGAGCGGATGAGTCTTTGATGTTGAACTTGTTCTGAAATTATATAATAAAAAATGTTACTTTCTTATGATCGATATAAGATGTAAAGATATATACTACTTAACAATTTTTTTAATGGATTACCTTCACTTGTAACCACATTGAATTACCATATTTGGCAAACACTTTAGTCCAATCTCCGGCATCCATAAAGGCTGTTGTTCTGACAACATAGCCACAAAAGTTTACCATTGGCCTTGCATTTGGTCCAACAGCTTGGAGAACAAAATCAGGTATCTTAACGTCAAGTTTGAACAAGCCACCCTTAGTCTTCTTTTCAAGTGCTAAACTCCTATATTTACCTCTCTGTCCCCTTTTCCTTTTAGCACTTGTAGTAGAAGCTACAACATAAGGTGATAATAATAAATAAAAAAAAACATGTTTAAAGTGGCTTCAAGTAGTATCAATAATAATTAGAGCCATAAAAAAGGGAAAGAAAGAGGTATTTAGCGATTTAATACCTTGACTACTATGAGGATCATTTTGTTGGTTTTCTTCTCTTGCTAGCCTATTTTCATGCATGTATTTCGTTCTCACCTTCTTAGCTTGATTTTCTTGTACAATATTTGCATGAATTGGAGTTGCATCTGCTGCCTCGTGAGCATTTAAGCAAATTCGAAGTCTGCTAGCCAATTTACTCCCATATTTCTGTTTTTTTGGTCCTAAAGCTCACATGACATAAGGGGAAAAAGGTCAAAATAATAAAGAAATAATTATGCACCAATGATTTAACGATAACCAGTGAATAGGTTATGATACCTGGCTCTACTTGAGGTTGCAAGCTATTCTCTTCAAGACCTGGGCTATTAGTGGTAGATCCAATTTCAGGAATATTAATGTCATCACAAGATAAGTTGTGAATTTGTTCAGCATCGACAACATCTGAGGGCCTTCCATTTCCCGTTCCAACTCTCTTTCTAATGTTAGGCTGACCTGGTCCTCCCATACCTGTAATAATGGAAGTAACTCATTAACACGATTGAAAACAATAAAAAAAAACAATGAATGTTCATTCTCTTATAAGTTGCTGTACATATAAGAATTTGAAAATATATCAAGCAGCAAAATAATTTATTAGCGTTAAAATAGTCTATATTAAACAGACCATCATTAAAAACAAAAACAACTTTCATTCATAATCAAGTGACCAAAGGTGACATAATGAACATTAAATTAGTTCAGACTTCAACATCATCATTAACAATAAAATCATCTAAATCATTGTCTCTTTTCTTTCTCTTCTTTTGTTTTCTATTTTGTTGTTCTTGAATGTTCTGTAGTTCTTTAGTAACCCATTTGACAACTTCTATGCCTTTCTCCACAATATAATGATTGGTGGCCAAACAAAGTTGTTCTCCAAAGCTTCTATGTTCAGGTGGTGTTGTCCGGACACATGAACCCCTAGTGTGTTCCTGCTGCACAGCTTCATTGTTGATGTCTTCCAGCGCATTATCATCGATGTTACTTTCAGGAATGTTATACAAGTCACGAGGCTCTGTCTTAATCACAACAAGCCAATTTTTGTCTCTGGGTTCGGGCACGTAAAACACTTGCTCTACTTGTGACTCTAACACAAAAGGCTCATTTGTGGCTAGCGACAAATCCTTAGAGAGACTTGTTATTCCATAGTCGTCTATCTTATATCCTCTACCTTGATGTTGAACATCATACCAATGACACTTGAACACAAATACACCTTTTCCACCAGGATATTGCAACTCGTAAACATCTTTAAGAACACCATAGTACTTTTTGGATGATTCATCATCCCCTCGAACCGTAACCCCACTATTCTGGGTTTTTCGAGTTTCTTGCCTATCAATGGTGTGGAACCGAAATCCATTGACAATATATCCACTGTAACGACGCACAGTACGCAATGGGCCACAAACAAAGTGATATATGTCCTCAGAAATAGAGCCTTCTTTATACATAAGTTCCACCTATTCATAGAAAGTGTAGATCAAATTAATGTTCTACATAGACAAAGAAGAATATGTAACAAAACAAAATGAGTATATAACATACACGCTTTCGAACCCAATCTGAAAATTGAGCTTTATGTCTCCTTTCTATGCTCCTAGGTGCTGGATTTTCATTGGCTAGTTCCTCCTTGTGCTCACTAAAATGCTCTTAAAATTAGGTTCATCAACATTTTAAGAGATAAAAATTGCTCTTAAAATAATTAAGCTGAACTTACTTGACAAGTGGAAGTATCTCATCACAGTTATGAAGTGCATACGAATGGACTTGTTCATACTCCTCCAATTCAAGATGGCAAGGAGTAGGTTTTCCTAAAGGACGTCCATTTGGGTTGAAGATATCCAGGTCACTCATTCCGGACACATCATCATGACCATCATCATTTCTAGATTGGCGATTAAACTTTGTAGTCATATCGTCCATATACCTAGAACAGAAGGTCAAGCATTCTTCGGCCAAGTAGCCTCTTGCTATTGAACCTTCTGGATGTGCTTTATTACGAACGTACGATTTCAACGTGCGCAAGTACCTTGAAAACAAATTTCATGTTTAGTGAATGAAACAAATTAAATTCACAATAACTTAGAAAAAATTGAAAACAACTTAGTATATATCGTTATTTACCTCTCTATGGGATACATCCAACGATACCTTACAGGGCCTCCTATCTTTGCTTCAGCCATCAAATGAATAACTAGGTGCAGCATGACAGTGAAGAAGGACGGTGGAAAAATCATCTCCAACTTGCATAATGTGTAAGGAATTTGTTTTTCTAGCTCATCAAGATCCTTCACATTTAAGGTTTTGGAGCACAAGTTTCGAAAGAAAGAACTCAACTCAATCAATGGTTCACAGACATTTTTCGGAAGAAGTCCACGAATAGCAATCGGAAGAAGTTGTTCCAAAAATACATGATGGTCATGGCTTTTCATACACGACATCTTTTGACCATTATCTTTTACACATCGAGAGATGTTTGAACAATACCCATCCGGTGTTTTCATACTTTGAAACATCTCACAAAATGATGATTTTGCATCACCTCTTAATGTATAGCATGCTAAAGGCATGCGCACTTTATCTTTATCAACAACAAGATGCAAATCTTGCCTTATACCCAGTTTTGCTAAATCTAACCGAGCTTTCAAAGTGTCCTTAGTCTTACCCTTTATATTCAATAATGTCCCTATGATGTTCTCAGAAACATTCTTCTCAATGTGCATAACATCTAAGTTATGACGCAATTTCAATTTTCTCCAATAAGGCAATTGAAAGAATATGCTTTCTTTCCTCCATCCGTAGAAACTATTTGATTCGTCCCATCTCCTCTGTGAACCAGCCTTGCCAAAAGGAACTTGGGTAAAATAGCTACATTGCTTTAAGACATCATCACCAGACAACGGAATGAGAGCAGACCCCTTTTCAATAGTTCCATCAAAGGCCTTTTTGTTTTTTCTCCACCTATGAGTCATTGGCAAACCAACGTCTAGTCCTAATATATGCCGTCTTACCTTTTATGCTTGTATACCCAGATTCTTTATGACAACTTGGACAAGCAAAATTTCCTTTTGTGCTCCAACCGGACAAGTCGGCATAAGCTGGAAAATCACTTATAGTCCACAAAAGGCTTGCATGCATTACAAAATTTTGCTTGACATGTGCATCATATGTTTCAGCCCCAACGTCCCATAATTTCTTTAACTCTTCTATCAACGGTTGAAGATAGACATCCAAATCCATTCCTGGGGAATTAGGACCATCAATAAGAAGAGATGAAAAGATGTATGGAGGCTTCATACACATCCAAGGAGGCAAATTGTAAGGGGTTAGGACAACTGGCCAAATGCTATGACTTGTCCCATGGTAGGCCTTTTATGTCGTTAAAAATAAAAGACTTATCAAAAGTAAATTTCTCCTACTCTCCAATTACAACTAGTGTAAAGGGCAAGTAAGGTTCGTATCCACAGAGAACGAATTTATGTCGATTTAATTGTGTTAAAATGTATTTGGATTATTAAAGGGGAGAATCACTAATTCCTTAATGATATTGGTAACAAAGGGGGGAGGGGGGGAATTGGAGATTTTAGTGATAAAAGAAACTAACAACTAATTGATTACGGGAAAATTCTAGTTTTAAAGAATCTTAGGATTCGGTTACAACGACTCTGACTCGGCTAATTGAATTAGACTCTCAATTACCAAACCATTTCAATACTCAATTAATTATTGACAAGAGTAAACTCTTGTAGTCCCCTTAATTAGCTAGACAAGATAAATCGTAAATTGCCTAAAACCCTTAATGTTCAAAGAACACGCAGTGAAAAAAAGCTTTAAGAACGGAGACACAATAAGAACGCAATTGTTTAGAGAATACGCAATAAACAATTAACGTACAAACAAGCTCTACTAAATTGTTCACAATAAGAATACGCTTAAGGATGAACAAGATAGTTGCTACTCGAGGTTGAACACAATAATCGATTGTGTTCAAACCCTAGTAATGATTTTGTAAAATATAATAACAAGACAAAGATCAAGCTAAAACATTCAACAAAACCAATAACAATTCATATAAGAGCAAGTAAATAATTGAAGTAAAGAAATAGTTTAGAGTTAGAGAATCCTCACAAGGAGCCTTTTGGAATCATTGAAACCAATCCCAAGAACAAGTTTAAGCTACCATTTGCATTGATGAACAAAGATTCTTCATTGATTCCATGATTAAATATCAAAATTACAAACTAAAGATTTAATAGTTTTTATGTAATCTAAGGAGAAACTAGAGAGAATTTAAGCTAAGGAACTATTTGAACATGAAAAACTAGATTTTTTACAATGAAAAACCACTTTTCTATTTATACTAAACTAAATTATAACCTAGAAATCAAGTGGATGAAGCCGCGTGCAGAACAGAGCAAATGGGCGCTGGCAGCGCCCTCAAAGGCGCGGGGCGCGCCCTTCCTTGGAAGTACTACTGTAACATGGGCGCTGGCAGCGCCCCATAGGTGCGGGGCGCGCCATTCCTTGGAGGGATACTGTGATGGGGGCGCTGGGCGCGCCCCAAAGGGCGCTGGGCGCGCCTTCTTCTTGATGCTCACTGCAATGGGGGCGCTGGCAGCGCCCTCTGAGGCGCGGGGCGCGCCCCTGTAGATTGTCTGCGCAGCTCGGACTAAAATAGCCATAACTCTCTTGTTCCTTAACGAAATAAGGCTTATGACCTACCGTTGGAAAGCTCTTGAAGAGAGCTACAACCTCCAATTTGAATCACATAAATCCAATGAGTAGATTGGGAGATATTTCTATTTGAAGTTGGACTTACTGCATTTGAAGGTTCACAATAAGGCTGTTCTTTCCCTCTAATGCTTAATGATTTCTTCAAGTGTGCTTGGCGCATGATCAATGACTCCAAAAATTCTCCTAATGATGTTTCGTAGCTCAAGACTACACGAACACATAAAACCAAACCGCAACTACAAACTACACTTATCCTAAAAAGCATTAAAAACTGTAAATTGCACTACAACTTTACATTTCAAGCCAAAATCTCGTTTAAACTCAAAAGTAACAAAATGTGCAATCTTATGCTAAACTAATTATATAAAGGAACTAAAACGAAGTTAAATAACTCGTGCAAACTGGACACATCAAATACCCCCACACTTAGCCTTTACTCGACCTCGAGTAAATCAAAAGAGAGTAATAACGAGTTATAAGCCAAAAGTTCGCCAAAACAACTAAACTCCAACAAAAATCCCTAATGAACTTGTTCTAAATCAAAACATAATAAAATTATAATTTGAGCTAAAACAATTTATGAGAAGGAAAAAATAAACCAAAAGTGAACTTAATGAATTCAAAATACAAACAAAAATTCTGGCACGGTTCACACTACTTACAAAAATCAAAAATGGGGAAAGAAAGAACAAAAAGTGTTCTTACCAAAGTATTCCGGAAGATGAGATTATCCGGTCTTCAATCCAAAAAGCAAGGAACTCCTCTCTTTTCTTGTTCTCTCATTTTGCCTAGGAGCCCTTTCGGGTTTTCATCCTAGCTTTCTCATTTTTTTTTTTTTCTTTTTTTTTTTTTAGCTCTTGTTTTGCATAGGTCGCCCTTTCGGGTTTTCAACCTATCAAAGGCCCCCATTTTTTCCCGAGTTGCCCGCTCTTGCGGGTTTTCAACTCAGCGGGATTTTTTTTTTCTTTTTTTTTTTTAAGCAAAAAGAAATATGTACAAGGATGGATTTCCTACCCCCACACTTAAAATTGACATTGTCCTCAATGTTTAGGGGTTAAGAAAGGGGAGTAATCCCCAAGCTCAAGTGTTATTTAGTAAATAACACCTCAATGACCGCAAAAGCTTGTCATGTGCAACCACCCAAAAATCAGAGTTTACCAAGTTGGTAAACAAGAATAGCAAAGCCAAAAAAATTGTTAAAGCCATGCTATAAGAAAAGGGAGGGCGATTAGGGAAGGAATGGGAAGAATGAAAAGAAAAAGTAAGAAAAGAAGAAAAGGAAACGGAAAAATCAAAATGAAAAGAAGAAAAGGAATGAAAGATGTCATTGCCATAAACTTCCACTTCCTTGGTGGCTTGGACAATGGAATGAGGAGGATCAAAAGAAAGGGAAGTCTCCTCAAGAGGTGGGGAATGAATGTAATGAGGTAGAAACAAGGGGAAGGAAGGTATGAGGTTAAATTTTGTGGAGAATGACACATGAGGGACTAAAATGGGAGCATTTTCCCCGTAAGATATGTCACCTATCACCCTAGGCATTAAAATTCCACTTGGCTCAGCCAACACTTCATCGTTCAAAGTGTTCTCTTCTATCACATCCACATTCACACAAAATGGAATTATTTCCTCATTTTCAAGGATGGTATCCTCATCCTCAAAGCAAGAAAAATGGGGTTTTGGGTTTGACTCCTCTTGAGTTTGGAGCTCACCCGATTCCCAATTTCTTTCAAAACTTGCCAAAAACCCCGAAACTTGGCTCAATTGCCTTTCCAAGTTGTTGATATTTGTTCTTGTTTCATCTTGGATTTGGACCATATTACCTTCCATAATCATGACATTCTTGGTTAGCATATGGAGCATTTCCTTGGTTGAGGAGCTCGTATGTGAACCTTGCTCCGGAAAAGGTCCTTGGTGAGGTAATTGGGCTGGCTCATTGTATTGTGATGTTTGGTCATTTTGTGGGTAATGGGGTGGTTGGTCATTTTGTTGGTTTTCATGATTGAAGAACATATGATCCTCCCAACTCGGATTGAGGGTGATAGAGTTAGGGTTACATTTTGTTGAGCACCCTTGGTTTTGGAACCCTAAAGCTCTATCCCATTCATATGTGTCTTGTGATAGCCAATGGTAGTAATCCCAAGCATCTACATAAGTTAAAGATCGGAATGACCCATTAAACGTATCCTCAACTACAATCCTTGTGGAATGGTTTAACCCTTCATAAATCACCTCACATATCTCCCACAACTCACAATCATAATGGACTAGAAGTGGATCCTGCAAACGAATGAAATACCTCCAAAAGGCCTCATCCTCCAATTGGGGTACATAGAAACTAGCCATTCGAAGACACTCCTCTTATGAAATATCACAGTTTAGCAATGAGAATAAAGTAACAATAAAATATATATATATATATATATAAACAGGAATAAAAACATATTACCTAAACACAATCACACAACACCGTTCCCCGGCAACGGCGCCAAAATTTGGTAGGCCTTTTATGTCGTTAAAAATAAAAGACTTATCAAAAGTAAATTTCTCCTACTCTCCAATTACAACTAGTGTAAAGGGCAAGTAAGGTTCGTATCAACAGAGAACGGATTTATGTCGATTTAATTGTGTTAAAATGTATTTGGATTATTAAAGTGGAGAATCACTAATTCCTTAATGATATTGGTAACAAAGGGGGGGGGGGGAATTGGAGATTTTAGTGATAAAAGAAACTAACAACTAATTGATTACGGGAAAATTCTAGTTTTAAAGAATCTTAGTATTCGGTTACAACGACTCTGACTCGGCTAATTGAATTAGACTCTCAATTACCAAACCATTTCAATACTCAATTAATTATTGACAAGAGTAAACTCTTGTAGTCCCCTTAATTAGCTAGACAAGATAAATCGTAAATTGCCTAAAACCCTTAATGTTCAAAGAACACGCAGTGAACAAAAGCTTTAAGAACGGAGACACAATAAGAACGCAATTGTTTAGAGAATACGCAATAAACAATTAACGTTTAAACAAGCTCTACTAAATTGTTCACAATAAGAATACGCTTAAGCATGAACAAGATAGTTGCTACTCGAGGTTGAACACAATAATCGATTGTGTTCAAACCCTAGTAATGATTTTGTAAAATATAATAACAAGACAAAGATCAAGCTAAAACATTCAACAAAACCAATAACAATTCATATAAGAGCAAGTAAATAATTGAAGTAAAGAAATAGTTTAGAGTTAGAGAATCCTCACAAGGAGCCTTTTGGAATCATTGAAACCAATCCCAAGAACAAGTTTAAGCTACCATTTGCATTGATGAAAAAAGATTCTTCATTGAATCCATGATTAAATATCAAAATTACAAACTAAAGATTTAATAGTTTTTATGTAATCTAAGGAGAAACTAGAGAGAATTTAAGCTAAGGAACTATTTGAACATGAAAAACTAGATTTTTTACAATGAAAAACCACTTTTCTATTTATACTAAACTAAATTATAACCTAGAAATCAAGTGGATGAAGCCGCGTGCAGAACAGAGTAGATGGGCGCTGGCAGCGCCCTCAAAGGCGCGGGGCGCGCCCTTCCTTGGAAGTACTACTGTAACATGGGCGCTGGCAGCGCCCCATAGGCACAGGGCGCGGCATTCCTTGGAGGGATACTGTGATGGGGGCGCTGGGCGCGCCTTCTTCTTGATGCTCACTGCAATGGGGGCGCTGGCAGCGCCCTCTGAGGCGCGGGGCGCGCCCCTGTAGATTGTCTGCGCAGCTCGGACTAAAATAGCCATAACTCTCTTGTTCCTTAACGAAATAAGGCTTATGACCTACCGTTGGAAAGCTCTTGAAGAGAGCTACAACCTCCAATTTGAATCACATAAATCCAATGAGTAGATTGGGAGATATTTCTATTTGAAGTTGGACTTACTGCATTTGAAGGTTCACAATAAGGCTGTTCTTTCCCTCTAATGCTTAATGATTTCTTCAAGTGTGCTTGGCGCATGATCAATGACTCCAAAAATTCTCCTAATGATGTTTCGTAGCTCAAGACTACACGGACACATAAAACCAAACCGCAACTACAAACTACACTTATCCTAAAAAGCATTAAAAACTGTAAATTGCACTACAACTTTACATTTCAAGCCAAAATCTCGTTTAAACTCAAAAGTAACAAAATGTGCAATCTTATGCTAAACTAATTATATAAAGGAACTAAAAAGAAGTTAAATAACTCGTGCAAACTGGACACATCATCCCACTAAAATTGTTGAATGGTTGGAAACCATCTGCTGCTAAACCAAGTCTAACACTTCTAGGATCATCAGCAAATGATTTGAACTCCTTATCAAAATCCTTCCATGCAGGAGAATCTGCTGGATTTTGCATTATTTTCTCATCGTTCTTTCTTTCCTCTTTATGCCAACGCATTTCTTTTGCTGTCTTGGTTGACATAAATAACCTTTGTAATCTCGGTTTTATGGGAAAATAACGTAGAAGCTTGTGAGGGATTTTCTTCCCCGTTGTCTTCCACCTAGGACTCTGACATTTTGGGCACTCTTGTGCATCAGCATATTCACGCCAATAGATGATGCAATCATTTGGGCAGGCGTCAATTTTTATGTAATCAAGGCCCAAATCACTGATAATTTTGCGACATGCATCGAAAGAGTCAGGCAAGTTGGAACCCAAGGTCTCATTTTGAAATTTCAACAATTGAGTGAAGGAAGTGTCAGTCCAATGATTCAAACACTTTAGATGCAACAATTTCATAATGTAAACTAACTTGGAGACTTTTGACCCATCAACAACTAATGGATCTTTATAGTCCTGTAAGAGGCGATAGAATCGAGCAGCCTCCCCTGATGGTTCTTGAACTTCCTCACTATGTTCAACATCATCTCTATCAAGATTTTCAAGTAAGCCCATACCAGCAACTTGGCATCCTACTTCTAACATATCAAGCATCTCATCATCATCATCATTAGTAGCGTCATTATCAAGTGGAGGATCAAGTGTTTCCCCATGTTTATCCCAAATGATGTAGCTTTCCGAAAACCCATTTTTCAACAAATCAAATCGAACTTGACTTCTAGTTTTATAGTGCACATTTGCACATCTACAACAAGGACATCTAATTTTGGCTCCAATCCGGTTGCCCTCATGTTCAAAACTAGAATTGTTAAAAGCAAATTCCAAAAAGTTGTCTATCCCTTGCAAATATTGTGGAGCAGCTCGATCCTTTAATTTCATCCATTCCTTATCCATGAATGACTCCTAACTTCCAATATTAAGCTCAAAGTGATTAAAACTATACTCAAATATGCTCAAAACTAAACTAAAACAGATATAATTTACATGACTTGCCATGGATTTAACAATATTTAAAATAAAATGCAGCAAAACAAAATGATAAAAAAAATTCATATAATAAAAAATTGAAGTAGCAAGAACTTGCAAGCCTAGTAACAACACACCCCTTAGTCTCCAACACAAAATAACAACACTAAAAAGAACAAAATAGTAGCACAACGACCATAGGCGGACCTATGTTGGAGCATAGGGTGAATATGTTACCAATGAATATATGAAAAAAAAAAACCAATATATAGTATTCAATAGCAAAACGGCCATAGTGCATATGTTGTTGTTTTTCCTTCTTGCTTTTTCCTCCTTTATCCCAAATTCTAAATAAGTCATATGGTTTCAAACATTTCTTGATTAACCTAAACAAACATAGGTTGTTTATCTTTTCCAAAACTCATTTCAATCTTGAGAGTTAACAATGCGAGTTTTTGTAAAGTAGGAACTAGAAAGCATGCTTAATTTTTGAATCTTTATCTTTGAATCATCTCTTGTGTTTTCAAGGTAAGACTTGATTAAATTTGGAGATGTCTGTAATCGGTCTAATATGTGAGAGTTAACAATGCGCGTTGTAAAGAAGACTCTAACCCCACTTTATTTGATGAAAAAGAAGCTTTCTTGTTGAGAGAAATTGTTATTTGATATATCCTGTTATTTTACATTTGAATTATGTAATGGTTATATACTTATATACTTGTGTTATTGCATACAACTAATTGCTGTTACATTATGATGATGGCTAAGAAACAATCCTTTTTCCACCAACAGCTAAAACGGATTGTTGGGACTTGGGACACTTATACATATATATATATATATATACACACACAATTTCTACCAAAACCCTAGCAAACAAGCAAACAATAAAGCATAAATAAACCTAAACATCTGAATATATATACAATTACTAAAAAATAAATAAAACCATAAACAATGCTAAATTGAACCATAATCACATTTCATTACCAAAGCATTCCAATCACATTCAATTGCAAATTATCACCAAAATAAAAGGCAAAATTGAGATAAAATTGAAGCAGCAAACCTACTGGGTAAACGAACCTGCTCCAGTGGGTTGCTGGGTCGCTCGGTTGCTGGGTCGTTGGGTGATGCTTGGTCGGTGGGTCGCTGGGTGTTGCTGGGTCGCGGGGTCGCTGGGTGATGCTGGGTCGCGGGGTCGCTGGGTTGCTGCTCCAGTGGGTCACCTTCTTGCTGCTGGTTGCCATCGACCGCCGGTGAACAGAGAGGGAGGGTTTTTGTCTGGTGCGGGGTTTTGACTGGGTGAGAGAGAGAGGAGTTGAGTGAGAGATGTCGACCACCGCCATTGGTTACTGCACCTGCTTGCTGCGCTGGGCGGCGTCCGGTCGCCGTCGTTTGGCCGTAGCCGCTGGTGTGGTGCGCAGATCTGGCTGGGTGAGAGAGAGAGAGGAACGAAGGTGTGGTGCTGAAATGGCTGGGTTTCAATTGAAAATTATACCCTGCTATCTATTCACTGCTATGTAACTTCATTTTTATTTTTTTAAATGTTTTTAGCAACAAAATATTTTGTTGCTAAAAAGAAATACTTTTAGGTAACAATTTAATTTTGTGGTTGTAAATAACTTTATATATAGTCACAAAACTTTTGTTGCCAAAGTTATGCCTTTTATTTTTTTTAAGTATGTAGAATTAATTTTTAATTTTTCAAGTGTTTTTGGCAACAAAATATTTCGTTGCCAAAAAGAAAAACTTTAAGGTAACAATTTAACTTTGTTGTTATAAACAACTCTATATATAGTCACAAAACGTTTGTTGCCAAAGTTATGCCTTTTTTTCAATTGTTCCCGCCCTTTCAAAGTTTGTGGAGGGAAAGTGAAAAGTTATTAATAGCAACAATCTTTTGCAGCAACATATTTTTTTTGTTGCGAAAAAGCATTTTTTGTAACGAAATTAACTGTTGTTGCCAAAAATTTGTTGCTAAAAATAAATTTTCTTGTAGTGAGATCCTCCATGGTAGGCTGCAAGTGAAAGGAACTTAGATTTGTCTCCTGTCATGTGCTTCGAACAACCGCTGTCGAGGTACCACTGGTTGTTCCCCCTCACTTCAGCCTGCATCCACGATCAAACGTTAGTATGTGGAACCCAGTCCTGCTTGGGTTCCTCTGGTAAATCAGAAATCAATTTTTCTTTCTAGATCCTTTTGACAAAAGTAGAGTTTTTCTCTTCTTGTTCTTTCTTAGTGGTGCAACTGTTCACAAGGTGACCAGTTTTACCATAGTAGGAACAGGTCTTATGACTTGGCAAATCTACGTACTTCTTTTTCTTTTTGTTTTTCTTATAACCCAGACCTTCCTTTTCTTTGTTTTGGAATTTCTCAATCTAGCTTACAACATCATGAAATTTCTTTTTAAGAGGATCCAGATTCTTCTTCAAAGACTGATTTTTTTTCAAAAGTTTTTCATAATTGTTTTTCAGATTTTCAAATTCATAACTCGTCTTTGAAGAGGAACCTGTTCCTTCGGGAACAAGAAGTTGTAGTTCTGCCAGTTTTATATTAAGAAGATAATTTTCGTTTTTTACTTTTTCAAAGTTCTCTTGAATTTGTCTATTTTTGTCAAATAGATTGAAAAATTTAGTTTCTATTTCTGACCGAAGTGTGCTTAACCAGGCTGTATGTTCCTTGGATACTTCCAAGGCTTTTTCAAGTTGATCTCTGTTTAAGCATACTTCTTTATAGTTCTCTAGTGTTTCAATCAGTAATTTTGAAATTTTATTCTTTGACATTTTACTTAATTCCTTATCAATTGAAAGAAGACTTAACTGAGAATTGGATGGTTCCTCATGTTCGTCCGTCCTCGCCATCAGACATAAGTGGGCTGTTTCTTCTGCTTCTTGTTCCTGTTCCTCGTCTGAGTCAGATTCACCCCACGCAACAATCATGGCTCTTGCTCGTGTTCTTCTTTGAGAAAGGTTTCTGAATTTCTTTTCCTTTGTCTTTTGTTTTCCCCTTACCTTTCTCATTCTCCCATGTTGGACAGTCTTTTATGAAGTGATCAGATTCACCGCATTTGTGACACGTGAACTTTGTTAGCTTCTTCGCCTGTTTGTACTTCTTTGTATAGAACTTTCTGAACTTCTGTACCATCATGGCCGTTTCTTCATCTTCTGAATCAGAATCTCCTTCACTTTCGGCCTTTAGAGCTATTGCTTTGTTTTTCACAGGTTCGACTTCTTTGGATCCGAGATGAATTTCGTGAGTCATCAAGGAACCTGCAAGTTGCTCTATGTTGAAAGTGGTGAAGTCCTTGGTTTCTTGCAATGTCGTGTCTTATCATCTTGGGGCAGACTTCTCAGAACCTTTCGTACTTGTTCTTTAGGAGTGATCTTCTTGCCTAGCTAGTGAATGCAGTTCATTGATTATGTTAGAAAACCGAGTTAACATATCATGAATGGACTCCTTTGGCTTCATCTGGAACAACTCGTACTTATGCATAAGCATGTCGATTTTGGCTCGTTTAACCTCGCTTGTTCCTTCATGTGTAACTCGCAAGAGTTCCCACATTTGCTTTGCAGTCTTGCAGCCGATGACACGATTGTGTTCATGAGGTCCAAGACCACAAAGGAGAAGCTTCTTTGCAAGACTGTTCATTTCCATCTTCTCGAAATCATCCTTGTCAAACCTTTCCAGAGGTTTAGGAACCACCTCTCCTTTCTCATTTGTTGTAGTGACTTCAAAATCACCTATTTCAATCACTCTCCATACTTGATAATTTTCTCCTTGTATGAAGATTTCCATTCTGTTTTTCCAGTATGGTTAGTGCTTTCCATTGAACATAGGTGGTCTCTGGGTTGAGTAACCTTCATCGAGTTTTTCTCCCGTAGTATTCATTTTTCAGGATTGTGCTCCGCAGTGTTACCTGTTCCTGGAGGAACTGGCTCTGATACCAATTGATGTAATATGAATAGCAACTACAAGAGGGGGGGTGAATTGTAGGTGAGGGATTTTTTGAACTTTTCGTGGAATTTTAACTTAGACTCGAAAGAAAGAACAAATAGAAATAAAAGAGAGAAAGATTTAACCTACAAGGAAAACTTCCTAGGCCCAATTAGTAAGAAAAACCTTGACCACGAGGGATTTTGACTCTTGGACTTCTCTTATTAATTATAGGCCAAACGACTCTATTACAACCTATAAAAAGGACCTTCTCTATTCTCTACGTTCCACTAGGAACTTGTTCCCCCTAAAACCTGTTCCCCCTGAACTGATGCCACGATCTTACTAAAGATCGATTTTTCTGTCTTCAGATTCGAATGTAATCTGAATTCTCTTTCTCTTTTTTCTCTGATTTCAATCAAATATTCTTTTTGATTTTTCTCTTACCCTACCCTTAACACTATGAATTACAATAGATTTGAATTGAAAAACTAAAGAACTAAAACTCAAAGAACACTTGGAATATTTTTGCACTTGAAATCTCGATCTTTGAATTCTCTTTCGGTTGTGGTATATTCGAAAATTCTGGCAGCTCTCTTGTTTATATAGTAGAAGCTTTGTCCTAAAATATCTTGTCTTGGAGAAGAAGTCTTCCACACGCATGACTTGCCCATCATCTCCTAAAAAATAGTTTGACAAAAACACATTCCATAACAAACAAAGAACTTACCCTAGAATAAGATTAGATACATTGAACACTAAGTCAAGCCCACTACTTACTAAAACTTACGTGACATTGATGACTAAAACAAAATTATTAAATTTAACTTCTAAAATAAAGACCCATTAATTCCTAACACTAACACACGTAGGAAACAAAAAGTCAGACTTTGTTTTTTTTTTTTTGTTTTAAATCATAACTCCTAATAATAAGCATAACTAACTACTAATCTAGTCAACACACTAACAACACTCCCTAATCTCACGCATGACCAAAGACTCATCAACCATCCACTAAGCACTCCTAACATGATGGGTTGACTCAACAAACAAAAATGAACTTTTAAATTTTAAAACTAACTCCTAATATTTCTAGTCATACGCACACAATAAGAGGAAGTAAACCCACTAACTACTTCCTATTATAATGGATTTGACTAGAAACTAACTCCTAAAAATACTTAAATAATTTTGACAACTAAAACACCCTACTACATGTGTGACACCCTAATAAAAATTGAATTTTTAATTTCCAATATTTATTCCACTAACAATACACTTAACAAATTCCTAAAGACTCTGTAACTTAAATTGACTCAACAAAAACGATTTTTTAGTAAAATAAAAATAAAGTAATTAATTACCACTACTAATAATAAGTCACTTAAATATTATACCAAAACTAAACAAAAACCAATATTTGTTTAAGTATATGACTTAAATCATATGAGTGACATAAAATTATATACTAGTCTTATGCTAGTGAACCAACCAAAATTCCTGCACCAAATACCAAGATTAGTATTTCAATAGAAATAAATTGACATAAAGAAAGAGTTAGGATATATTTAATAAAATATATTTATTCCAAAATTAGATACTACTCTAATATTGTTTGGAACAAATATATTCTACAAAATATCAAATATATATATTAAATGAAATATATTTAATAATAAATTAGACACTCATCTCATTATTCTCTATGTAAATATATAACATAAAATATATTAAGTATAAAATAAATTTAATTTCAGCTAAAATCACTTTTAGTCGATTCTCCATAAATCCATTTTATTTAACTATAGTAAATTATATTGTCATCATCAAAACCAAGGTTCAACAATACAATTAAAGATATTGTTGGTCAAAGTTGTGTCTCGGCAATTGTAAATAGTCAATATGTTACATCTATTAAAAAATAGAGGGAATATTAATTTTATCCCTCCTGTAGTCTTGTGCATATATGTGCGTCTGTTGTAGGGCTGATCATGAGCCAAGTCGCGATTGAGTATCACTGAGCTTGATAGTGAAGACCCAAGCTTGACTTGAACTCGGGCTCGACTCCGACTTAAGATTTACTCGAACTTGATAAACTTGATTTGAGAAAGCCTTATATGTAGGCCATACTAGCATATCTAAAAGGACCCTTGTGTTGTACTTGTAACAATTCAGAACCAGTTTCTTTTTCAAATGTAGGATTTTGAGACAATTCTTACCATTATTCCCTTGTACTATTTTTATTCTAGTGTGCTTTACAATGGTTTGTCAATGTGAGACAAGTTATGTTAGATTGCATACTAGCTAATCTATAAGGGCTCTTGTGTTGTATTTATAACATTTCGCAGCCAATCTCTTGTTCAATAGTTCACCATGACATTGTGAGACGATTGTTAGTATTATTCCCTTAACTCCTTTTATTCTGGTGTGTTTCAAAATTATGTCAGATGTAGGACAAGTTATGTAGTATTAATATAAGCATATTGCATACTTACATTGCATTAAAAAATAGTATTGCAAACTTACATAAATATATTTTTTTGTTCATTTATTTGTCACCCCACATTTTATACTCCAATTAATAACCTTGAAAATGGTAATACATTGATTAAATTTTTGGATTTTATTGAATTGCCTAATTAATAGTAATATTTGATTTAAGTACCAAAAAATGTAAACCGAGTTAATAAGTTTCGTGTTAAGGTAATATTATTTTTCAAGTTGTTCAAATTTTCAATCTAAAATTATTAGGAAAAATTCATATAAATAATCCCAACTATTGGACGTTTTCTAATACTAATCCCAACTATTAGTTATTACAGTATAATCCAAAATTTGGTGGTTGTTTTATGATATTAGTCCATTGACTTATTTAACATATTGTAATCGGTCACCAATTCATACAATATTCGTTATCTTTCCTCTTTTCTTATTTATTTTGCTTGACTATACCTTCCTCCCTTTCTACGAAGGAAATCTGAGCCGGTCAAAAGTTAGTATGGACTAATATCATAAAACTACCCTCTTAGTTTGGATTATAGTGTAATAACCTATAGTTGGGATTAATATTGAAAGACCTCCAATAGTTGGGATTATTCATATGAGTTTAACAAATTAATCGAGCTACTCGAGATTTTCAAGTCCAGTAGTTAGTAGCTCAACTCGACTTGTTAGCATCTCGAATTGAACTCGAGCCGAGCTAGCGCGAGCTGAGCTTTGACCAAGTCGATCACGAGTAGCTTACGAGTTATGTTGTATCATAATCACCCCTAATTTGTTGTTTGAAGGGAAGGGGTGTTGCTAACCATGGAGTAATCAAAAGAGAGGAGTTTATACCCGACATAATTTTGGCATAAATTCTCTGATGATTTAGCCTGACCTATCAGCTTTTGGACCTGTAGTTTGACAGATAAGCCATGTTCAACTTCACGAGCATCTCCTGATGCTAAGTTACTACTATTTGCTGCATATTGAATTGCCTCATTCGATGTTGAAGCTGTTGAAAAGTCACGCCCAGTAAGCTTGTTACTCATTCGATCCATAACCATAACAGCACGTTCATTCAGATCTCATTAGCATCTCCAAGTTGATTAACAGCCTAGCATGGCAAAACAGGGAAGATGGGATCAGTGTCTGAAGATAACACCAATCTAAGTCCTTGGTGAGTTTTTAAAACCTGAAGTAGTTCTTTTTCCCTAGCTCCACGCTGAGGATGTGAAAGATTGTTATTCGTAGATGATTCATCATTACTAATGCCAGCAGGGGTATGAGCACTTCCAAGATTAGAGATTTGTGGAACTTCATTGAAGTAAAAAAGACGCCAATTCATGAGTAGATCATGGACAAAAGCCTAAGACAGACATAAACACAAAAGGACAACTATGAGTTAGATAGCTAGCAATCATACATCATGCCCACACATTAAATAGAGCCCACACTCATAAGTGACAGAGAGCAAACGAGTTTTGTGGGTGGGGGTAACTCAACAGAGTTCTTAACACCTCGAGACGAGAGCAATATCTACATTTTTCCAAGTACAAATCGAATAGTGTATAGTGAAGCTAGAAAAATAAACAAAAGATTACTGGGATATCTACCTCCATCATAGCCATGACACTATCCTTATTTGTTCCAAGAACTTGCATCACATTTTCACATGTTGTGCGGAAGGTGCCCTCTATTCCGCTGACTTCCATAGCTTTCACAAGCATTCTAGTCAAGCGAAAAGGCACCTATACATTATATAACAGGTTAAACATATGAATTCTTCTATATAGGAAATTATTAAAAGTATAATATATAGAAAGATTAACCCAGATCAGGTTAGGGCATAGTGCACCTTTTCAGGGAATTTCTCTCTATTCATGGATGCTTCAAAGCAGTCCCCAAAATCAATATGCAATATCTTCCCACTGTGAAAGGGTACAGGTGATTAAAGGAAGTCGAATTAGTATTAGCTTCACTAAGCTACATTAAGGATCAATACCTAGAACGATGTAGCATAAGGTTACTTGGGTGCCGATCACCCAAGCCAAAAAGGTAACCCACCTGACAAACATTGAAAGCAAAAATGTTAACGAGTTCACTTACTAATATTGCATAACAAGAGAAAATGGTCATTTCTCCTATATGTACAATTATTTCATATACATATCATGTACAACCTAAGTGAGAATTCTGAAAGGAAAAAAAGAGATATTTTTCAATTGGGGAAAAAAGCAAATGAAGCTAAAGTAATAACGAACCAAAGTTAGAACATAGGAGGAGGATAAGGGGGAAAAAGGAAAGACACTTTTTAGAGCAGGGAAATCAATAAAAGAGTAATGGAAAGTGTTTATGCCAAAAGTCGTCAAGATGACAATTTAAGGCTGGAACGGGCGATAGCTAGACTAAGGTACGGAAAATAAATGGCAAAAAATAAAAGAGAGAAGACACAAGAAAATGGTGACGCGGAAAACCCAAGAACAAGGGAAAAAACCGCGGGTGGCTATGAGTCCACCAATCCACTATGATTCGGGCGTAAAAGTCGTTTGGTACACGTGCAATATCTCGAGTTATATACATTGAAAATGGCTAAAACTAGCTGAGTAGCGCCCTAGGGGTATGGGCAACATGCCCTGCTTCTTTTGAGTACAAACGATAACTGTCTAGTTAGATATGCTAAGAAGAGTAATTCTGGGCTGTGTAGATACGGGTTTGCAATATGGTTTTTTCCCCTCTCTTCTTGATTGAATGCCCCTTTTTCTTTGCCTTCTTTGAACACTTATATTGGCATAAGTGTTGTTGACCCTTGCTGCCCACTCTCCTAGAAAATAGGTAAGTGGTCCTTAGTGGTTTGACTTGGTAAAACTACTTGCTGAAATATAGGAGTTTGTTGCTAATATTCCTTCTGGCCTTCTACTACGTGGGTTGCTTCCTTTTCACTGAATGCTTCCTTGTTTGTAGGATGTTAGTTACAACTTAGTTTGAACAAGTTTTCTTGCTTGGATAAGTTTTAGGCACGTGGAGAGGTTTGTTGTGAACCAACACCTATTTTCATGCTTCACATGCAACAGCCACGTTGACGGCTTCATGATGACATCATCACACATGCACAACAACTTCCTTTGACTTGGTCGAGTAAGTGGAGTTAATGGCTCCATTTATTTAGGAACTAACTCTTTGCACCATTGACCATGCATAACTTCCATAATTCACTTGGAACATCCTTGGTGTTATTTGATCTGCTTGTTGTTCTGCCTGCTGTTCAGCTTACGAACCCGGCTCAACTTATGTTCCAGCTTACGCTCAGCTTATGTACTTGATCCAGCTTATGTTCCAGCTTACGCTCAGCTTATATACTTGATCCCACTCACGTTCCAGCTTATGAACCCGATACCTAGCACCATTCGGCTTATGTATCTGTTCCTGCTACTCCCGGCATGTCCTTGGCTTATAACCAGTAACTCTCGGCTTACCAAGCCGAGCCTCGGCTTCCTACCTGTAATCAAGTTAGCTAAAATGCACCATCACAGAAAGATTCAGCCAGATGGGGTGAGGGCATAGATACTGCACCTTTACAGGGAATTTCTCTCTATCCATGGATTCTTCAAAGCAAATGAAAGGCAAGGTTAAACTAGAAAGTCGCACTTACCAAAAAAAGTAGAAAGTCGCACATACTGATAAAGACGAAGAAGAATAGATTGATGTTACCCATGCCACAACTCAGGGAAGGAATTAAATAGAAAACAAATACACAGACCAAAAAGCATTACCAACAACAGCCGGAAAAAAAGGAAAAAAAGAAAGAAAAGGACAGGTAAAAAGCATTACCAATTCTGTCTTTGAATGAAATCTGAACCCAGGACATACTGTGGACAACTGTCCGTAAACATACAGCTATGGATCAAAGCTATGATCTCCATGGAAACATACAATCAATTCCAAGCTTGAATTTTCTTCATATTTTGCAATAGCTTATTAATACTATTGGGAAGGATGGTATTGGATATGATATTTGTGATAAAAATTACATAAATTGAAGATAAGGCTAGCACCGCAATAAAAATTATCTCAACGTTAATAGTTCCGTTAAAAGGAGTTGCATTTCGTGGGAGGGTAATTCCCCATCTAAAATTCCAGAGTTTTTAGCTAATTTTCACTCTTTATTTTAGGAAAATGCATCATTTACAGGGCAATTTTTTTTCATCATTTATTTTAGGGAAATACATCAATTATAAATGGTAAAAATCAGCTAAAAACCTTAGAATTTTAGAGGGGCAATTACCCTCACACGAAATACAACTCCTTTTAACGGATTTATTAACGTTGAGTTAACGGAGTGGGCACTATTAATTAAAAAACCTAAGTTGAAGGGCATAGCTTAGAAGTTTCAAAAAGCATGGGCACAACATAGAAAGGCGAAAACCTCAGGGGCATAACTTAGAAAAACCCTTTTTTTTTACAAGGATAGGAATGGATATTGATTTTCCTTTCAATTTTACATATAAATTCATTCCCATTAATGTCATTTATAACTATTTACCAAACAAACTGTGAGAGACACTCGTAAAATGGCACAACATGACATATGCATAATACTCAAAATTTGAAACATGAATTACACAATACTTACTAAAACTATACCCTTGTATTTGAAATTGACATGAAATGCCATTCATTAAAAATTATAAAAAATTACAAAAATCATACAAATTAAACTTAACAATATGAACCATACCAGAAAAATAATATAGAAGACGGTAACAGTAACAGCAACAACAACAGTAACAATAACAACAACAATAATAATAATAATAATAATAATAATAATATTAATAATAATAATAATAATAACAACAATAAAAATGACACTCCAGGAACATAAATCAATGCATACCATGCTCATCACTGCTAAACTCCTTGTATAATTAGTTCGTTTGTATAACCAAACTTCTGATGTGCGACTTTTTAACTAAAGTACCTGTCAGACAATATGTAGAGCTTCTCAAAATGAAGAGAAGAGAAATGAAGAAGGGTGGGTGACATGCTTTTGGTAATACGACAAATACACACCTTGGCTAAATCATTTCGTTCAGTATTGTGTAGAGCATATTCAAAAACCTCTACTTTGGATATGAGTGGCAAATGGTCATAGTCTGGTGCAAAACTTACCATTAACCTGTGCTCTTGATTTAAGGTGATCTACGAAACGCCAAGTGTTAGGATTCAAGGAGAAGCTCATAATGCCTTATCAGAAAAGGAAACTTTCAGTCAGCTTCCACTAACCCTTTTGGCATCCCTGTACTCTCTAATAAGGTGATGTAAAGTATCACAATTTGGCACCCATCCAACTAACCCACTATTTGGAGACAATGGAATAACAGAATATCGTTTGATGGAGAGATCTTTTTCAGAGGTCTTTCGACAATTCTCCAGAAGAGTATTTACCAAACCAAACAATTAACTGCAAAGGAATGAAGCACGTTATCAATAGCCAGCAAAGAAACATTATTCAATGATGTAATACAACACATGCAAAACATATTATATAGATATACCTGCATTACACGTTCATCTGATCTTGACGCAAATCTCCATGCCCCTTGAGCAAGAAAGCATAATCTTCTCCGTCACTTCCATGAATGGTCAGCTTACGTGGCCTTTGTTTAGAGGCCATCACAGTAAGTTGATGTGCAAATGAAACAATAGTCACCACCGGTACATCTAAAAGGTAAATTCCAATAATAGCATAAGTAAATAGTTAAAATACAATCACTTTTAAAATATAATAATGTTTACTTAACGGCACGATAGGTTCCAGGAACTGCAAGTTCCAAGTTTTGACAGTTCAGCAACTCAGGTGAAACAGACTGGTCATGGAAATGTCAAAAGAAGAGACGCACAATCAAGAAACAATTGTAAACTAAATGACATAACGCTTTAATACATTGTAATTTTAATGGGAAGCAGATGATGCCTGCTTGTAGGTCGAGGGCAGTAAGTGACTGAAGCTGCCTATCTATCCGTTTGAAGACATGATAATAAAGGTCCCAAGCCTGGTAAGAAGCAGTAATCTAGCATTAGTAACATAAGAGGCACCCAAAGTGCAACATCCACATGTAGCAATGATATTGTAACAAAATTGAAGTTTTAGGAATTTCGTCAAGGGATTTAATTTCACAATAACATGCCAGACTAAATGTAAGCATATCATACGAAGCACATTCAATGATACAGTTAGTTAAATTGGTTATTAGAAATATTGTAAATTCAACATCCAACTAATATTAATTTTATATTAGTGATCCCTTGCAACACAATTTGAACAGAGTTAACAAAATTAGAGATTAGTAATTCATTTGGAGGCCAGCTTACTAATTGCAATGCAATTAGAAGGCAGTCAAAAGCTTTTTGAAAGTGACGCCACATAAATTAGATAACAAATGAATGGAATAATGAATGAAGACAAAACAGGAAGAAAGTATTTATAATCCACAAAAGAAAAGGTGATTCTCTCTCTCCATATCTCATATACTACCTCCATTTCATTTTAAACGCAACGATTTGACATCTTTCATCTCTACTGCAACACAATTTGAACTGAATCAACAAAATTAAAGATTAGTAAATCACTTGGAGGCTAGCTAACTATTTAAAATGCAACTAGAAGGCAGTCCAAAGTTTCTGAAAGTTTTGGTGCAACAAACAATTAGACAAAAAATAAATGGAATAATAATTGAAGAAAAAACAGTAAAAAAATTATGTATCATCAAGAAAAGAAAAGGTGTTCCTCTCTCTCTCTATATATATATACACACACATATATATATATATACATATATATATATATATACATATACATATATATATATATATATACATATACATATATATATATATATATATATATATGGTTGGGTTCTAGTGAGAAATTTCTTATAGTGAGAAATGTGAGAAGAGATAAATACATCAATTATGACATAGAGGTACATTGATTAACAACTATAGGTACATTCAAAATATACTATAAATACATTGACTAAATATACATTGATTTTATGCCATAGATACATTGACTCCAAATAATGGAAGGAGTAAGGGGGAAAAATCACATTTAATCTTAGTCATTCATTTGTTGATTTAAAGGTTGTGGTTCCTTCTCACCCTTCTCACCAAAACTTCATTTTTCACATGAGCCTACTTATATATATATATATATATATATATATATATATATATATATAATGCAATGAGAAGGGACCCAAGATTTTAAACATGGAAGGGCACCATTTAATACAATTTAAAATTGTCAAATCACAATTTTCACACCATTATTAATTCAATAGAGCTTAAATAAAACAAACAAAAAAAATCTATACGTAGCCCCAAATGCTACATGTAAGAAACTCAAAAAAAATTGTGAAAAATAAAAAAGTGATTTCATTATTTTGCGGCAAATTTTATTATAAAAAATTAAACTAACACTACCCAAAAATTAAACACTAGAGTTATTTGTTAAAAACAAGAAAAACTAACACTAAAAGAGAATAAAATAAGGTTAGAAGTGATGGGCCTTCGCTATGGGCCCTATGGCAGTATGGCCTATAAGTTAAGGAATAATGCTAAGGGAAAGTGGAAAAAAAATAGAAAAAACAAACAGATTAGTGCTCATAATTGAACAAGAAACCTCAAGCTCGAGAAGAAAATAGCATCGCATATTCACGTACCTCACCACGGAAGCAAAGCCAATTCTTCATGAAACCATACAACGTAATATGTATATTAAAATAAATCAAAGCCCTATTCCCATAACTGGGGTCGGCTACATGACCCAAAGTGATTATTCCGAGAGGTCATTCACATAGATTTTCCTCCTCCACTCCGCACAGTCGAGAGCATCAATCTCTTGTAAATCCAACTGCTTCATATCTTTTCAAACTCCTTCCCACCAAGTCATTTTCGGTCTCCCTGATCGGTCCATTTTGGACCCATTTTCCGGCTTTGTTTCACTTGTCTTTCGGCCCTTTTAGACTTTATTTTCTTTGGTTTTTAGTCTTTTAGTATAGAATTATCTTATTTCATGGTTTCCTTCAATAATGTTGTGTTTTATTTGTTTTCATGAATAATTAGGCTCAAAATTGAAGTATTTCAAATGCTCTTGCATATATAGTCTAATTCAAAGACTAATATCTTTTTTTCTATAACTCTTTTTCAGGTGATTCCACTTGGAGAAGATTCCTTATTCCAAGAGCTTTAATTTGATATATTATATGCTCAATTCCGCTAAGAAACGAAGAAGATATGAGCATTTGAAGACCGAGTGCGCAGATCTGCACAACCATGCACGACCGTGCAGCTTATAACTGCACGATCCTGCAGAATCCAGAGAGCCCCAAATCCGTGACACGATCGTGCAGCTTATAACTGCACGACCGTGCACGGCTGCAACACGTTTTTTCTCTGTTTTGGCCTTGTTCTTAATTCATATTTTGGGGGTTTTCATTTATGAATAAAAAGAGTTTTTAGACCATACTTAGGGTAGTATTAGGAGCTTCTCTCTCTACTTTCTCTCTCTAGATTAGTGTAGTTTAGGCTTGATTTAGGCTTGGATTCTTGAATTTCTCTTTGATTTTCATGTCATCTACTCTTCTCAAGGTACTCAATCAATTTCTTTTGCTTTTACACTTATTTCTTTCATATTTTGCAAGTAGATTAATGTTTAATTACTGCATTTACTTGTTTTCTTAGTATTATTGCTTGTTTGTTGTTAGATTTAGGTTTAATTCATGTTTTCTTGCTTAGATTTCCACTTTAATCTCTTCTCCATGTTTTTCCCCAATTATGCTTGAGTAGTTCCTTTTCTAGGGATTGGATGACTTGATGTTATTGATTTTGGGGGTTTATCATTAGATTAATTGTGTTTGAATAATCTTGATTGTACTTTCTCTAGAATTCTTGAACTTAAGCATGATATCTTGGTGAAATGTTCATGTTGAGTTTGGTGATTATTGATGATTTTGATAATTGCTTTCAAGATTTCCATGAGAATTTCTTAATTGCTAGAGATAGTAATTAGGATTGTGAATTGATAAAAGTAATTTGATGAACTCGATTTTGGGTTTCGCTAAATTGACTAATCGAGAGAGGTTAATTTAGCGAATCCTAGAATTTCCTATCGCCTAATCGAGAGAGGGTATTGGGATTGAGTTCGTTAGTGCTTTTGAATATTCACATTGCAATTGAGATAATCGAACATGAGTTAATTCAATGATTATAATTCCTCCGATTGAAATAACATTAGGAAGTCTAATCTTTAGAGTTTTAATCTTTGATAGTTCAATTGTGTTTTCCAATTCTTCCGTTTAGTATTCAATTCTTTGTTATAGATTAGATTTAATTCCTTACTTCACTCAACAAATAAAAGACCCTTGGATCATTCCTGATCATGACTAAATCCGCATTAGTTCCTCGCGGATCGACCCTAACTCCGCTAATACTACGTGTTAGTTGTTAGGTTTATAAATTGTATATTTGATAGGCGTCTAGGGCCGCGACATCCTAGGAGCCGGTCACTCCCCCTACCACGTTTGAAATCCCCCTGATCCCACTCATCCACTCTTCATACCGGTGCTCCCTGGGGTCTCCGTGTTACATGCCTAAACCAACGCAAGCGATTTTCTCTTAGCTTACTCGCAATATCCGCAACACCAACTTTCCTACGAATATCTTCATTTCTGATTTTATCTCGTAGAGTGTTGCCACACATCCATCTCAACATCCGCATATCTGTAACCCCTACCGTTTGGATATGTTCCTTCTTAGAAGCCCAACATTCTGTACTATAGAGTAACACTGGTCTTATAGCGGTCCTATAGAATTTCCCCTTCAACTTTAAGGGGATGCTCCGATCGCACAACACTCTTGTGGCCGCTCTCCATATCTTGGTCAATATCTCCATTCTTTTGGATGATTGACCAAAGATATTTAAAGCACTCGCTCATGGCTAGATCTTTCTCGTCTAACCTTACTACAACATCACTTGCCCCCTACGTGACCCACGACGACATTCTAAATACTCAGTCTTAGTCCGACTTAGCTTAAATCCTCTAGATTCAAGTCGTTGTCTCCATTTCTCCAATTTGGCATTAACCCCTGTTTTAGTTTCATCCACCAATACAATATCATCTGCAAATAACATACACCATGGTACCTTATCTTGGATTGGCCTTGTTACTTCATCTATAACCAATGCAAAAAGGAAAGGGCTTAACGCCGACCCTTGAAGCAGTCCAATTGTTATAGGGAAATCCTTTTCAACCCATCACAAGTACTCACATTTGTTGACACATCCCGATACATATCCTTAACCAAGTCAATGTACGTTCGGGGAATACCTTTTTTCAACATTGCCCACCAAAGTACATCTCTTGTCACTTTGTCATAGGCTTTTTCTAGATCAATAAAAACCATATGGAGGTCCTTCTTCCTTATCCTATAATACTGCATCATTTGTCTTAACAAATGAATTGCTTCCATAGTAAATCCTCAAGCTTTGGTGGGGCCCGTGCCATCTAGGCCCCACTATAGGTCTGCAACTGTGTGTGTGTGTGTGTGTATATATATATAGGGTTGGGTTACGGTGAGAAATTTTTTATCTTGAGAAAGGTGAGAAGAGATATATACATCAACAATGACCTAGAGGTACATTGACCAAAAAGTAAAAACAATAGGTACATTAATTGTATACTATAAATCAGGGTGTAAAAATGCGACCGAGTCGTCTCGATGCGGCCAAGTTGACTCGGATTTCATTTCTACCGCACCGATATTTAGCGATTTGATGTGGGTTTTAATACACCGCATTTTTGGATGAATGCGTCTAGTACAACCGCATTAACAATATTCACCCGAATTTGCCAGTAAATGCAAAGAAAAATAGAGCACGAAGGAGAAAGAGAGAAAGCAAATATGATATTTAAACTAGAGAACCAATCAAAATTAAAATTAAATCCTACCTTGTCTTTAAAATGCAGATTCGATCAAAAGCCCTAATTTTATTACTTCAATCACTTTGAATTTAACCCTAAATTAAAACCCTAATTACAAAATGAGTAAATTAATATTGTGAGTTGATAATGCTTGCATGGCCGATTTGCATACATGATGGTGGCGCTGACGGCATCGACTTGCAACTGGCATTTCACGTGAGTTTTCTGGCGTTTCATTGCACTCTGTGTCGCGTTCTTCATCTCCCTTTCTTCTAGGTTTTTCCTTTTTATTTCTAAGGCAAGCATCACTCCTTTTTTCTTTCTCTCTCTTTATTTCTCTGGTATCCCACAATCCCACGTAACACACTTTATTGTCTTTCCTTTTTCTTTTCCTTTGTCTTTTCCTTTCTTTTATTTTGATAGATGTCTTGCTTTTCCCATTTTATTAAATAAATTACTGTAAACATACTGCTAAATTTTTCTTAAAAAATTTAAATATTTAAAATATCTTATTTTACTTGTATATATTAATTAATAGTGTTAGTACTTATAGTTCCATTAAAATAATACTAGGTGTAATAATCATAATAACAAAATAAAATGGCATACTAAATTACTAATAACAAAAAAAAAATCTAAAACCTAATTAAAATTATTATTAAACATAAACTAGCTAAAAATAAAAATTCGTACGAGACAAGCGCGACACAATCCGCGATTAACGCATCAATTCCGTTATCGCATCACCACGATCGTTTTCGCAATCGCGGCCAAAACCGCATTTTTGAACAATGCTATAAATACATTAATTGCATATAAATTGACTTTAGACTATAAATACATTGCTTACAAATTTTAAGAAGGGTAATAGGAAAAATTTTGATTTAATCTTGACCTTTCATTTATTCATCCATGGCTCATGATTGTTTCTCATCCTTCTCACCACAACTAGATTTCTCCCGTGAGCCTTGTTCTATATATATATATATATATATATATATATATATATATATATATATATATATATTTTGAAAACAAGATCTTATGCCGAAAACTGATAACTTTTTATCTGAGACATTTATTTATTAATCAAAAGCAAGGATTAGATCTTGTGCAAAATCAATGTAAACATTTCATGATCTTCTTTCACGGCATATCAATTCACAATCTTCTATCTCTCTCTTCATTCATTTCACCATCCCCTATCTTCATCTTTAGATCTACATTTGAGTAAGTGTTTTTCTCTTCAAATTACTAATTTTCTTCTTCTTATGGCTCATATTTTAATTTTTCTGTTTGCAATTCAAATATATGTTGTTGAATTCTACCACCTAGTTGTATTAGATGTTGAGTATAAGACAATGTCTTAGATTAAAAAAAAAGTATAAGACAATATCTTAGATAAAAAAAAAAAAGTATAAGACAATATCTAACTTATTTGATTTGCTCTGTTTGTCGTTCATGCAAGTGTATCGTGGCCAAGTCACAACAACATTGAATTCAATGCCAAAAAAGTTTCTATGCATTTAATGATCAATAAAAACTGAACTAATGCATCAATGTCCCAGTCTCCAAGAACATAGATTGAGTAGTAATCCATGGTATTGTTGGATGGATATGAATTGGATTCGGACAGGTTTAAATCAACAAAGTAACCGAAATGATTTTAATACAAGCCAGATCTAATGATTAAGTGAAAAATAACTTCCTCAATTTCAAATTAAACACAAAATTCATTTTGCACGCTTTTTAGGGAAGAGATTTAATGGTGTTAATTAACAAAGTGACAAAAAAGATTTTAATACAAGCAAAAATAAGACCATATGTTACTTCTCTTAAAATTGTTGTGGTTAATTTGCTCATTATTTACGCTCTTTACATTTCTTCTTTAAAAAGTGTGCAAAATAATTTGTTGTGTTGTAGTAAAATTTAATCAAATAAAAATGAATCTAGCACCGAAATCGAATAAATCTTTAAGCTCTGATTTAATCTCAATACATGTAAGACCACCCTAGGTGGTCTAATTGTGAGTGAAATAATTTAGGGGAAAAAATAAAAAACAAAAAAGAAAGAAGAAGAACGGTCAAAGACCCAGTGCTCCGTTGTATGACATACTATTAAACCCTATTTAAAAAAAAAGAAGTTACATCTAGAATAATCGAACATGTGACATTGCCAACACAAAAGTAATAAGTTTTTCTTATTTACCAATGAACTATGAGATTGTGAAATTTTTACTTTTAATGATATCTGGTGTGATGCCTAAATATTTATCATGAAATTCTACAGAGGCCCAATTAAAAAAAAAAAATTGGACAGTGGGGTTGGGTCGGAGGGGCTTAGCCACTCATGTAGCCCATGCTTCTAATCCTTTAGTTAGAAATTTGAATGTTGCTACCTTTTAAACATCTATATCGTATTCATATTTTTTGAAAATATGGCTCTTTATTGTAAAATACTTTTAGAGAATGTGTAAGGTTTAGGACGATATTAAGTTTGTTCAAATTCTTAAGTTAGGAATATTTTTGTCATGTTATGTCTTACAAAACCCTACTTAGAAATGTTGTAGAAAAATCGATACGGAAAGAGTCCCATGTAGCCTTTCATAATGACAAACAAAATCTAGCTAGGTGAATAACTCTAGTGCTGTATGCTCTTGTTTGTCCGGATTTCGATTGCCGATGATCAAAATTTCAGACCTGATTCGGACATCACTAAATCATCCTAAGAACACAACTGCCCAGACCTTTCTACACCTCAAGCCATGGATGTGCTATTTCCTAAATTCCACATATGCTTTACTGTAATGAATCAATTAATTAGAAAATTAATTTCTAATATTTTTAGATTTTCAGCATTTTTAATTTATTTTATTTTAATTATCTTTAATTGTCCTTGTTTTGTAGTATTTTGTCTTGTAGCCTTTTGGGTAATTTTGTATTTGAGTATGGAAAAAATATGTAGTGGTAGTATAAATATGTAGGGAGGGGGAAGATAGTGATTATCTAGAAATATTTTGAGAAAAAGCTTTGGCTTGAGAGACTTGTGACCTAAAGTCACTCATTAGAGATTTGCAACCTAAAGTTGCTAAGTAATCCTTGTATTACAATTTCTGAGTTCTTAATCCATATTTCCACATTTTCATCTTTGAACATTTCAGTCTCTTGCACTTGGTATCACAGTGTAATGAATCAATTAATTAAAAAATTAATTTCTAATACTTTTATATTTTCAGAATTTTTATTTTATTTTAATTATCCTTAATTGTCCTTGTTTTGTAGTATTTTGTCTTGTAGCCTTTTGGGTGATTTTGTATTTGAGTATGGACAAAATATGCAGTGGTAGTGGTAGTATAAATATGTAGGGAGGGGGAAGATACTGATTGTCTAGAAATATTTTGAGAAAAAGCTTTGGCTTGAAAGACTTGTGACCTAAAGTCACTCATTACAGATTTGCAACCTAAAGTTGCTAAGTTATCCTTGTATACAATTTTTGAGTTCTTAATCCATATTTCTGGATAATCAGTATATTGTATATTGTAAGAAGGATAACAACCATGGAGGCAAATTGTATATTGTAAGAAGCACCGGCCATGTACTATGCTTACTACTGAGACTTCCGAAAGGATTCATCCCATCTATACACAATCCAAGCCTCAAATTTCGATCATCACTCGCAAATGTCTTATGCAGCCTATCGATGTTCTTCCACTCGGGAGAGTCAGCGGGATGTTTGAGCAAACCATCTTTTTTCCTTCCATCAGCATGCCATCTCTAATTCTTAGCAATTTTTTTTAATGAAAACATGCGCTTTAATCTCGGTATTATAGGAAGATACCACAATACCTTAGCAGGGGGGCCTTTCTTATCACCAGCCCCTTGACGCTTGTAACGCGACTCCCCACACTTAGGACACTTGTCCAAATTATCATATTCATTTTGGAATAGCACACAATCATTTGGACAAGCATGAATCTTTTTATATTCTAAGACAAAGGGGCACATCAGTTTCTTGGCATAATAATTTGACTTTGGAAGCTCGTTACCTTCTGGAAACATTTCACTTAGTTCTTCCAATAAAGCAGTGAAACCAGTGTCACTGATGTCGTACCTTAACTTGATATTATATAATGTCAGTACAACTGAAAGTTTGGTAAACTTTTCGCACCCAGCATACAATGGGTTATGAGAAGCCTCATTCAAAGAATGGAAAACACGAGGATGTTTTCCCAACTCATCCTCAACCCCATCCATCATATCTTTAAGATAATCTCTTTCATCATCATTTGATTTCTCATTGCTCCAATCATCTTCACAATCATCATTACCAAATTCATTCTCAATGTTACAATCTTCCTCATGTACTTGAATTGTGCATTCTTAGTCATCATGACCATCAGTTAAAGTCCGATTCCCTTCACAAACTCCCTCGTCACCATGCTACACCCACACTTGGTATTGAGGCCTAAACCCGTTGCAAATCACATGCTCCCTAACAATGTAAATTGAATTGAACCAACCCACATTGTCACACTTGGCACAGGGACAATAAAACCCATCAGCTCCCGTCTTAGCTTGGTTTTCTAAGGCTGAATTAGAAAATTCAGCCAACTCATTCAAGAATTCATCTGATGCGGTAGACCCACCATACATCCAACTACGATCTTTTCCCATGCAAATTAAATGACCTCGAAGTAAACACATGTTAATGTTGTATCAAATAGTAGAATATATATATATATATATATATATATATATATATATATATATATATATATGTATATAGACATCACACAAAAAAGCTAAATATGGATGTAGTCCAAAGGGTCCTTATCACTCCAGCCTAATCCATCCTTGGACATCTAATCCCACTAGTGAATGTATTTATTTTTTAATGCACAAACTTGTTATTTACACAATTATTTTCTAATATACCAAAAAACAAATACATTAATCTTAAACCAAATTATAACCAAAGATTTGTGCTACTACTTATTTCGTATGATTTTTTTTTTTTTTTAAATTATTCAACAACTATATTACAGAAACTCTTACTTTAAAAACTAAACTTTACTACTCAAATCTATACAATTGATATGAACCATCAGATTAATGATCTTACTTTAAAAACTAAACTCTTAATTTTGATTAGCTTTCTATACTAAAATACAAATTTTTTGAAACTCTAAAATAAAATACGGGAGATTAACGGTCATTATTATGGAGAAAATAGTCACCGAAATTGGAAAAATAAATAACAAAGCTTTTGATATGAATCGTCAGATAGTATTACTAATTTCCCATTGCATATTTAAATTGTATTACTACTTTTCCATTGCATATTCGAAATCATTTTAATGTCATTTTAATTTATGTTCTAAATTATTTGAATTATCATCAACAAATTTGATATTTAACTTATTACACACGACACTTATTGTAGACACCTAAATGTGTCTCCCCAATGTAGAGAATAATGATGAACGTACCATATTGCCATAAGGTCCAACAAAGGAAAATTGACGATGAAAATGCACAATGTACCTCAACCAATTGCCTAAACTATGTTTAAAGTGCCTTGGAAGCAAATTTTAGGTTTTGCGTTGATTACGGGATTTGTTCATAATTTTTCTTCATTTTTAGATATTTTTTTATATTTTTTGCATGCATTTTTCAATGTTTTATATTCATAAAAAATAATAAAAATGTCTTTTTGCATCACAAAATATTTTTAAAAATCATAAAAATAATTTTATAATTTATTCATATGTTTCTATTTTTTTTATCATATTTTTAGAGCTTTTTATGGATTTTTTAGGATTTTTGCATGCATGGGGGCATTTTCGTCATTTCCGAACGTTGAAAATTGTTCCGCAAAGCATATTAGTGTTTTTCATACTTTTCATAATTTTTCAAAATTTTTAATAATTTTTCTGTAATTTTTTAGAGCTTCTGGAGATTTCTAGAACATTCCGGGACGTTTTGGGCATTCCGGAACAATCTGGAACATTCTAGAACATTTTGGGACATCTTGGAGCATCCCGGGACACCCCGGAATATTTCGGAATATTAAAATATTACAGAATATTTCGTAATCGCATAAAATCAGATCATGATCCCAAAAATCGCGCAAAATCGCCAAAAACGTCTACGAAAGCATCTGGAAGCGGCCAAACCTGCGCCTAGACGCAGGGGGCTGCGCCTAGACGCAGGTGGGCTGCGTTTGGGCGCAGCTCTGGTCCTCCCCGAGGCTTCATTGCAGCTTCTGGCCTATAAATACGAGTCCTTCCAAGCGTTTTAGGAGACACCAATACCACGAACCACCCTTCTACATTGCATACTTACATCCTATACGTTTCTCTTTCATCAAACATCTCTCAAAACATCATCAAATACATCACAAAACACCAACTCAATCAACTTTAAACAAGCACATTGCATTCATCATCTTCCTTATTTGTTTGATCAAGGCATTATTAGGTATATCTTTCTGAAGTCTCTACTTATTTTCTATTCATTTATATATGATGATTAATGACATGATTTATGATAATGGTTAATATCGCAAAAAATCTGAATTATTCATGTGAATTCTAATGTCCAAATCAATATTTATCATAATAACGTTTTTTGTCTCATAATTGTCGTTTTATGACCCGGTTGGCTATGATCTGTGATTTTGCAATATGAACGTATAATAAGTTTGATTCATTCACGTATCTTGTATAATCATACATAAACTTTGATTCATATATATTTATTTATTTTCATAATTCAGGACAAAAATAATTTAGTTTTGGTTATCATTCAATTCATAATGCGATCTATACAACACGGTCTTTCTCGCTCAAATTCCGTGTTACAAAACAATCGCTAAATTTTCATAGATCTGTAAATATATATTATTTTTATTATAAATAAACTGATAATATTTTCATATATTTTGAATATTTTCGATTTATCAATTAAATTGCATATTGTAAATAATAATGTATTCATATAATAGTTCTGAATTAGCGTAAATAAATAGATCTGGTTTAATTAATTTTATTGCCGAGTCAAATGTATAGATCTGGCCCAAAGGGTAATTAAACTGGCAATTGACTTCATTAATATTAATATGATGAACGTTTTTAATCATTGGAATTCACTTTGAATTATATTTATTGTGTATAAATCTGTACATTTTTTTTTATAATTATTATTGTAATCATTGTCATTAATCATCATAATTATTATTACTAACCCAACAGCACATCAAACCACTTTTCCAGGAATACACTTTGAACCTGCACATATTTATTTTTATTTGTATTTTATTATTTTCATGCTTTTATTGCTTTTATTTATTTATTTTATTTCGTATTTTGTTCTTGTTTTATTTGCTTTTTTATTTTCTTATGATTTTAATACGGACTTAATTTCAAGTGGTCACATAATTAGTCATATTCTGCAAATAATTCAAACCCACCTAGTAATATACGCTATTTAGGATATAATATGGGATATCTTTGAATTCGGGAATAATAACAGTACGACCAAAAAAAGAGACCTAGTAGAGACCGCTTATAGGCGGGCGGGCCCAATGCACGATTGGCTCGTAACCTGTCCCCGAACCCATACTCTGGTGCACGACCATATGGGGCTAATTGCTCCTGGCTTTCAGTACTTCTTTGGTGTCCATGGACCGTATAAAACGCACGGTGGCGACTCCTACTAGTCCGTATTTACATACGGCGTTAACGAGCATTCAAACAACTTGTGAGACGTAGGCGGCTGGGTAAAAACGACCCCTACAGTTTGGCGACTCCACTGGGGAATATCACTCCTTAGTGATGTGGACAAACTTGAAAAGTCTCGTGGTCTTATTATTATTATTCCCGAATTTTTAGGCATATTGCATGTGGCCCTACGAATAGGTGCCACTTCCATGAACCTTGTAAACATGTCTTTTATGTTTTCCTCCCTAGTCATCTCTAAGACCTGATACTTTGACATAAGCATGCTAATTTTTTACCTTCTCACTTCAGAGTTGCCTTCATATGCTAGCTCTAGTGTATCCCACATTTCCTTTACAGAAGAACAAGCTAGAATTCGATTTACCTCACATTCTGCAATTCCTTGTTGAACAAGTGACATTGCCTTTGCATTTTTCTCTAGCTTCTTGTAATCTTTACTTGTATACTCTTCTTCTAACTTTGGCACAATGAGCCCTTTCTGACTCTTCTTGTGGATGGACGTGGGTCCATTTTTAACAATCATCCAGCATTCATAATCTATCCGAATGATAAGATTTTTCATTTAGTTCTTCCACCAGGAGTAGTTAGTGCCATTGAACTTGGGGAGTCTGGAACTGTTTAATTCTTGAGTTGACATCTTCTTGCTCCTCTAGGTAGTTAACCTTTTGAGAGGTTAGGCTCTGATACCAATTGTAAGTTCAATGTATACTCAAGAAGGAGGGGTTGAATTGAGTATGTGTGTTTTTAAAGTCGTTTTCAAAGTTTGTTAATCTTTTTGTGAGAACAACGATGAAACAGTAAATAAAGAGTAGGGACACAAGGATTTAACGAGGTTCGGCTTCTAAACAAGCCTACGTCCTCCACTCTCTCACCAATATTATTAATCAACTCTGAATAATAACAAGGTTAAACACTCCATTAAATGCTACAACTCTGCAACACTTTATTCCCCAACTGTTAACTCTAACAGTTCACTTAGTGTTCACAAAACACTCCCCAACCACTTCCCTCTAAGTGGTTCAAAGATTACAATAAATCTCCGTAAGTTTTTCTCTTAAAGATGGATATGGAGATAGTTTTGCTCTAAGGATAGACTCTCAGAAAATATGACTTTGTTTTCTTTTGAGAGCAAAAAAAGTCTTACTAGGGTTTTCGAAAAGATTGTATTTATATGCAAGGAAAAAAAAACGTCCCCTAGAAGTGTGCTTGGAGACTTGCCTAAATTCTGTAAACAAGCTCAGTTGACACAAGTGTAAAGGTACCTATTTCAGACCTTTGTCTCTTCCACTACATGTAGTGGAAAGTACTCTAGAGTCCAAACAAGTACATTGCAAAGCTGATTTTGTGTATCAATTTGGCAGATTTCCAAAACATAAGTGATCCATATTTTTCAAATAAATTTTCAAAAATAATTTTGAACACGAAAATCGGTACGAATCACTTAAGTGCACGTGTGTAATACTGAGGTCTGTTCCTACATTGGTCTCAGTACTACAAAGTCTACATCTGGCAAAGAGAACTGTTCCAAGCTTGTTCTTTGTCTGTTCTTAGCTTGTTCTTGGCTTGTTCTCTTTACTGGATATAAAGTTTAAATCTTTTTGCTCTTTACTTAGAAACATAAGGTATATCTTCCTTAGTCTATATTACAAGAAGATCCTAGAAGTACAAAAATTAAAAGACTTCAAGCTCTTGACTTCTGATCCTTCAAGTATCTCAAGGTCTTTAGATTTGCCTTGAAGAGTTCTCACTTGAATTAACCTGTTCAAATTACAAAAATGCATAACAATCAAGTATAGAGAACTAGTTTGTCATCCATCAAATCAAACATGGTTCAGCACCAGTCCTTCACCCAATTATCTTCAAAAATTCATTGACACATTAGCCACTCGTTTCTCTTTAAAAGATTTGGGGCTACTCTCATACATCCTTGGTGTTGAGGTACTTTCACATCCTCATGGATTTTTTCTCTCTCAACAAAAGTACATCAGTGATCTCTTGGCTCGTGCCAATATGACTGAAGCTAAGCCCTCATCCTCCCCTATGGTTGCTCATCCGCCTTTACAACTTGATGTTGGCACACCAATTTCTAATTCCATTGAATATCGAGCTCTTTTTGGTAGTCTTCAATATCTTGCCTTTAATCGTATTGACATTGCCTTTGTTGTTGGTAAACTATCTTAATTCATGCATAAACCCACAGACAAGCATTAGACAGCTCTTCGTCGACTACTTCGCTACCTTAATGGCACTATTCATCATGGTCTCGTGATTCACCGTAACTCTCCATTACACCTCCATGCCTTCACTGACGCGGATTGGGCTGGTGCTCATGACTCCTTCTTCTCCACGTCTGGTCATATTATCTACTTAGGTCGTAATACTCTCGCATGGAGCTCTAAGAAGCAACAAGGAGTTGCTCGTTCCTCAACTGAAGCAGAATTTCGATCCGTAGCATCCACCACAACTGAACGTCTTTGGATACAATCTCTTCTCCATGAGCTTCATGTTCCGCTTGAATCTACTCCTACTATTTATTGTGATAATTTAAGTGCTACGAACTACACTAAAAATCCCGTTTTTCAGTCCGTATGAAGCATCTTGCTCTTGATTTTCACTTTGTTCGAGAAAATGTACAACTTGGTCGCCTTCGTGTTCAGCACATTGCCGGTGATGATCAACTTGCTGATTGTCTTACCAAGCCACTACCCTTGGCTCGTCTTTCGGTTCTACTGTTCAAAATTGGATTGATTCAAAGATCCTCCATTTTGAGGGGGGATATTAGTAAATTATTTGAATTAGTATATTTAAATTATTTAACTTATTTCCTATTTTCTCTACGTCAAAGATTCTATTTCTATAATTTAGCACAATTAAGTTAGTCTTCCTAAGTTAGTTTTAAGTTAGGCTTTATCTCCTTTAATTTAGTAATATTGGTTTGCTTTACAGCTCAACACTTGTATATATATATATATATGTAAACGTATGATATTAAAGTTAAGTAAGAATAATTATATTCCATATTCTCCTCTCTAATCAAGAGCAACCTCCAGCAGCCACCACCAATCACCTCTAGCAACGAACAGTAACAACCACGCACGAGCCAAATACCGAGCAGAGTGAGAGAGAAATTAAAGCAGAGCGCGCGAGAGCAGAGAGAAGAGATCAACCAGAGAGTGTGGTCGGAGATCAGACGAGCACGCAGACAGCAGCAACGACGGTGGCGGCCGGTGGAATTCGTGGTGGAGATGGAGAACAAGCCGCGACAGAGGAAGAGAGAGAGCAGAGAGAAAGAGAGTTTAGGTTTTGAAATGGAAGTGGGAGGGACGAGCCTCGTTTTTATTTTTTGAACAATTCAAATGATACGGTTTTTTTAAAAACTGCATCTTATTAAATAATTCAAATGATATTAATTTTTTTTTGGGGTTTTTTGCATTTAAAAGCTACGTTTTTTCAAACAACCGCATCATTTGATATGCAGCAAAAGATTTTTTTTCTACTAGTGCAAGGGAGGATTTTGTGCTCTTATAAGTTTGTTATGGGTCCTCCTAAATTGTAGTAGGCCAATCATGAAAATTGATAAAATAAAAATAGAGTTTTGAGATTAGCTTTGGATTAATTATTAGGATAAATAAATTAATTAAAAGGGAAAATAAGAGGTTGGGACGTGTGGAATTAAGGCTAAGGCTATTTTGGACTTTGGCCTTAAATTGACAAGTAAGGTAAAATGTTTGGGATCGATTTTTAATTCGGGTTTGAATCTTTGCCCATCAAAATAAATAATTAAATAAAAAATTAAAATAGCCCAAATTTTTAGGTTATTACACCCACAATCCACACCCACTCTGTAAAATGGCTTATTCTTCCCAAGCACTCCATAACTACAGTAACAAATTCCAGCTAAAATTAACACAATAACTAGGAATATGATACAAAATTTCATAATTTGATGACTTTTAAAAGACCCCAAGATTGCAACTTTGATTTTTGATGGTGTTTGAGGTTCCATACTCTCAATTCTCCAATAATTTATCCATTTATTTCATCAAAATCATTGCAAAACCAAATTTTAATTATACCCCAGAAAAAATTCCATCAATTGAGCGATAACCCATATACTGACAATACTCTCAATTCTCCAATAATTCATCCATTTTTTATCATCAAAATCATTGCAAAACCATATTTAGATTAAACCCCAGAAAATAATCCGATAATTGAGCCATAACCCATGTATTAGAAGGTTCAATCATACAAAAGGGTGGTCCTAAATTTATACTAACTATAACAATACTTTCAATTCTCCAATAATTCATCCAATTTTTATCATCAAAATCACTGCAAAACCAAATTTTGATTATACCCAAAAAATAATCTGATAATTGATCCATAACCCATGTTATTAGAATGTTCAATCAAATAAAGGGTGATCATTAATTTCATCAAAAATAGCACTAAAGTGTTGTACTTTGAAGAATCAAGCACAAAGTTAAATCAAGTACTACAACTATTTATTATATCAGTGGATTGTATGAAACGCATACCTGGGGTAAAATTTACTCCCTCCATAACATAAAGATTTCAACATTTGTTTTTTCACGCATTTTGAAGAAGCGATTTAAGGGTCTAAACGACCAAATTAATCAAAATGTTTTTAACACAAGTAAGAATGTGATTATAAGTTATTAATATCAAAATTATTTTGATTAATTTGGTCGTTTACACCCTTAAATTACTTCCTCAAAATACGTGAAAAAACAATTGTTGAAATCTTTATGTTACGGAGCGAGTAGAAAGATTCAACTTTTGTAAGATCTCTCAAAAATTTGACAGACTGAACATCGAAAGATTAATTAACGTAAAAATTGTTGGAGTAGTAGCTATCAAAAGTGGAGTATCCAACAGCCTTGTTTTGCACTTCAGAGTTCACACATCACACGAGTTGAGATCCTCTAGAGTTTAGGATTAGTAGAGTTATGAGAGTGGGAGCTTTTAAATATTTTTTGTATGACTTTTGCAGAAATTATCTTAGCCATTGATTGTTTTTCAAGGGTTCAAATTTTAAAAATCTACCAAATCTACTAAAATTGAAATCTAGAGGATCTAAACTCACATCACACATGGTTGTCAGATTGTTGAAGATGGTTCACTTGGGCCCCACCTTATGATGGTTGTTCGTAATGGGCTACAAGCCTACATATATGAGGTCATTTTCAATAGGGTTAGGATTTGTGAATAAAAAATTGTTTTATTAATTGGGTTTGGGTCCTGATTTTTGTAACGTATGTCTAATTTATCTCGAGATATGCATGCTTTTGGGAAATTTATGGTTATACTCGTATATCGTGATAATATTGTAATACAACCTAGGCTGCACGTACAAAGATGCCGGAATGATACGGACACGGTAAAACGTCAATCCAAAATTGAAGGATACGAGGACACAGGAATATAGTATATTAAAAAATATATATTTCTTATATAAATTATTAAACAATATATATATATATATATATATATATATATTTTTTAGAGGAAAAAAATTCTTTTTAAAATTAGATTGTTGTTAAAAGGTTAACTTTAGTCAATAATAATGATTGATCACGATTTACATTTTATTTACCTTAATTTAGATTACAAATTATATTATAACTTCTTATTTAAGTAGAACATTCAAGCCTTGAATGAAGTTTAAAATGCGTTAAAAGTTTCTTAAATGTGCCTTATATGTGTTATATAAGTGTCGGCCATATCACTAAAATTATTGGACACGTGAGTTGGTGTGTCCGACAAATATTTAGGTGTGTCCGACGAGTGTCGGTGTCCGATACGTGTCGGATACGGGATACGCCACTTGTGCAAAGTGTCCGTGTGTAATACCCGTAATTTTTCATGGATTTTCAAAAATAATATTTTCTTTAAAGAGGTTTTATATTTTATAAAAGAGCTTTTCGAATTATTTTTTCAAAGGTATTTATTATAAACAAAGTATTTTGCCGTAATATTATTTTCGGAAAATAATAAATTATTTTTGAGGTTGAAATATTTTCAAAATAAATAAATATGTATTTTACTATTTTCGAAAATAATATATATGTATTGCAAAAATTATTTTATTTTATTGAAAAATATTTTTGGTAAATAAAAATATTTTTATGGCTTAGAATTTTATTTTTAAAAATCGTTTTATGCATGTCGTATTATAATTGCCGCATAATTAGATTAATTAGTCAATTAGTCATCATGTAATTAAAGCTTGGCAACACAACTCCTGAGGCAAGCTCATCACCACACCACCAAGCACTTTAGATGACAACCAAATATGTTTTAATGAAATAAAGACAAACATGCATAATGTAGATAGAGATGAATTACTTGATTATCTTAAATTCACCATTGATCAATGTATTATTGATGGGTATGTCTACCAAAACAACAAAAAGAAACTAAAAGAAATAGTTCGAGATTATGAAATAGGTGGTGCTAGATCTGCTAAACTTGAACTTATTTGTGAGGAACTTAAAGAAAAATTTCGGAACTTGAAATGACAGCAGATCAGCAAAGAATAGAACTTAAGACATTAAACTCCAAACCAGTCCCTAAAGAGGATGAATTTTTTGGAAAAATTGAAAAGGGGTTTAATGAGCTCAAGGAACTGTTTACACATAATTCAAATTTTGAACTGCCAAAAGATACACGTATCTTGAGTAAATCTGATGTTGTACTTGCATATGACCACTTGATTGAAAAACTCGAAGATTTACACAAGGAACATAGTGATCTTTAAGGTTTCTAAGAAGGCTGGTTCTCTCACTGCTTTTGATGATGTTCTTGATGTCTTACATGATGAGTGCACAACTAAGATCTGTGATCTTGAGGATGAACTCATCTTGCTGCGACAAGAAAACATTAAGAAAACCAGTGACGAACCAGATCCCTCCCTGGTCTCAAGACTACAAGATGAACTTCAAAAGACCAAACTTGATCTGAAATCTTTTGAGAAACAAAATGAAGTTCAACTTAAGAGGCTTGAAAACAAGGAGAATAAGCTAACAGATTGTATGAACCAATTGAAAAAAATGTTAGATGCTCTGAAAACCCTAACCATCCTCACATCCCAACCTGGAAATTCTCAAAGGTTTGGTTTAGGGTATTCTGGATCTAGTTCTACAACGGTTCTAGGAAGAGACAACACATGGTTGAATGAATTCAAGAAAGGCAAGTATATATTTTCCAAAGACATGCATGTTTGCACCTACTGTGGAAAAAGTGGTCATATAACTAACAATTGCTTTACTAAAAAGAAACATGACAAGAAGAAAAAAACCTACACCAAACAGGTGTGGGTTAGGAAGGTCAAGGTTGAGAATGTTTCAAAGAACAAGGAACCCAAGCCGGTCTGGGTTACTAAGACTATCCTTTTATTTGCTTGTGCATGTACGAGTGAAAGGAACGCCATATTGTATTTGGACAATGGTTGCTCAAGACACATGTCCGGGATAAAGAACAATTCCTTTCACTCATTGCATTCGAGGGAGGGCACGTGACATTTGGTGATAATAGCAAAGGACTTATCAAAGGAGTAGATAAGGTTGGTAAGTCACTCTCCCAAGCAATTAAAAATGTTTACTATGTAGAAGGTTTGAAACTTAACCTTTTGAACATCTCTCAACTATATAACAAGAGAAATAAAGTGAATTTTGAATCAAACACTTGTCACATAGTGAACCCTAAGACAAGGGAACTGGTCTGTGAAGGAACAAGGCATAACAATGTGTATATCACATACTTAAGTCAAATTCCACAGAATAATGCCCTCTGTCTTTGTAACGACCCGACTTTTTGGACTTGTCGATTGACGAAGGAAATCGACATGCGGATCATTACTTAAACATTAAACTTAATATTAATTAAATATTCAAAAACTAAGTCATCTTTTATTAACTTAATAGTCAAAATCCAAAGGTCCATAAAGATAAATACTAAAATTACATGAATTAAAGATGTCTTTCCCAACAGGCTGGGATAAATACTAGCATAAAAGTCTTATTAAAACTCTAAATAAACTAAGGTCAACTACTGATCTCAGCCACACAAAGCCCAATCCAGCGAAAGCCCGTTCTAAGCTGCTGCATCATCACCTGAAACTGAGGGGGGGGGGTCCACCGTCAGTGGCGAGTAACTAGGCTGTCCCGCTTAATTGAGGGACCGCTAAACACATAATATCATAGAATTATACATGGAAACCACACATAAACATAGTACATCTTATGCAAAAATTCATACGAGGTACGTATAAAAATACGTACAAAAATACGTATAAAATACGTATAAGAATACCTGCAGAAATACGGTTAGAATTACGTACAAAAATACGTATAAAAGTACGTATACAATACAAAATACATACGAACTACATTATACATACATACATACCAGACTCACACAGCGGAAGACTTATACCAAACATACGTACGGCTTATCTTATACTATCATACATCTTATCCTTCAATTATCGTAATATACTTCATATTATCATCAATTCCATATTCATATCATTCATCTTAACTTATATTCATATCATATCATATCATATCATATCATCTTTACTTCTTAACGGACCGGTCACTATAGCTCTCTGTGGATCCCGTGTGCACCACAACTATCCTAAAACATGCCGGGGTGAACTCGTGTATTCAACCCATAGTGGATCCCGTGTGCACCACTAAGCCTAAGCTATGGCCATAACTCCTAAATAGCAGCTCGCACAACAACAAAATTGGACTCGGCCGACCGCCAGTTACCGACCGTTAGTGGTCGGTAATTGGATTTACCGACCGTTTGTAGTCGGTAAAAATGGGTCGCTGAAATAGTAGTCGGTAAAATATTTTACCGACCGTGTCGACGGTCGGTAACAAATTACCGACCGTCTACCGACCGTTTACACAGTTGGTCAAAAATGGAGGGAAGAGGTGCGTACCGACCCCTTAAACGGTCGGTCTTACCGACCGCCTAGACAGGCGGTCGGTCATACCGACCGTTTAGGCGGTCGGTACGAACCTCTTCCCTCCATTTTTTTTGGTGGCAAAAAGTTATTTACCGACCGTTATGCGGTCGGGAAGTAACTTTTACCCGCCTTTTTTGGCGCCATTTCTTTATTTTGAACACTGATTTACCGACCGTTGAGCGGTCGGTAATTTGGTTTTTTGTTTTTTTTTAAAATACCTTAAAAAATAGGGCAAAAACAAATTAAAATTAAAATATAAAAATAAATTAAAATTAAACAAATTCAAAATTTCAAAATTGCATTTTATATTAATAATATAAATAATTTGTACAATAATCCAATAATAGTAATATAACAATATAATACAACTATGCTACGAAGGCTCCAGAAGCGCCGGAACCGTCTGTCGGATCATCAGGAGGGCCTCGGTGAGTGAAGGAAGGATCACCGAATCTCCTCGCGAAGGCGTCCATCTGCGCCTTCAACTGGGCGAGGTACTCCTCCCGCTTCTGTTCTCTCCCCTCCCGCTCCTTTTCTCTCTGCTCCCGCTCCTTGTCTCTCTGCTCCATCTCTACCCTAGCGCGCTCGGACTCCTCCAAACGCTGGGACATCTGTTGTAATTGAGCGGAAACCGATGGAGAATAGGAAGATCCGACGTGGCGCCTCCGCGAGATTCTCTCGTAATAGAGAGAAGCGCCCTCCCTGCCGAACCCTAGAACCTCTCCCTTCCTGAAGCCACCAACCGTATCAAAGAAGATCTGGTTGGAGTCCGTCTCTGAACCACTAGCCTGAGACTCGGAAAGGTTCTGGTTATATTGATCCTGCAAATTATGGAGTTAGTTCAAACGATTCTAAACAATAAAGAATCAAGTTGACATTTTAGGTCATTTTCGAGCTTTTTCTTGCATTTTCGCACCTAACTTGTCAAGTGTCGTTCCATTACTAGATTTCAAAGCTTATACACGTCCTATAACACCCTATTATACTTGTTAGGGGTTGATTATGTTGATTATTGGGCCCCACCACCATTTTAGGTCAAAACTTGGCTTTTTAGGTCATTTTCGAGCTTTTTTTTGCATTTTCGCACCTAACTTGTCAAGTGTCGTTCCATTACTAGATTTCAAAGCTTATACACGTCCTATAACACCCTATTATACTTGTTAGGGGTTGATTATGTTGATTATAGGGCCCCATCACCATTTTAGGTCAAAACTTGGCTTTTTAGGTCATTTTCGAGCTTTTTTTTGCATTTTCGCACCTAACTTGTCAAGTGTCGTTCCATTACTAGATTCCAAAGCTTATACACGTCCTATAACACCCTATTATACTTGTTAGGGGTTGATTATGTCGATTATAGGGCCCCACCACCATTTTAGGTCAAAACTTGGCTTTTTAGGTTATTTTCGAGCTTTTTTTTGCATTTTCGCACCTAACTTGTCAAGTGTCGTTCCATTACTAGATTTCAAAGCTTATACACGTCCTATAACACCCTATTATACTTGTTAGGGGTTGATTATGTCGATTATAGGGCCCCACCACCATTTTAGGTCAAAACTTGACATTTTAGGTCATTTTCGAGCTTTTTTTTGCATTTTCGCACCTAACTTGTCAAGTGTCGTTCCATTACTAGATTTCAAAGCTTATACACGTCCTATAACACCCTATTATACTTGTTAGGGGTTGATTATGTCGATTATAGGGCCCCACCACCATTTTAGGTCAAAACTTGACATTTTAGGTCATTTTCGAGCTTTTTTTTGCATTTTCGCACCTAACTTGTCAAGTGTCGTTCCATTACTAGATTTCAAAGCTTATACACGTCCTATAACACCCTATTATACTTGTTAGGGGTTGATTATGTCGATTATAGGGCCCCACCACCATTTTAGGTCAAAACTTGACATTTTAGGTCATTTTCGAGCTTTTTTTTGCATTTTCGCACCTAACTTGTCAAGTAACGTTCCATTACTAGATTTCAAAGCTTATACACGTCCTATAACACCCTATTATACTTGTTAGGGGTTGATTATGTCGATTATAGGGCCCCACCACCATTTTAGGTAAAAAGTTGACATTTTAGGTCATTTTCGAGCTTTTTTTTGCATTTTCGCACCTAACTTGTCAAGTAACGTTCCATTACTAGATTTCAAAGCTTATACACGTCCTATAACACCCTATTATACTTGTTAGGGGTTGATTATGTCGATTATAGGGCCCCACCACCATTTTAGGTCAAAAGTTGACATTTTAGGTCATTTTCGAGCTTTTTTTTGCATTTTCGCACCTAACTTGTCAAGTAACGTTCCATTACTAGATTTCAAAGCTTATACACGTCCTATAACACCCTATTATACTTGTTAGGGGTTGATTATGTTGATTATAGGGCCCCACCACCATTTTAGGTCAAAACTTGGCTTTTTAGGTCATTTTCGAGCTTTTTTTTGCATTTTCGCACCTAACTTGTCAAGTAACGTTCCATTACTAGATTTCAAAGCTTATACACGTCCTATAACACCCTATTATACTTTCAAGGGGTTTTTTTTTGCAGTTTAGGTCAAGTAATTAATCATGACAAACAATAAACATCAAATGCAACTACTAAACAAACAATCCTATTCGTACTCATCGGCTTATAAGCCGGAATTCCGCTCTAAACATCAAATGCAAATCATAAAAAACAATCCTATTCGTACTCATCGGCTTATAAGCCGGAATTCCGCTCTAAACATCAAAGTAAACAAAGAAAAGAACATTACCATCACTTCCTTGGCCTTCTGGCTAATTGGTTGCGGTTCCATGCCGGGGCGCCTTTTGAAGTGAGTGTCAAGGAAGACATCCGCAGCGTCAGGGAACTTCCCTCCTTGCTCCTTAGCCAATTTCTTGGCTCGCTGAATCACCGACACAGATCCAGCGCAATGAGAGGCCGGGGCGGCGCCACTAGCGTTGCCAGCTCTCCTGTTTACCTTCGCCCGAGCTGACCTCTCCTTAGACTTCTCGTCAGTAAGTCTATCCTTCATTGCGCTATACATCTCATCACCTGTCATGGAAAACAATCAAACTTAACACTTGATGGGCAGTATTGATATTTTAGCAAATTTTAGAAATGACTATCCAATACTCACCGAGCCAGCTAAGTCGATCTTTCCGCTTGTGAACCACATCGTTGAAGATGTCTTTCAGGCGTCTTCCAGCCTTGCTCTCATAAGCATCTCGTACTCTGCCCTCGAGCTCAGGCCTCCAACGATACTGTTTCTGCATTCGACAAAATCCAATGAATTATGTTATTGTTAGAAATTATATATAAAAAAACACTATTTATTACAGAGTTTGTCTTTATCACCTTCCACATGTTCCACCAATGTGCCTTGGTTGCCTGATCCACCTCGGTGTAGTTCTTCCAAGGCTCACGGAAGTAGGACTTTATCACGTGTGATATGGATCGAACAACACTGCTCGTGTCAAACCTTGCACACGAAACAAAGTAAGATTAAATAAACAACATATGAATACAACTTAATTTCAATTATTAAAACATTAAAAAATAAAACAAAAACTCACCATAGGCCATCAGGGTCTAATGTGGACGTCGAAGCTACGTCCGGATCAACGTCGCCACCATCATCGTCACCAGAAGGCTGAGAAGACGGAGTAGCCTCAGCAGCAGCACCAGAAGGAGATGGCTCCAACTGAGGAGACGGAGTAGCCTCAGCAGCAGCACCAGAAGGAGACGGCTCCAACTGAGGCATACGCGGTGTCGGCATAAACTGCGGCCGAACTGGAGGAGGCCGCGTAAGCGGAGGAAACTGAGCAGATGGAGCATCAAACTGGAGCTGACGCGCAGCCCCGTGGTCCAGAGATAAGGAAGGTGAAATCGACGGCCGTGTCATAGACGACTGACGCCGACGAAGTTCACCAGGACCAATAATGGTGGGCTGGGGTTGCTCGTCCTGACTCTGCGCTCCAGATTTCTTCTTAGCACCACCAGGTCGTTTTGATGACATTTTCCTGCATAAAGTTGTTAGTAAATCAAAAGAAATACAATGAATTAGGCAAACAAACCCCAATCACAAACACAAATATAATGAATAACATAACTAAACAATCACCGTTAATAAATTACAATTTTTACAAGAATTTGGTTTTTGGTTTCAAATTACAATAAATTGCTACAATTATTACATCCTAATGAAACAAACCGATGTCATCAACGTCCTCGTCATCATCATCAACCATGTCATCGATTTCATCATCGTTAAGCTCCTGTCCACCGTCATCGTCGTCTTCATCTAGACTCGGAATGACCTCCTCATATTCGTCATCATCACCCTGAATAACCTCGTAGTCTGGGATCTCGTCTGGAGAACATAAACCTACAGGAACAAGGGATGTTGCCTCTTGTAGAACATCCGAGTCCACCGGTGCATCAACCTCTGACCTAGCTTTGGTCTTGAACACAGCCCACCACTGCAATTTGTCTCTCTTAAGGCTAGGATAAGGTGCATAATAAACCTGGCTGGCTTGGTAGGAGACAATGAAGGGGTCATACCACGAGAGTGTCCTAGAGTGATTGACCTCTACAAGTCTATATTTCTCATGGATGTTCATGCCCTTGTCACAATCAAACCAACGACAGTTGAATAATACCGTCTTGTAATCTGCATCACTCCCGTGGTAAGACAATTGTAACACCTCTTCCAAAGTGCCGAAGTAGTCACCCCCTCCTTGACTCTCAACACAGACCCCATAATTCATGGTTGACTTGTTCCTTCCATAGCTTTGTGTGTGGAAATTGTACCCATTGACGTAGAATTGATTCCAAGTTGTGACTTCTGTGGAGGGTCCCATCGCAAGAGCTCGTGTGACGTCATCGGCAGACTGTGTCTGAAGAACCTACATTTGCATTGGTGAGTCAGATAGTAAAATGATTTTACGTAATTATAAAATAAAGTTGGGGTATTAGGGGGTTGAAATTCCTCACTTGTTTCCTTAACCATCCTGGGTATTGGGATTCGCATTTGATCCAGACATCATCTCTCTTTATTTGGGGATTTGAGTCTACTATGTGATCCTCAAATTGCCTATTATAGTGCGCAAATTCGATGTTAGTCGCTTAGTATTTTTTTTGTAATCTAACACAGTTAAAGTAAGAAAATTACCTTTCGTACTCACTTAGTATGCCACAATTTGCAAGGACATACAGATGGAGTCGGAGATACTCCTTGTCTGTCAACCAACGTTTACTACCACTCGATGCAGGTTGACCACAATCCTCCCTAAACAATTCAGGGACATCGACACCATGTTGGCTTTCAACAGCATGATATGCATTTCTACCCAAATCCCTCGACTTGGTATCAACCTCAGATTGAAAATACTGTGAGCAGAAATTGGATATCTCCTCAGCCAGGTATGCATTGCATATAGATCCTTAAACCCTTGCCTTGTTCCCCACTTTACGTTTCAAGTGGTTAAGGTACCTGTGGGTAAAGAATACATGTGGATTGTAAATCACAATTCAGAAGAAATGAGTAAAGGGGTATAAACGATTACAATAACTCACTGTTCGAATGGATACATCCATCTGTATTGAACGGGACCCCCAATATATGCTTCATGTGGCAAGTGTACAGGCAAGTGCTCCATGGAGTTAAAGAATGCCGGAGGAAACAGTTTTTCCAACTTACACAAGATCTCGGCAATGTTCTTATGTAGGCGGTCCATCTCACTCAACGTGATAGTGGGAGCACACAAGTCACGGAAGAATTGGCTTATTTCGGTTACTGCCTTCCAAATATGAAGGGGGAGCAACTCTCTTAGACAAACAGGCAACAACCGCTCCATAATTACATGACAATCGTGACTCTTCATTCCATGGAGCCTATTTTTTTTTTTATCAACACATCGGCTCAGGTTCGAAGCATACCCATCAGGAAATCTCAAGTCTCGGATCCAGTCACATAACACCTTCTTCTGCTCCTTGTTAAGTGCGTAAGGCGCCTTGGGCATCACCTCATTACCCTTACCATCATCAATGAGCTGCAGCTCTCGACGCCTGCAGACACTCTTCATGTCTTTCCTCGCACTAACAGTGTCAGACGTTTCGTCTTTCACGTCCATGACGGTGTGGATGAGCTGCTCGAAGAAATTCTTCTCGATATGCATCACGTCTAAGTTGTGCCGAAGCAGCAAATCCTTCCAATACGGCAGTTGCCACAAACAAGATTGCTTATCCCATCCTATTTTTTTCTTCTTCAATTCCTTCAAAGCATCAGGACCGTCAGCTGCTCGCGGTAAGTCCTTGACACACTGCCACAGTTCCTCACCTGACATGATATGAGGAGCCGAGTCATTTTCAACTCTGTTCTTACAAAAAGCCGTCTTATTCTTTCGAAAGGGGTGATCGGAATCTAAAAATTGACGATGGCAATCAAACCATGATACTTTGCCACCATGTTTTAGCCAAAAGGCCTTGCTATTCTCCATACAATACGGGCACGCCTTTTTGCCAAACGTGTTCCAACCTGACAACATACTGTATGCTGGAAAGTCACTGATAGTCCACAATAAGGCTGCACGAAAATTGAAATTTTGCTTCTTTGATACGTCATAAGTCAAGGACCCAACCGACCATAGGTGCTTCAACTCATCAATCAAAGGCTGCATGTAGACATCCAAGTTGTTTTTCGGATTTTTTGGCCCAGGGATAAGCAAGGAAAGGAAAATGAAAGGTTTCTTCATGCACATGGACGGCGACATGTTGTACGGTGTAGTTAAAACAGGCCAACAAGAGTATTGCTGTAACGACCCGACTTTTGGCTTATCGATTTACAAAGGGAAACCGACACTCGGATCATTACTTAATCATACTAAACAATAAATCAACATAATAGATGGAAATAAATTATCTTTTATTAAAATACTGCTGAAAAACATAATATTCCACTAAATGAAATTACATCAAGTGTCTGGAAATACTGTCCCAACATGCTGGGATCATATAAATAATTAAATAAATGTTTAACTGTTTGGAAATACTAGGGAACAACTTATACTAAGGCCTAAACTCTCTCAAGCCCAACCGGCGAAGCCCGCTTTAGTCTGCTGCAACATCACCTGAAACTGAAGGGGGGGGTCCACCATCAGTGGCGAGTAACTAGGCTGTCCCATTTAATCGAGGGACCACCATTCACATAATATCATAGAAAATAATCATAAAAACTATAAAGAAATTTAATACATGTTTTACACACAAATGCACAAAGATCCATATAAAAATACATATAAGATCACGTATAAAAGTACGTATAGAATACGTATACAAATACGTATAAAAGTACGTATAAAGGTACGTATAGAAATACGTATAAATACCCCTGCAGAATACGGTTAGAATACGTATAGATACGTATAGTATACGCATAACCAACCCTGCAAATACGGTTAGAACACATGCAAAAATGCATACGACATTCGTATATTTATACTAACTCATTATTCGGAAATACACAGCGGAAGACTCACATTATACCATCTTTACCTTATATTCTACATCAAATATAATCCCAATAATCTTAATCATAATTTATCATATCCTCTCATCATCTATCATGTCTTATCATTTCATATCATAATCTTGTCTCAATCATCTCATGTCTTTCTTATTATATTAGATCATAATCTATCTTATCATCAATTCTTAGAAATCATCTTATCTTCATCTTTATGATTTCATCTCATCAAATCGTATGATCCTAATATAATATCTTTGTTGGACCGGTCACTAATAACTCGTTATGGATCTCGTGTTTCACCATAACTCCCTAGAACATGCCGGGAGGAGCTCGTGTACTCAATCCCATAGCGGATCCCGTGTTTCACCGCTAAGTCTAAGCTATGGCCATAACTTCCTGGTAGCGACTCGCAGATACGGTTACCAGACGACTACATGTTCTAAGGTCAAACTACTCGGGGGAACTCATGTGTTCGTCCCATTGAGCAGTGGTTCTGACTTAACCCACTAATGACTCGTGTATCATACAGGTGGGTGTCCATATTGTATCTTATATCTTCAATTAATTCAATCATCTCATATATTAGGATAATACTAGGTGACCGTAATAGGAAATGAAATGTTCGGAGTCCCAGGAAAGAGAGGTGCGGCACGTATATTGGCCACCTTAAATACCAAGTCTTTCCTAGCCAGAGACCGAGACATAACATGTATAGCTATTACTCTGTTTCCTTTCTTATCCCTAATAATTATTTTATCCGTAATATTTATTATTAATTATCCCTAAAATAATAATAAGCCAAAATTAATTAAAGGGGACTCTTTTAACAATTCCACACGGCAATTTCATAAATTAAATAATAATTAATCAATTCCTTAAATTAATTTAATTAATCAAATTAATTACTAAAATTACCCAAAAATATGATCAAAATTCTATTTCCCAAATTTGACCTCACTCGACATTTCTCCAATTTTACCAAAATTAATCAATTAAATTATATAAATTCAACCAACAATAAACAATTAATTTAGATAGACAATATTCATAAAAATCATGCTAACATCAATTACAAGATTAAAATCAAGAATCAAGATCCAAAAATTAACATGCTTCAATCACACGGCATTTATAATCAAGAAAGGCAAAAATAATACTTTTAATCTTTTCTTTAATCTTTAGCTCACTCGGGAAAATCCCGAGAGTAAGTAGATTTTATATATACATGATATAAATTTAATTAATTAAATACATTACAATCATGCTTAAAATAATCAAGAAACAAATCAAGAATATATATATACATCACTCGAAAATCATGAACAACAATACCAAAAATTACGTATTTAATTAATTAAATTCAATAACCAATAAATCATAACGAACTTTATAATAAACATTAAAATTATCCTTAAAACACCATATTTTACACAATCTGATTTTAAAGTATTAAATTAAGAACCACCATTAAAAGGTCTCGAATAATCTTTAAAATTTTATGGAAGTTAAATATAAGTTAAATGTCAAACGTGCGGAAATTTCGCCCAAAAATATCATCTTTTACTATTTTTAAGGAATTTTATAATTATCAAATCAGATTAGGCTAAATTCAGTTTCAGATTTTTCTGCCATTGAAAACGTTCTTCAAAAATTACGAAAATTTTACACAAGCTGTAAAACACTATTAATGACTTCCACCTAAAATTTCATAGCATTCTGAGTCGATTAAGTATCCTATTAAATTCGTAAACCGATTCTGGACAGTTTTGCCGGTTTGAAAGATTAAATTATTTCAAGCAAGAGATAAACGAAATTCGCCATGAAATAAATCTTGATTAAAGATCAAACAGTTAAGAAACTCCTAAAATTATTCTAAGTCACTCGACACATTAGCACAACAAGGAAAAAAATATTCATGCAATTATTCATACAAAAATACATAAATAAATAAATTAATTTATGCATAGAATACCTTAAAATAATAAAGGTTCATACTACAATCAAGAAATAACATGGAAGTACACATCTAAATTCAACATTACATCACTCGGCAATTTTGGCATAAAACAAGATCAAACCCTACAATTTTCATGATTTTAATTCCCTAATTAACTATGTGATTAGCTACCCAAAGATTAAATAGGAAAGCTAGTTACCTTAAAACGCAAAATTAATCCAAGGTAACAATGGAGGTTCACGGCTATATGAGAGGGGAAAAGATGGAGAAAACTTTAGAGTTTGGGGCCAAATAACAAATAGGACCCAAATGGAGAGAAGGGGTCCTATATATAAAGAGAATAAAAAAAAAAACAAAACAAAACCCTAAGAACTCTAATGATTGCCGTGAACATAGAGGAAAAAGAGGGGGAGAAGTTGTTGGTCAAACAACAACTTTGAATGGGCTAAGAGATTTTAAAATAAAATAATTTAATTAATTTAATTATTAAAATTATAATAATAATCCTTAAATAAATTAAATCAAATAATCTTGGCCCAAAACAAGGAGTGGCCGGCCAAGACATTACAAGAAATAAATTGAGTCTTTGGCCCAATTTTGGAAGAGAAAGGAATTGGGCTAAGAATAGAACAGTCCAATTTAATGGGCCTATTGGACTTAAATTGAATAAATCCTATTAATAACCACGAAATTTTCTGGCCCAAAATTCCGGGTTATTACAGTCACCCCTCCTTAAATAAATTTCGACCTCGAAATTTACTTAACGGAGCTCAAACAGAAACCAACAAACAACACAACCAACAAAACCAAACAGAAAACAAAAACCAAAATAAAACCCATACCTGCTTCGAACAATTCGGGATACTTCTCCCTCATCGAAGCCTCGGTCTCCCAAGTGGCCTCCTCGAACTTCTGGCTACGCCACAAAACCTTAACCAAAGGCACCACCTTGCGACGCAAAATCCGATCCTGACGATCCAAAATCTGAACTGGCCTCTCCTCAAAAGTCAGGTTCGGCTCGATCTCTGATGACTCGACCGGAAAGACATGTGAAGGATCATTGACATACTTCCGTAGCTGTGACACATGGAATACATCATGAACCCTCGATAGGTCCGGAGGCATCGCCAACCGATAAGCGACCTCACCAACTCGCTCTAAAATCTCGTATGGTCCAACATACTTAGGTCTGAGCTTCCCTTTCTGACCAAACCGGACCACACCCTTCATAGGAGACACCTTAAGCAGAACCTTGTCTCCAACCTCAAACTCTAGCGGCTTCCGACGACGATCAGCATAAGACTTCTGCCGACTCTGAGCTGCCTGTAGTCTCGCCCTGATGATCTTCACCTGCTCAACTGTATCCCGGATATGATCGGGACCAATCACCAAAGCATCACTGATGTCGCTCCAACAAGTAGGACTACGACACTTACGCCCATACAAAGCCTCATAAGGAGCCATCTGAAGACTGGCGTGATAACTATTGTTGTACGAAAACTCCACCAAACTCAGAGATCTAACCCAAGATTGCTGGAAGTCCAACGCACAAGCCCGTAGCATATCCTCCAAAGTCTGGATGGTCCGCTCTGTCTGCCCGTCAGTAGCTGCGTGAAAAGCCGTACTCAAATTAAGCTTAGTCCCAAAAGCCTCCTGCAAAGACTTCCAGAACCGTGACAAGAACCGGGGATCTCGATCGGACACGATATCCTTCGGCACACCATGTAACCGAATAATCTCCCTCGAGTACGCTTCCGCCATCTTCTCCATTGACCAAGTAACCTTCATAGGAATGAAACGAGCCACCTTGGTCAAACGATCCACGATCACCCAAACAGTATCCAAACCCGTAGACGTTGTGGGCAAACCAACCACAAAATCCATGGAGATGGAATCGAACTTCCACGTGGGTATCGGCAATGGTTGCAACAAACCACCTGGTCGCTGATGCTCGATCTTCACCTTCTGACACGTGAGGCACCGTGCCACAAATTCTGCGACCTCTTGCTTCATCCTCGGCCACCAGAAACATTCCCTTAGGTCCTTATAGAGCTTCCCGCCACCTGGATGCACCGAATACGGAGTATTGTGAGCCTCTTCCATAATCCGGTTCCTCAGATTCGAAACACGGGGCACACACCACCTGTTACGGAACAAGGATTAGTTTCCACAAGGCGAAAAATTAGTTCATAAAAACAATAGCTCCATTACCTGTTACGGAACCTCAAACTACCATCAGGTTCAATCGTGAAGTCTTCTGCCTTGCCTTGAAGTTTAGCTTCACGAATTTTCTCGAGTTGCGGGTCTTCCTTCTGCTTCTCCCGTAACTCCTGATACAAACTAGGCTCGACACTCATAGCACTCAAAAACACTCTAGTGCTGCCTGGTGTAACCATCTCAATTTCCAACTTGCGAAGGTCGGAACAGATTTCCTTAGGTAAAACCGCCACTCTGTTACATGAATGACGATCCTTACGACTAAGGGCATCGGCTACCTTATTAGCTTTCCCTTCACAATAATCAACTGAGAGGTCGTAATCCTTGATTAATTCGAGCCACCGTCGCTGCCTCATGTTGAGTTCCTTCTGAGTGAAGATGTACTTCAGACTCTTGTGATTGGTGAACAACTTGCAAGACACCCCATAGAGATAATGTCGCCAGATCTTCAAAGCGAATACCACCGCTGCCAACTCCAAGTCGTGAGTAGGATAATTCTGCTCATGAACCTTGAGCTGTCTCGAAGCATATGCAATCACCCTTCCTTCTTGCATCAGAACACAACCTAGACCCTTCTTCGACGCATCACTGTAGATCTGAAAACCTACACCCTCCGTCGGCAAAGCAAGAACTGGTGCAGACACAAGACTTTGCTTGAGTGCTTGAAAGGCTTCTTCACACTGCTCGGTCCACACGAACTTGCAATCTTTGTGCAATAACTTGGTCATAGGTGCTGCTACTTTGGAGAAGTCTTTCACAAATCTCCGGTAGTAACCTGCTAGGCCAAGAAAACTTCGAATCTCGGCCACATTCTTCGGACTGTGCCATTCCACCACTGCCTTAATCTTAGCTGGATCCACCATGACACCATCCGCATTAATCACATGCCCTAGGAAGGCCACTTCCTTGAGCCAGAACTCGCACTTAGACAACTTCGCGAACCACTTCTGAGCCCGCAGAATGCTCAACACCAAATGAAGATGCTGAGTGTGATCTTGTTCATTCTTCGAATAAATGAGAATATCGTCGATGAACACCACCACACATACATCCAGAAGATGATGGAAGGTCCGATTCATCTGGTCCATGAACACTGCAGGAGCATTCGTCAAACCAAATGGCATAACCTCGAACTCATAATGCCCATATCTCGTGCGAAAAGCAGTCTTCGGTATATCCTCTGGCTTCACCGGAATCTGATGATAACCGGACCTGAGATCAATCTTAGAGAAGACGCTGGCTCCCTTCAACTGATCAAACAAATCCTCGATCCTGGGCAGAGGATACCTGTTCTTGATCGTCACCTTGTTTAGCTCCCGGTAATCTATGCACAATCTCATGCTGCCGTCTTTCTTCTTCACGAACAATACCGGAGCACCACATGGCGACACACTAGGCCGGATAAAACCCTTGTCGATCAACTCTTGCAACTGGGTCTTCAATTCCTTCAACTCTGCTGGAGCCATACGATACGGAGCCTTGGAAATCGGAGCAGTCCCGGGTACCAAATCAATGTTGAACTCCACTTCTCTTTCCTGTGGTATCCCTGGCAACTCCTCTGGAAAAACATCCGCATACTCCCGAACCACCGGAATGGCCTCTAGTTGTTCCTCCTTGGTCAAGTCCTTGACTTGACATAGAAACACCATCTCCCCCTTGCGCTGCAGCCTGCGCATCTTCATAGCGGATACGATCTTCAACCCCTTGCCTATCGGCTTCCCGACATAAGTTACCCTCTTTGCGTTTGGTCCTCGCAAAGTGACAGCCTGGTCTTGACACCGAAAAGTAGCCTGATACTTAGCTAACCAATCCATCCCCAAGATCACATCAAACTCAATCATAGGGAACTCCTTCAGGTTGGCCTCAAACTTTACCCCCGAGATGACAATGGACACGTCCCTGAATTCCCGAAGACAAGAAAAGTCCTCTCCCGAAGGAAGAGTTATGATAGATTTGACAGGAGACTCTCCCATCAGGTTAGCTTTAGCAATAAAAGTACTAGCAACAAAGGACACAGTAGCACCAGTATCAAACAGAACATATGCAGACATATCATGAACAAGAAATGTACCCGTGACCACATCGGGCTGAGCATCTGCCTCTTCCTGTGTCATGCAGAAGATCCTGTTCTTGACCGGAGCTTGACTACCTGTGGCTGTTGCTGCTGCTGGCTGTCTCTTAGGGCAGAATATAGACTTGTGACCCGCTTCACCACAATCAAAACACACTATAGGAGACCCATCACACTTCTTCCCCGGGTGAATCTCTTTCTTACAACCACGACACAATCTCGGTCCCTGACTCAGAGCTGGTCGAAATCTCTGCTGCGGCCTAGAAGAAGACTCGAACCTGGTCTTCTTAACCGGAGCTGGAGCTGGAGCTGGAGTAACCCTCTTCTTCCCGGTGTCTTCATCAGAAATTGAAGACTGAACCTCAAGAGCAACCTCATAAGCCTCCTGAAAAGTCTTCACCCTGCTGCTCACCACATGAACCCGGATGTTGGAGTTAAGCTTTTTGATGTACCTCTTAACTCGCTCGGCTTCAGAAGGAATCACCGCTGATGCGAACCTGGAGAGCTCGGTGAACTTGTCCGTATAAGCCTGAACGGACAGACTACCCTGGGTGAAAGTGAGGAATTCCTCTTGTTTCTGCCACTTAAGCTCCTCGGGGTAGAAACGATCTTGCAGCCTCTTGGTGAAGTCTTCCCAACTCAGATTCAGATCTGTGTCGGGGTTTGACCGGAGTGTACTCCACCAGTTGTCTGCCTCACCCTGAAGGTAGAACGTAGCTATGGGGACCCGTTCAGTCGCGGGGCAAGCTAGGACATCGAACATCTTACGCATCTCTCGAATCCAGTTTTCGAGGATGGTTGGGTCAGCTGAACCATCATAGGTCGGAGGACGAAGCCGGGCTAAACGGTCAAAGGACGACTGATTACTCTGAGTCCGGACGCTGTTCTGAGCCAAAGTGAGGATTGCGTCCTCTAGGTTGCGACGACGAAGACGGAAGTTCGGAGTTCTAGGGGTCGACATCCTGAAATCAAACATAAGTTAGCACACAAACGGCACACGAAACGGCAATAACGCGGAAAAGAGCCGAAAAACGTCTTAACCCAGGCTACTACCCATGGTTTCACTCATCTAAGGTTTCCATTTTAGGCTAGGGTTCGCTCGGGTTCATAAAGCGCTCATCTTACGAAGTTACTTGTGAAGAAGTAACTTAGGATTTAACCTCAGCTCGGATACCAACTGTAACGACCCGACTTTTGGCTTATCGATTTACAAAGGGAAACCGACACTCGGATCATTACTTAATCATACTAAACAATAAATCAACATAATAGATGGAAATAAATTATCTTTTATTAAAATACTGCTGAAAAACATAATATTCCACTAAATGAAATTACATCAAGTGTCTGGAAATACTGTCCCAACATGCTGGGATCATATAAATAATTAAATAAATGTTTAACTGTTTGGAAATACTAGGGAACAACTTATACTAAGGCCTAAACTCTCTCAAGCCCAACCGGCGAAGCCCGCTTTAGTCTGCTGCAACATCACCTGAAACTGAAGGGGGGGGTCCACCATCAGTGGCGAGTAACTAGGCTGTCCCATTTAATCGAGGGACCACCATTCACATAATATCATAGAAAATAATCATAAAAACTATAAAGAAATTTAATACATGTTTTACACACAAATGCACAAAGATCCATATAAAAATACATATAAGATCACGTATAAAAGTACGTATAGAATACGTATACAAATACGTATAAAAGTACGTATAAAGGTACGTATAGAAATACGTATAAATACCCCTGCAGAATACGGTTAGAATACGTATAGATACGTATAGTATACGCATAACCAACCCTGCAAATACGGTTAGAACACATGCAAAAATGCATACGACATTCGTATATTTATACTAACTCATTATTCGGAAATACACAGCGGAAGACTCACATTATACCATCTTTACCTTATATTCTACATCAAATATAATCCCAATAATCTTAATCATAATTTATCATATCCTCTCATCATCTATCATGTCTTATCATTTCATATCATAATCTTGTCTCAATCATCTCATGTCTTTCTTATTATATTAGATCATAATCTATCTTATCATCAATTCTTAGAAATCATCTTATCTTCATCTTTATGATTTCATCTCATCAAATCGTATGATCCTAATATAATATCTTTGTTGGACCAGTCACTAATAACTCGTTATGGATCTCGTGTTTCACCATAACTCCCTAGAACATGCCGGGAGGAGCTCGTGTACTCAATCCCATAGCGGATCCCGTGTTTCACCGCTAAGTCTAAGCTATGGCCATAACTTCCTGGTAGCGACTCGCAGATACGGTTACCAGACGACTACATGTTCTAAGGTCAAACTACTCGGGGGAACTCATGTGTTCGTCCCATTGAGTAGTGGTTCTGACTTAACCCACTAATGACTCGTGTATCATACAGGTGGGTGTCCATATTGTATCTTATATCTTCAATTAATTCAATCATCTCATATATTAGGATAATACTAGGTGACCGTAATAGGAAATGAAATGTTCGGAGTCCCAGGAAAGAGAGGTGCGGCACGTATATTGGCCACCTTAAATACCAAGTCTTTCCTAGCCAGAGACCGAGACATAACATGTATAGCTATTACTCTGTTTCCTTTCTTATCCCTAATAATTATTTTATCCGTAATATTTATTATTAATTATCCCTAAAATAATAATAAGCCAAAATTAATTAAAGGGGACTCTTTTAACAATTCCACACGGCAATTTCATAAATTAAATAATAATTAATCAATTCCTTAAATTAATTTAATTAATCAAATTAATTACTAAAATTACCCAAAAATATGATCAAAATTCTATTTCCCAAATTTGACCTCACTCGACATTTCTCCAATTTTACCAAAATTAATCAATTAAATTATATAAATTCAACCAACAATAAACAATTAATTTAGATAGACAATATTCATAAAAATCATGCTAACATCAATTACAAGATTAAAATCAAGAATCAAGATCCAAAAATTAACATGCTTCAATCACACGGCATTTATAATCAAGAAAGGCAAAAATAATACTTTTAATCTTTTCTTTAATCTTTAGCTCACTCGGGAAAATCCCGAGAGTAAGTAGATTTTATATATACATGATATAAATTTAATTAATTAAATACATTACAATCATGCTTAAAATAATCAAGAAACAAATCAAGAATATATATATACATCACTCGAAAATCATGAACAACAATACCAAAAATTACGTCTTTAATTAATTAAATTCAATAACCAATAAATCATAACGAACTTTATAATAAACATTAAAATTATCCTTAAAACACCATATTTTACACAATCTGATTTTAAAGTATTAAATTAAGAACCACCATTAAAAGGTCTCGAATAATCTTTAAAATTTTATGGAAGTTAAATATAAGTTAAATGTCGAACGTGCGGAAATTTCGCCCAAAAATATCATCTTTTACTATTTTTAAGGAATTTTATAATTATCAAATCAGATTAGGCTAAATTCAGTTTCAGATTTTTCTGCCATTGAAAACGTTCTTCAAAAATTACGAAAATTTTACACAAGCTGTAAAACACTATTAATGACTTCCACCTAAAATTTCATAGCATTCTGAGTCGATTAAGTATCCTATTAAATTCGTAAACCGATTCTGGATAGTTTTGCCGGTTTGAAAGATTAAATTATTTCAAGCAAGAGATAAACGAAATTCGCCATGAAATAAATCTTGATTAAAGATCAAACAGTTAAGAAACTCCTAAAATTATTCTAAGTCACTCGACACATTAGCACAACAAGGAAAAAAATATTCATGCAATTATTCATACAAAAATACATAAATAAATAAATTAATTTATGCATAGAATACCTTAAAATAATAAAGGTTCATACTACAATCAAGAAATAACATGGAAGTACACATCTAAATTCAACATTACATCACTCGGCAATTTTGGCATAAAACAAGATCAAACCCTACAATTTTCATGATTTTAATTCCCTAATTAACTATGTGATTAGCTACCCAAAAATTAAATAGGAAAGCTAGTTACCTTAAAACGCAAAATTAATCCAAGGTAACAATGGAGGTTCACGGCTATATGAGAGGGGAAAAGATGGAGAAAACTTTAGAGTTTGGGGCCAAATAACAAATAGGACCCAAATGGAGAGAAGGGGTCCTATATATAAAGAGAATAAAAAAAAAAACAAAACAAAACCCTAAGAACTCTAATGATTGCCGTGAACATAGAGGAAAAAGAGGGGGAGAAGTTGTTGGTCAAACAACAACTTTGAATGGGCTAAGAGATTTTAAAATAAAATAATTTAATTAATTTAATTATTAAAATTATAATAATAATCCTTAAATAAATTAAATCAAATAATCTTGGCCCAAAACAAGGAGTGGCCGGCCAAGACATTACAAGAAATAAATTGAGTCTTTGGCCCAATTTTGGAAGAGAAAGGAATTGGGCTAAGAATAGAACAGTCCAATTTAATGGGCCTATTGGACTTAAATTGAATAAATCCTATTAATAACCACGAAATTTTCTGGCCCAAAATTCCGGGTTATTACAATTGCTTTCCAAACTTCCCAAAAACGGAAAAACCATCTGTGCACAACCCAAGTCTAACGTTTCGAGGCTCGGATGCGAAGTCCGTAAAGGTCCTGTCGAAGTGCTTCCAAGCTTCACTGTCACTAGGGTGAGCCATATTCCCTTGCCCTCGACGATTCTCACAATGCCATGTCATAGCCTCAACAATGTTTCTAGTTGCAAACATTCTTTGCAATCTTGCTGTTATTGGGAAGTACACCATAAAGCTTTCGGGAACCAAAGTTTCATTCGAAGTCTCCTTGTACCGATTCGACCCGCAATGACGACACTTATCAAGCTCAGCATCGTCCTTCCAATACAACATACATCCTTTAGGGCAGGCGTGTATCTTCTCGTGAGGAAGCTCTAATCCCTTCAGAACCTTCATTGTTTCATAATAGGTGGTACACTTAGTTTTTTCGGAGGTGGGGAGCGCATCGTTGAACAATGACCCAATGCTGTCTACACACCTGAGTGGCAAGTTGTAGTCACACTTCAAGTTGATCATTCTGGAAGCCATCTCCAACACAGACATCTTGCTCCCATCATACAACGGCTGCTCGGCTGCCTTGAGCAACTCGAAGAACATTTTTGCCTCCGCATTTGGTTCTTCTTCGGCCGAAGTTGCCTCCTCAACGAATGATGAGTCCACGTTGTCCCCAAAAGCATCGACAACCATTTCCCGGTAAGGATTCGGCTGAGTAGAAGACGAGGTGGACTCTGTACTCACCCTTTCACCGTGACATAACCATTCATAGTAGTTCGGAATGAACCCCTTCTTATACAAATGTACCTTGACGTTGGGCACATCCAAGTACTTCAAGTTCTTACACCGAACACAAGGACATCTTATCTTGTCCTTGTCATTGAGCTCGGGGTGCTGCTGAGAGAAGGTAACAAACTCATTCACCCCTTTGATGAACTCATCACGAAGTTTGTGTTCCTTATCTTTTCTCTTGTACATCCACTCACGCTCCTTCCTTTTCATTTCGATTAATACAATTCTAAGACATTTACTAAAATTTTAGTTCAAAGAATTCAAACATACTTCAATATAATGTCTTCACTCCTATCTTATTTAAGCCGATCTTAAATATTCTTGTTAAAGCTTTCTTATGTAATGCACATGTATATATATTTAAGTCATATTTACGAAAAATACAATACATATTTACATACATACTTACATACATACATAATTAAATATATACTTACTTACTTACATACATACATACACTTTAATTTTTTGCTAAAAAAAATACACATACATACATATACATACACCTATTATTACACATTTGATTCAAATACAAAAATACATTAACATACATACATAATATACACACATACACATACATAATACATACACATACACATACATACAAAAAAAATTAATAAAAATTTAATAAATTCAAAACAAAACAACACATAAATAATACACACACATACATACAAATACATACATAATACATACACATACACATACATACAAATATATACATAATAATTAAATAAATTGAAAAAAAAAAAAAAAACCTAACCAGCGAGCAGTGGCAGCAGTAGGCGCGGCGGCGAGCAGAAGGGACGGCGGTGACCAGGAGGGGCACGGTGGCCGGCGAGCAGCAGGCGGTGTGCAGAAAGAAAGAGAGAGAAAGAGAAGGAGAAAGAAAGAGAAAGAAAGAGAAGGAGAAAGAAAGAGAAGGAGAAAGAGAGAGGTCGGAGGTCGGAGGTGGGTGGCCGGAGGTGGGTGATCGGAGGTGAGAGAGAGAGAAAGTAAGGGTTTTGGGGTCGCCGGTGGTTTTTCGAGAGAGAGAGAGAGTACGAGTGGAGAGAGAGTGAGATTGGGATTCAAAAATCACGAGTCGTTAAAGAAGGGGTCGAAAATTTTTCCGACCGCCATAACGGTCGGGAAATACCGACCGCTAAACGGTCGGTACATTTAGAAGTCGAATGTACCGACCGTTTAGCGGTCGGTAAATGGTCTGACTAACATTGGTTTTGGGGGGAAAAAATTACCGACTGTGTTCAGTCGTCGACGGTCGGTAATTTACGACCCTCTATTGACGGTCGGTAAGTGCGGTCGGGCGAAGAGGATATTCTTGTTGTGTCGTGTACTACTACTTAGAAGACTACATATTTTAAGACCCAGAACTGCCCGGGTGAACTCGTGTATCCATCCCATGGGGCAGTGGCATCGACTTAACCCAATCTGACGACTCGTGTATCATCAGGTGGGCGTCCTTATCTTATCTTATACTTCAAATCTTATATCTTTCTTAAATCGGGAAATACTAGGTGGCCGTAATCGGAAATGAAATGTTCGAAGTCCCAGGAAAGAGAGGCGCGGCACGTATATTGGCCACCTTAAATACCAAGTCTTTCCTAGCCAGAGATCCAAACAATTCAAATTCCTTTTACTCTATTTCCTTTCTTTCCCTTTTAACGTCTTATCATCCTCAATTCCTTATTGTAACTTATCCCTACTGACTTCCTTACTTATAATAATAATAATAATAAGTAATAAATAATAATAATAATAATAATATTTCCTAAATTATCCCAATATTATTATAAGTAAAAAAAAAACTAAAGTTGATCAAAATAAAAAGGCCACTCGACATTTTTTAATTATAACATAATAATCAGATCAATTCATGAACAATCATATAAACAATTTAACAATTAACAACATATATTACTCAAAATATGATAAAAATCCTATTTTTATCACAACAAGCCATTCGACATTCTTGAATAAAAATACCAAAATTATACTTTTAATCAATTGAATACAATTATCAACAATTAATCAAATAAACTTAATAATAAACAATTTAATTATACTTTAAACATTAAATCGTAAAACATGGATTAAAACAAGATCAAAATCATTCCTTTAATTACATAACACCACACGGCTATCATAGGGTTCAAACAAGATCAAGATTGAATTCAAGAATTCAAAATAACATGTTTTAATAATTTAATCACACTATTTTACACAATCTGATTTTTAAAGAATTAAATTAAGAACGACCTTTTAAAGGTCTCGATTAATCTGGAAATTTTAATGAAAGTTAAATATAGGTTCAAGGTTTAGCGTGCATAATTGTCGTCCAAAACTAATGTCATTTACTATTTTTAAGGGATTTTATAACTAACAAATCAGATTAGGCTGAAATCAGTTTCAGATTTTTCTTCCATAGCAAACGATCTTAAAAAATTACTAAAATTTAACACAAGTTGTAAAATACTATTACTGACTTCCACCTAAAATTTCATAGCCATCCGAATTGATTAAGTGTCTTGAATAATTCGTAAACTAAATCTGGACAGTTTTACCGGTTTAAAGGATTAAATTATTTCAAGCAAGAGAAGGACGAATTTCGCCATGAAATAAATCTTGATTAAAGATCAAACAGTAAAGAAGCTCCTAAAATTATTCTAAGTCACTCGACAAATTAGAACAACAAGAACAAAAATATTCATGCAATTATTCATACAAAATACATAAATAAATAAATTAATTTATGCATAGAATACCTTAAAATAATAAAGATTCATACTAAAATCAAGAAATATCATATTCATAAAATTCATAAGGTTCGAAATAATCTAAACCTAATCATGATACTAATTCTTTTACAATTTTCATGCTTTTAATTCTAATTTACTATGTGTAAAACTTGTACCAAAATTAAACAAGATAGCGTAGTTACCTGATTACGCTAAAAATTCCAAGGAAAATCATCACCACTTGGGTGATAGGGGCTCACGGTTTTGAGGGGAAAAGAAGGGGAGAAGAATTTCGTTGGAGTTTAAAACTTTTAGCAAAATATCCCAAAAAATAATTGCTAGCTAATATTTATAGAGTAAAAAAAAAAAAATTAAAAAAAAAAAAACAAAAGCACTCCTAACAAACCCTAGGCAGCCGAATGAGAGGAGAGGAAAAAGGGGAAGTTGAGCAAATTTTGGTGGACTTAGTTAAGCTTAGACTAAGTTCAAAAGATTTAAATTAAATATTTAATTTAATTAATCAATTCATAATATTAATTAAATTAAACCCAAAAAGGAAATAATCCTTGGCCCAAAGGAGTGGGAGAACCGACCAAGTCCAAAGAAAAGGAAAAAAAATTGGGTCATTGGCCCAATTTGAGTTAAAAGAGTGAGAAATGAATTAAAACAGTCCAAATTAATTGGGCCTTTTGGACTTAGAACAAATAAATAGAACTAATAACCGCGAAATTTTCTGGCCCTAAATTTCGGGGTATTACAGTCTTAGTGTTGTAGAGGATGACCAATGGCTTTGGCATAAAAGATTAGGACATGTTAGCCTCACTTTGCTCAACAAGTTAAGATCACAAGATTTGGTGATAGGTTTTCCTAACGTCAAATATGTGGCAGACTAGCTTTGCCAAGAGTGTGCAAAGTGCAAACATGTCAGATCATCATTTATACCAATGAAAGTGGTTAGTTCCTCTAGGCCATTTGAACTTGTACACATGGATTTATGTGGACTTATGCGTGTACAAAGTAGAAATGGCTATAGTTATGTGTTTGTCTTAGTTGGTGATTACTCTCGCTTCACTTGGACCATATTTTTGAAATACAAAGATGAAACCTTTGATGAATTTGAAATTCTAGTGAAACAGGTCCAGAAAAAGCTTAATCATCAGCTGGCATCTATCAGATCTGATCATGGATCAGAGTTTGATAATGCTAGCTTCATAACTTATTGTATGGAGCATGGTGTTTCTCACAACTTTTCAACCCCCAGAACACCACAGTAAAATGGAGTAGTTGAAAGAAAGAATCGCAGTCTAGGAGAAATGGCTGGAACCATGCTTCTGGAGAGTGCTCTGTCAAAGAAATTCTGGGCTGATGCTGTGAGTACATTATGCTACATACTTAATAGAGTTATGCTAAGACCAATACTGAGAAAAACACCTTATGAACTTCTAAGGGGGTGAAAACCAAACATTGAACATTTAAGAATATTTGTTTGTAAGTGTTTTGTGCACAACAATTGTAACGACCAGTACTTTGGCAACGTTGTTTTCGAAGAAAACAATAATACGAATCATTGATAACTATAATCTTTCATTATTAAATCAAATAATAACAGCGGAAGCTCTAAACTTAATCATTTTATTTAATAAAACTTTAAATAATTCCAAACAATGAATTAAACAAAGTCACCTATTAACAACAAACTACTAAAGTCTATGAAAATTAATACTAACAAGGTTAGGACATTCTAATGGGTAGCTGAGCTACTGAAGTTGCTTGCTCTCAATCCCAACCACGCTTCCCTTGTGAACTCAAACTCCAGCTCCATTACCTGAAATGGGGTCCACAATCAGTGGGGAGTAAATAGGATGTTCCACTTAGAAGTGGAACCATAAAAAACATTATAAGAGAGAACAGACCAATCATAGAATAACAATCATGAAAAAGGGAAATTCCAATAATCATAACAACTCAACTCATAATTCAGAATCACGCGGCAGAAAACATCAATTAAACATGCTTCAATCAAATCATCAAAAGAACAGTGGAAGACCTAACAACAAAGACACAATAATAATAACATCATAACATAACATAACATACTTAACAATACTCGACTGTATTTAATATTCATAAAATAATTCAATACCCGAAACCCCAATATTCAACGAATCAATTATATTCTAAACCATTCATTCGACTCAACTATAATCTAATCAATCAATCGCCACGACCGGAGTCAATAACACATAATCGCCACGACCGAAGTCGATAACACATAATCGCCACGACCGAAGTCGATAGCACATAATCGCCACGACCGAAGTCGATAGCACATAATTTCCACGACCGAAGTCGATAACACATAACAGACTCTTACTTAAATCTAATCATGTAAATCGTTCACTTAAAATATACTGCTTCAGAGACGAATGATAAGTATTCATGAAACTTATCATTCGAACCCATGCAAGGCACATAATTAACTCACCACATAATTAGTTCTATTACTTAAAGCCACATAATAAATCATCTAGCAATCATGGAATCAATTAATCAACAAGCACTCATGTTTAGCATTACAGATCACAAATAAAAATCCAACCTTTCATCTAAAGAAAACCCACGGCCATGAAGAAACACGCAACAAGAGATTCACGCAAGTTCCATAAGAAAATTCATCATGCTAATAAAAGTCATAACTTTTAACGGTCATGCAATTAACTCATAAAATAAAGCTTTGATTTTTATCAATGATACAACAATAAAAATAGAAACTTTAACCTTAAAACTTCATGGTTTCACATGGCTATTCCAAGTTGAAAACAAGAAACGATTCTAATTAAAGATTAGCATTCAAAACTAAATTACATCAAACAATCATGCTTTTAAATCAAAGAATTAATTCAAGAACTCAATAAAAATTCATGCTTTCAAGATCATGTGATTCGAAAATTCCAAGAAATAAAGACAACCATTATTCTACAATTAAAACTAAAGAAACATGCAAATATGAATAATAAATCATGAATTAGAACAAATAATTATCAAAGAAAATACATAGAATCATGTGAATTAATCAAGATTCAACAAGAACAAATAAAAATACACTCTTGCCATTTACTCGAAATTGTCGAGTGGTTCAAGGCCAAAAACAAGAATTTTCATACAATTCCATAAATCAAAACAAGTAGAATAAGATTATAAATCATGAATAAACAATGAACAATTTAGTAAATATAAATTAATATGTAAGTAATTCAAGAACTATCAAGAATTGTTAATCAAAACACACGCATGCATGGTTACACAACATGGCAAGCAATTTCAAGATCATAGTTCCATAAATCCTAATTCTAAGTGGTTAGTCTAGTTACCTAATTCAAGAGGAAGAGGTTCGAAACTTAGCCTTGGTACACGACACACACTGTTTTCCATGCAAGAACCTTTGAGAGTTTTGGGTGATTTTTGAGAGAATATGTTTTTACGTTAGGTCTCTTGTTCCTTATGTAAATATAAAGAAAAAAGAAAAGATATGATGGTTAAAAAGAAGGGGAGGATGTCGTGAGGAATATGAGTAGGAGAGGGAGTTTGTTGAGGAAGAGTAGGAGGGTTTTGCTAAGTTTGAAGATTAGAATAAAAAAACAAATAAAAATTAGAGTTTTAGATATGGAATTGTTGATTAGGTGAATGGGTCAAAATAAGAAACAAATACTTGGCCACAAAAGCCATAGCGGGCCGTCCAAGGTGAAGTACTCTTTGGGCCATTGGGCTCAATTGGTACATGGAGAAAATAAGATAACCTAGCTCGAAATCCAAGATCCGAGCTTAGAATTGGATAATCCTAACATAAATTCACAAAATTTTCTAACCCAAAAATTCGGGTTATTACAACAATGGTAACACCAGTTTGGACAAGTTCGATCCCAGGAGTGATGAAGCTGTTTTCATTAGGTACTCTCTTCATAGCAAGGCATATAAAATCTTCAACAAAAGAACCTTGTGTGTTGAAGAGAGTACCCATATGTTGTTTGATGAAACTAACATGTTCAACAAGCCTGTGCAGGTAGATGATGATGAAGGTTTTGAGATTGGGATGACAAACTTCACTAGAGCTGAAAAAGAGAACACTGCTGAACCAGACCCTCCAACTTCTCCTAAACACAACAATGGGTTTGGTGCAGCAAAGATAAATGCTGAACAGGTTGTTAAACTCAGTGAATCTCCTGCTCATCCGACTGAAGATGAAGTAGGAGAGAACACTAAAGAAACTGGTCTACCGTCTCAAAATCAAAATGAGAAAGGGGAACTAGTACAGACATTGGTTCTAACTTAGGTGACTCAAATGTAGTAAGATGGGGTATGTTTAAGCAAAGAAGCTCTCACCCTGTTGATCAAATCATTAGTGATTTATCAAAAGGTGTCCAAACTAGAAATTCTGTTTGGAAAAATTTTTGTGCTTATTTTTCCTTCTTATCTCACATAGAACCAACTGACTATAAGATTGCTCTAACTGATCCTGATTGGGTCTTAGCCATGCAAGATGAGTTGAACCAGTTTGAGAGAAATCAGGTTTGGCATCTTGTACCATGAACCAATGAGATGTCAGTTATAGGAACCAAATGGGTCTTCAGAAACAAATTGGATGACTCTGGCACTATAGTCAAAAACAAAGCCAGGCTAGTGGTTCAAGGGTTTAACCAACAAGAGGGAATAGATTATGATGAAACCTTTGCTCCAGTAGCCAGGCTTGAGGCAATAAGAATTTTAATTGAATTTTCTGCTCACATGAACTTCAAACTCTTTCAAATGGATGTTAAAACTCCTTTTCTAAATGTCTATTTGAAAGAAGATGTGTATGTGGAGCAGCCCCCTGGCTTTGAGGATAAAGATTGTTTAGATCATGTCTACAAGTTAGACAAAGCTCTTTATGGCCTCAAACAAGCCCCTCATGCTCGGTATGAGAGACTCTCTAGTTTTCTGATTGAAAATCATTATGAGAGAGGTTTAGTGGACAAGACTATTCTTAAAGAAATGGGGAACAGATTTGTTAATGGTCCAGGTATATGTTGATGATATTCTATTTGGGGCTAATAATTCTGTTTTGTGTGATGAGTTTGCAGACCTAATGAAAAGTATGATGGAGAACTTGGTTTCTTCCTAGGGCTCCAAATCAAGCAAGTGGATGATGGAATCATGATCCACCAACAAAATTATCTCAAGGACCTGATCAAGAGATATGGTCTGCAAGATAGTAAGTCTTATGACACACCTATCCCTACCTCTTCTAAATTGAGCCTAGATGAGAAAGGAAATGATGTTGAGGATAAGCTGTACAGAGGTATGATTGGCTCACTTCTTTACTTAACAGCTAGTAGACCAGACATAGTGTTCTCAGTTGGGTTGTGTGCTAGATTTCAAAGCAACCCAAAAGAGTCTCGTATAAAAGTTGTTAAGAGGATTTTCAGGTATCTGAGTGGTACAGAAGACATGTGCTTTTGGTATCCAAAAGGGAGTAATTTTGATCTTTTAGGATACACTGATGCTGACTATGCTGGTTTTAATGTTGACAGGAAGAGCACTTCTGGAATGGCTCACTTCTTAGGTTCTTGTCTCATATCATGGGGATCTAAGAAATAAAATTTAGTGGCTTTGTCCAAAGCTGAGTCGGAGTACATAACTGCTGCTTTGTGCTATGCTCAATTGCTTTGGATAAAGACACAACTAAAGGATTTTGGGGTCTGTTCTGGAAGTGTTCCCATATTGTGTGATAACACCAGCGCCATAAACATTTTTAAAAATCCTGTCCAACATTCTAAAACCAAGCATATTGAAATCAGACATCATTTTCTCAGAGACAATGAGGAAAAAGGAAATGTTAATCTTATGTTTTACAGATCTGAGGAGCAATTAGCTGATATTTTCACTAAGCCCCTGAGCAGGGAAGTGTTTGTCAAACTCCTCACATTACTTTGTATGGTAAGGATTAGATCCTAGTTCCTTAGGATTTATCTTTCCTCTTTTGATCAGTTTTGGCATTATTGACCCTTAGTGTACATAAGCAGGGTTGGTTAACTTTTAATTGTCATATATGCAAGTTCTCACAAAACTCTTATGTTGATGATGTTCCAATGTGTGGTACCTCTAAGTTGCCTAACTGATAGGTGCCTCAAGTTTTTAATGAATACAGATCAGCGTCAGGCCATCGTCAGACCAGTTCCCTATGACGGTTATCTCAGTTTATTACTGAATTTTCAATTTTGAATTTGAGAGGTGAATTTTCTCTGACAGATGACCGTTATAGCACTAATGAGCAATGTAAAGTAACTTCCCTCTTATCCCTTCAATAACTGTTAACTCTCTTTCTTTTTTTATTTTAACTTCTTCATTTGGTTTTCATTATCTCTTCCTAGCCGTCTCTCTCTCTCTAACTGCTCCCTCCTTCTTAACCCTAAGCATTTTCACATAATTACTCTATAGAATTCTCTTCACTCTCTCTCATTCAAATTTCTACAATCAACACTATGGGAAGGAAGAAGAACAAGGGATCAAAGAAGAAAAAAAAGGGTCTCAGTCTTTCACCCCAATTCCCATCTCCAAAGGTCGAAAAGAAATCAAGTGCTACAGTGGTTGCTGAACACCACGAGGCACAAGAAAAGTTGGATGAAGTTAAGGAACAAGTGATTGTGGAAACAGTCGAGGAACCAAAAGATGCATGCAAACCCAATGAAAAATCACCACCACCACCATCACCAAAATCTCCACCACCTCAAGTTCAGAAAACTCCATCTCCATCGAAACCAACACCCTCTACATCAAACAAATCACCATCACCGAAACAATCCTCTCCACATCCTACTACTCCATCTCCTCCACAAAAAACACCATCACCCACAAAAGCAAAACCTCCACATCCAACATCACCACCAAAGACCAAGACTCGACCACCAAAGCAAAAATCTCCATCTCCTTTCCCACAACCAAAAAAATCTCCATCACAACCCTCACATACCACAGACAAACCAGTGCCTAGCACTGAAGAGAAGGACGAATTGATGGGTGAATTCCAACAGAAGATTGAAGGTGCTAATTCTCATATCACTGTCCCTTTTGATGACAAGGACGTGGAGATAACAAGAATAAAGCAGGGAGAAAAGGGGATAAACAAGAGGACAAGGCCCCTGAGGTCCAGAGTGTGCAAGGAGGAAGTAAAGAAGGAATCTGATGATGAGGTTCCTGAAGAAAAGAAGGAAGAAAAGAATAAAAGGGTGAAAAGCATGGCAAGAAATCTGAGAGCCCAAAACCTGCAACAAAACTACCTGCTGAGAAGAAGAGGAAGGGTGCCCTTACACCTGAGAAAGCTTCATCCAAGAAAAAGGGTTGGGAGTGGTTTTGGTTTTGGTTTTGCATGTCCACAGTCTTGGCTGAGTCAACCCTATTTAGAGGAGTTTAAGGAGGCCTTAGAATTTCAGGGTTGGGAGTGGTTGTTTGGTAAGAAGCTAGACGTGTTTGAGTCTTGTGTTGTGGAATTCTACTCTATGTTGGGTAAGCTAGATAAGGCCAAGGTATGGAGTGAGGTCGAAGGGGTAGATATCACAATGTCCAAAAGGAGTCTAGGGGAGGTACTAGGAGTGCCTAGAGGGGGGTTCAGTGATTATTCCAATGATAACTGGCCTACTATCCTAGAGGTCAGTACAGAACATATCCAGACCACTCTCTTTACTGGTTGACCTTCTGATGGTTCTGGCTATTTAATTGGCCATTTGAGGGAACTAGTAATGAGGTTGTTTGATACGATGGCCTCTAAGATAGTACTCCCTAAGGCTCAGGGCAGGATGGATGTAAGAAAGATGGATGCTGTGATAATCTACTACATATATGAGAAAATCAATTTGAGTCTCCCTAGTCTTATGCTAGCCCACATGGTTAGCATCCTTGAAAGTTCAGACCCTTCTCTTCCTTATGGTGCCTGGCTTACCCTAGTGTTTCAAGATTGGAAGGTACCTCTGAGTGGTGCGGTCAAGAAAATTTCTGTCCTCACCAACCAGATCTTAGGACAGAAGGGAATGACCTTTGAGAGTGGGATTCTGAAGATGAGGGATGAAGAGAGGATCAGTGGGACCAGGAGGGCAAACAGCTCAAAGTCTTAGGAAGCTACTGGGGCACTGTCCAAACAAGTCCAAACACATGGAGAACTTCTTCAACAAATGATGGCAAGTGTTAATGCTCTGTGTACCTCTTTGGATGGATCTCTCAAGAACATATCAGCAAGGTTGGACAGCCATGAAGAAAAGCTTGCTTCCTCATCTAGCATCAAGCCCAAGACCATCAAATGACCAGTCCCCATCATTGCTGAGGTCAAGAAGAAGAAGGAGGAGAGTGTAGAAGAAGAAGATGAGGATTCCACTGAGGCTTCTGATGATGATGCTAACTCCAACTCTTCTTAACTTACCCCCCCCCCGGCCCTGCTAACCATTTTCTTAAACTTTTTTAATTCTGGCTCTCTTGAACAATTTTAACTGCTTTTAGTTTATACCACTCGTCCAAAACATTTTCAATACAGACTGGTCCTAGTCTGTATAATTTTAACCCTGTGTGCACTTTGAACTTTTGGGATTGTGAGTTGCAGGTACTCATTGTTTGGGACATCATCTCTAGAATGTTGTGTAAATTTATGCTTGTGCTTGACTTTATCTGTTGTCTTCTCCTAATTTTTATGCTATGATTGTTTTGTCATTTGATGATGCCAAAAGGGGGAATAGGACAAATGAAGTTCCTAGTGTCAGGTGTAGCAACCTGAACAAGGTTCAGGCCTTGTTAGAGGTGGCCCAGCTCTATGCCTAGGAGTATTTTTGAATTCAGATCAAATGCTCTTATCCATCCCAACTAGAAGTAAATCTTCCAAGTGAACTTAGAATTCTTTTGCTACACTTGATATTGAAAAGTCTTGCAGTTTATAGGTCTGAATGCTGAAACTCAATAATTATTGAGTAATGTGATGAGTTCACTGACCTTGTAATCAGTAAAATTGTGCTTTAGTTTGTTGTGTGTTTTTAATTCTCTGAGATTATTAATTTGACTGCAGGCACAGTGCAAGACCATTTCCTCCGAAATTTTTTTTTAATTGAAACAATTGGTTACTGTTCTCAGGGGGAACTTCATGGTTTATCATCATCAAATAGGGGGAAATTGTTGAACCATGTTTGATTTGAATGATGATAAACCAGTTCTCTATACTTGATTGCTATGTGTGTTTGTGCATGAACAGGTTGAATCAAGTGAGGACTCTTCAAGGCAACATTTGAAGGCCTTGAGATAATTGAAGATTAGAAACCAAGAGCTTGGAGCTATTTATTTTTTATATTTCTATGATCTTTGTTGTATTTCATGTTTTAATGATGACAAAAATTTCAAACATTATATTTTATTAACCATGTTTATTAAGTGTGATTTAGAATATTTCTTGTGGAAGAAAATTAAAGGCTTATTCAATTAACGATCAAGATCTCCATGTTGCATTTCGGAAGCATGGTTCGGAGAAGCAGATTAATCTATAAGTATTTTTATATTTTTAGGTTGATTTGTACTAAGACAAGAAAATGATTATCGGAAATTGAATAATTAAATTGTCATGCTTTAGGGTCATGTGGTGTAAGTGTTGAACCATGTTTGATTTGATGGATGACAAACTAGTTCTTTATACTTGATTGTTATGCATGTTTGTAATTAAACAGGTTAATTCAAGTGACAACTCTTTAAGGCAAATCTGAAGACCTTGAGATACTTGAAGAATCAGAAGTCAAGAGCTTGAACTCTTTTAATTTTTGTACTTTTAGGATCTTATTGTAAAATAGACTTAGGAAGATATACCTTGTGTTTCTAAGTAGAGAGCAAAAAGATTTAAATTTATATCCAGTAAAGAGAACAAGCCAAGAACAAGCTAAGAACAGACAAAGAACAAGCTTGGAACAGTTCTCTTTGCCAGATGTAGACTTTGTAGTACTGAGAACACTGTGGGAACAGACCTCAATATTACGCACGTGCATTTAAGTGATCCGTACCAATTTTCGTGCTCAAAATTATTTTTGAAAATTTATTTGAAAAATATTGATCACTTATGTTTTGGAAATCTGCCAAATTGATTCACAAAATCAGCTTTGCAATGTACTTGTTTGGACTCTAGTGTACTTTCCACTACATGTAGTGGAAGGAGACAAAGGTCTGAAATAGGTATCTTTGCACGTGTGTCAGCTGTGCTTGTTTGCACAATTTAGGCAAGTCTCCAAGCACACTTGTAGGGGACGGTTTTTCTTTGCATATAAATACAATCTTTTGGAAAACCCTAAAAAGTCCTTTGCTCTCCAAAGAAAACCAAGTCATATTTTCTGAGAGTCTATCCTTAGAGCTAAACTATCTCCATATCCATCTTTAAGAGAAAAAGCTTACGGGGATTTAAGTTTGTAATCTTTGAACCACTTAGAGGGAAGTGGTTGGGGAGTGTTCTGTGAACACTGAGTGAACTGTTAGAGTTAACAGTTGGGGAATTAAGTGTTACAGAGTTGTATCATTTAATTGAGTGTGTAACCTTGTTATTATTCATAGTTGATAAATAATATTGGTGAGAGAGTGGAGGACGTAGGCTTGTTTAGAAGCCGAACCTCGTTAAATCCTTGTGTCCCTACTCTTTATTTACTATTCTAGAGTGAGGTCGAATGGGTAGATATCACTCTGTCAAGGAAGTGTCTAGGGGAGGTACTGGTTGTACCAAGAGGTGGGTTCCGTGACTACTCAAAGGACAACTGGCCTACTATTCCTGAGGTCAGTACAGAACACATACAAACCACTCTCTTTACTGGTTCGCCTACTGATGGGTCTGGCTATGTAATTGGCTAACTAAGGGAACCATTGATGAGGCTGTTCCATACAGTAGCCTCTAAGATAGTACTCCCTGGGGCTCAGGGCAGAATGGATGTAAGAAAAATGGATGCTGTGATTATCTACTGCCTGTATGAGAAGATCAAGTTGAGTCTCCATGGTCTCATGCTAGACCACATGGTTAGCATTCTGTAAAGGTCAAACCACTCTCTACCCTATGGTGTCTGGCTTACTCTGATTTTCCAAAGTAGGAAGGTACATCTGAGTGGTGAAGTCAAGAAAATGTCTGTCCTCACCAACCAGATCCTAGGTCAGAAGGGAATGACCTTTGAAGGTAGTATATTGAAAATGAGGGATGAAGAGAGGAGACTGGGGTCAGGAGAACAAGCAGCTCAAGGTCTAAGGAAGCTACTGGGTCACTGTCCAAACAGGTGCAAACACATGGAGAACTATTGCAATAGATGATGGCTAGTGTGAATGCCCTGTGTACTTCTCTGGATGGATCAATCTAGAACATATCAGCACGATTGGACTCCCATAAAGAAAATCTTGCCTCCTCTTCCAGCATCAAGCTCAAGACCACTAAGAGACCAGTTCCCATCATTGCCCAAGTCAAGAAGAAACAGCAGGAGGAGAGTGTAGAAAAGGAAGATAAGGATTCTACTGAGGATTCTGATGATGATGTTATCTCTGACTCTTCTTAGCTTACCCCCTACCCTACTAACATATCTTTCAAGCTTCTTTTCTCTGGTTTTCCTTGAACAATTAACTATTCTTAGTTTTTGACCATTTCTGCCAAACAATTTCTCTGCAGAATGGTCCTGGTCTATATAAGTATTTAACTTGTGTGTCCACTTTGACCTTTGGGATTGTGAGTTGCAGGTACTCAGTTTTGGGGCAGCATCTCTATTATGCTTGTGTTTGAATTTACTTGTTGCATTCTCCTAATTATTGTGCTGTGATCATTTTGTCATTTGATGATGCCAAAAGGGGGAATAGGACAGGTGAAGTTCCTAGTGTTAGGTGTAGCAACTTTAACAAGTTTCAGACCTTGTTAGAGATGGCCCAGCTTCATGCCTAGGAGTATTTTGAATTCAGATCAAATGCCCCTATCCATCCCAATTGGAAGAAACTCTTCCAAGTGAATTTAGAACTCTCTTGCTACATTTGACATTGATAAGTCTTGCAAGTTACAGGTCTAATGCTAAAACTCAATAATTTGTTGAGTAATGTGATGAGTTGACTAACCTTGTAATCAGTCTAATTGTGCTTTGATCTGTTGTGTTTTTAATTCTCTGGGATTATGAATCTGACTACAGGAACAGTGCAAGACCAGTTCCTCTGAACAATTGTTTTATCCTAAAACAATTGGTTACTGTTCTCAGGGGGAACTTCATGGTTTGTCATCATCAAATAGGGGGAAATTGTTGAACCATGTTTGATTTGATGGATGACAAACCAGTTCTTTATACTTGATTGTTATGCATGTTTGTAATTAAATAGGTTAATTCAAGTGAGAACTCTTCAAGGCAAATCTAAAGACCTTGAGATACTTGAAGAATCAGAAGTCAAGAGCTTGAAGTCTTTTAATTTTTGTACTTCTAGGATCTTCTTGCAAAATATACTTAGGAAGATATACCTTGTGTTTCTACGTAAAGAGCAAAAAGATTTAAAGTTTATATCCAGTAAAGAGAACAATCCAAGAACAAGCTAAGAACAGACAAAGAACAAGCTTGGAACAGTTCTCTTTGCCAGATGAAGACTTTATAGACCACTATGGGAACAGACCTCAGTATTACGCATGTGCATTTAAGTGATCCGTGAAAACTTTCGTGTTCAAAATTATTTTTGAAAATTTATTTGAAAAATATTGATCACTTATGTTTTGGAAATCTGCCAAATTGATTCACAAAATCAGCTTTGCAATGTACTTGTTTAGACTCTAGTGTACTTTCCACTACATGTAGTGGAAGGAGACAAAAGTCTAAAATAGGTATCTTTGCACTTGTGTCAGTTGTGCTTGTTTGCACAATTTAGCCAAGTCTCCAAGCACACTTTTAGGGGACGGTTTTTCTTTGCATATAAATACAATGTTTTGGAAAACCCTAAAAAGTCTTTTGCTCTCCAAAGAAAACTAAGTCATATTTTCTGAGAGTCTATCCTTAGAGCTAAACTATCTCCATATCCATCTTTATGAGAAAAAACTTACGGAGATTTAAGTTTGTAATCTTTGAACCACTTAGAGGGAAGTGGTTGGGGAGTGTTCTGTGAACTTACAATAAGTTTTAGGAACATGCATTAGGGTTACTCAATTAATTTATTTTGGTCATGCATTTAAGTAATTTAATTGATTTAAATTAATTAGATTAATTAAATTCTAGGCTTTGGTCTTCACGTATATTTGGAGTGTCCTAGTTTGTAGGAGATTAGTTTTAGTGGGTTTGTTAGTCAAAGTTTTATTTTAAATTTTTGTCTAGGTTCATTAGATGTTAGTCTTCATTTGTTTATAGTAGCATATCGTTAGTGGTCTTTAATTTAATTGAACTTGTTTTTAAGTAGTTTTTGTTAACGTAAACTTTGACTTAGCAATTTTAGGTTTTTTAATCATTTAAAAATGGTAGTTAGTGGAAGTATTAGTTAGTTGCATTTTATTAGGAATAGGTGTCAATTTGTTATGCTCCACGTGCACTTGGTCCATAATGTTGTTAGTGGGGTCTTGACTTCTTGCATATACTTAGGAGGTTTATTAGGAAGTTACACATAAGCATTTCCATCGTCAAAGGTGTTAGGGTTCTAAACTTTAGGAAGTGGGTATTAGACTTAGTTTTTAATTTGTTTGTTCAATGCATTAATAGGACATGGGGTTTGTTATTTTAACACTTATCGCCACTTGCATGTTCTATAAATGGCACACATCATAAAACATTTCAAAGTGTTAGTCTTTGCATTCATAAGTTCATATTTAAATTTCTTAATGTCTGTCAACAAGTTCCCAATTCAAGTTCCTTGTCTTAATAGAGAATTGTTATTTCTTCTTAATCTAAGTTGAGGAGTGATAAAAATTATACTTTTCTGAGTTGAATTTGCGTGAGAATTGAGAAAGAGAAAAGAGAATCACATGTTTAGGGGGAACAGGTGAAGGGGAACAAGTTCGTAGAGGAACTTGAAGAGAATTACATTGTAAAGTGTCTTGGCCTTTAGTTGAGAATAAGAGAATAGAGTCAAAATCCCTTAGGGTCAAGGTTTTTTTCTTCCTGTTAGGGCCCAGGAAGTTTTCCTCATAGGTTAAAATTCTTATGTGTATCTCTTTATCTTTCTGTGTTCCTCGTCAGTTTCAAATTTGTTTATAATTTCACGAAAAATTACTCTAACCGTTACAACTACAATTCACCCCCCCTTCTTGTAGTTGTTCCTAATTACAACAAGTGGTATCAGAGCGGGTTCCTCCAGATTTTAGGCAAACCTGAGGAGCTGTTCCTTTAGTAATGAATACGACGACAGATAAACTTGACGAGGGTTATTCTACCGAACGACCTCCAATTTTCAACGGGAAATACTATCCATACTGGAAGAATCGAATGAAGATTTTTATCTTGTCGGAGAATTACCAGGTATGGCGGGTGATTGAACTCGGAGATTTTGAGGTAATAATGAAAAATGAATTAGGTGAGACTGTTCCTAAACCATTGTCTAAATTTGATAAAGAAGATTATGAAAAAATGGAAATGAACAACTTATCTATAAAGTTGTTACATTGTGTGTCTTGGACCTCATGAACACAATCGTGGCATAGGATGCAAGACCGCAAAACAAATGTGGGAACTTCTTGAAATTACCCATGAAGGGACAAGCGAAGTGAAGAGGTCCAAAATTGACTTGTTAATGTAAAAATATGAACTATTTCAAATGAAACCAAAAGAGTCAATTCAAGACATGATCACTCGCTTCTCCAACATTATTAACGAATTGGAGTCTCATGGTAAGAATGTGTCTCCAGAGGAACAGGTACGAAAGGTACTCTGAAGCCTTCCACAGGATGAACGTTGGATGGCTAAGGTGACAGCTTTACAGGAGACAAAGGACTTCACAAAGTTTAACCTAGAACAACTTGCGGGTTCCCTGATGACTTACGAGTTGCATCTGGGAACTCAAGAATTGGATGGTTCGAGGAACAAGGCACTGGCACTGGCACTGGCACTGAAGGCCGAGGAACAAGAAGAATTTGATTCTGATGATGAAGAGGCAGCTTTGTTGGTAAGGAAGTTTAGAAAATTCTATAACAAGAACTACAAAGCAAAACCAACAAAGAAGTCTCCAAAATACATGTGGCATAATTGTGGAAGTCCGGATCACTTCATTAAGGAATGCCCACAATGGGAGATCAAGAAAGGCAAAGGTAAATCAAAGGAACAAACAAGCTACAAAGGCAAAGAACAACAAAGGCACTTCACCAAAGGTGACATGAGAAAGGCTATGATTGCTGCTTGGGGTGAATCCGATTCTGATGAAGAGGAAATTCAACCAGAAGAGGAGACAACCCACCTTTGTCTTATGGCTAGTCATGAGGAACAGAGACTCACTGAGGTAAATCTTAATACTGTTAAAAGGGAATTGAATAATATGAACAAAGATGAACTTGTTAATCTATTAGTTGAAACCCTAGATGATTATAAAGATGTTTGCACAAAAAGAACTGAAGCTGAAGAAGCCTTGGAAGTTAGCAAGGAACATTCAGCTTGGTTACATACCTTTAGAGAAGATACTGAAAAACGATTCTTTAATCTCTTTGATCAAAATCAAGAAATTAAAGAAGCCGTTGAAAAAGTGAAAAATGAGAATCACTTTTTATGTTTGGAATTAGAAGAATTGAAATTGCAAGTTTCTGGAGAGACAGTCCCCTCTGGAGTTCCTAGAAAAGATTTCGAGGAACTTAAGAAAAACTATGATTTAATTTCAAAAGAAAATCAGGAATTTCAAAGGAGACTTGATCCCTCCAGAAATAAACTGCCAAATGTAATGAATTTGATAGAAAAATTCGAACATAAAAGTAAAAATGGCTTAGGGTTTGACCACAAGAAAAGGAACATAAAGAAAAATTATGTGGTTATCCCTATTAACAAGGTATGTAATTTTTGTACAAAATCTGGACATTTAGTTGGTGAATTCACCACTAAATTTTAGCAAGAATGCAAAAATAGGGGATATGCTAATAAGGTTTAGAATCACAAGTCTGACCAAAAGGAACCCAAGCAAGGTTGGGTTCCTCGCACTAACTGATCTATTTTTTACAGGGTGAAGTGAGGGGGAACAATCTGTGTTTCCTCGACAGCGGTTGTACAAAGCATATGACAGGAGAAAAATCCAAATTCCTCTCACTTACAGCATGTCAAGGAGGAACAGTGACCTTTGGTGTCAACAAAAAAGGCGAGATCGTTGTCGTAGGTAAGATCGAAAGGTCACTTGATGACTCCATAGAAAATGTTTTCTTAGTCGAGGGTTTAAAGCTTAATTTACTTAATATATCATAGTTTTGTGACAAAGGGAATGTCGTGAAGTTTACTAATGAAACTTGTTTAGTAAGTGATGCAGTAACAGGGAACAGTATCATGAAGGGAACTAGAAAGGGGAACACTTATGTCGTGGACCTCAGTTAAGTTCCCAGTGCCAATCTGACATGTTTAAGTCCTATGAATGAAGACTCACTTTTGTGGCACAAACGATTTGGACATGCAGGCCTAAAATTGTTAAATAAATTGAGAACAAAAGATTTAGTTGTTGGTTTACCTACAGTTAAATTCTTTGACCATGGAGTTTGTGCTGCATGTGCTAGGGGTAAGCAAGTGAGATCTTCATTCAAGTCTAAAACAATGTAAGTATGAAAAATCCTTTGGAGCTACTCCACATGGATTTATATGGTCCGGTACGCATTCAAAGTCGGTCAGGTAAGAGGTATGTATTAGTTATAGTCGATGACTATTCCAGATATACATGGGTTATTTCCTTAAAAGCAAAGATCTAGAATTTGATGAATTTTTGATATTTGCTAAAAAGGTTCAAAGGGTAAATGGTTATAAAATTGTTCATTTAAGGTCTGACCATGGGAAGGAGTTTGAAAACTCCAAGTTTAATGATTTTTGCAGCATAGAAGGAATGGATCATAATTTTTAGGCTCCACGGACTCCACAACAAAATCGAACCTTGGAAGACATGGCATGGACAATGCTAATTGCAAGTGGATTACCAAAGTCGTTTTGGGCAGAGGCAGTCAACACCGCTTGCTACATCATCAACAGGGCTATGATAAGACCAATAACACAAAAGACACCCTATGAGCTCTACAAAGGAAGGAAGCCTAATATCTCTCACTTACGTACTTTTGGATGTAAATGTTATGTACATAATAATGGTAAAGACAACTTAGGAAAGTTTGATGATAGAAGTGATGAAGCTATTTTACTAGGATATGCCATGAATAGCAAAGCTTATCATGTGTACAATAAAAGAAAAGTGTGTGTAGAAGAAAGTATTCATATTATCTTCGATGAAGCTAACTTTTTGCAGGAGCTTGATTATAATGATGACATTGAAATTGGATTGGTTCATCCTCAAGTGACAGACCATGATGATGATGAAATAGTTCCTTCAGAAAAACACAAAGAGAAGATTCCTGAAGATCAAACACTGGTTCCTCATCAAGCAGAGGAACAAGAAGTGACAACAGAGGAAAAAGAAATAACAACAGAGGAAAATGAACGAACAAAATAAGAAGGAGATGCTAGTACACCACAAGGAACAGGTGAACATGAACAAAGTACTTCTGGAACAAGATTTGAACCAAAACCTTAGAAGCATCAGAGTTCCCATCCTCTGGACCTGATCATGAGTGACATCAATAAAGGGATTTAGACAAGGAAACAAATGAGGAACTTCTGTGCTTTCTCATCCTTCTTGTCCATGTTGGATCCCAAGAACCATACAGAGGCTCTTGAAGATGCTGATTGGATTGTTTCTATGCAAGAGGAACTCAATGAGTTCAAGAGGAACAAAGTTTAGCACCTCGAGCCAAAACCAGAGAAACAAAAAGTTATAGGTCTCAAATGGGTGTTCAGGAACAAGCTAGATGAGCATGTAACAATCATAAGGAACAAAGCCAGGTTAGTAGTTAAAGGCTACAACAAATAGGAAGGTGTAATACCCGTAATTTTTCAAGAAGTTTCAAAAATAATATCTTCTATAAAAAGGTTTTATATTTTATAAAAGAACTTTTCGAATTATTTTCAAAGGTATTTATTAGTAAAATAAAGTATTTTGCCGTAATATTATTTTCAGAAAATAATAAGTTATTTTTGAAGTTGGAATATTTTCAAAATAAATAAATATGTACTTATTTTCGAAAATAATATATATATATTGCGAAAATTATTTTATTTTATGGAAAATATTTTTGGTAAACAAAAATATTTTTATAAATTAGAATTTTATTTTTAAAGGCCGTTTTATGCATGACGTATTTTAATTGCCGCATAATTAGATGAATTAAGCAAGTAGTCAACAACTCATTAAAGCTTGACAACACAACTTCCTAGGCAAGCTCACCACCACTCACCCCCCTTATCCCCCCTCTCTCACGGCACACCACCACCACCACACACCACTTGTCCCACATGGAAAGTTTACAACTTTCCTACACCCTCCCATCCTATAAATAGCCTCCTTCACCCATCCTTACTCCTCACAATTCTCTCAACATTTCTTCCACTTCTCCTCTAATAAAAGAGGAGTAACAAGTGAAAAGTTTTCACGGAAGAATAACCGAGAGAATTGAGTCTAATTTTCTAAGGAGGGAGCGATCTTAAAGTAGCCTTCCAGACGTTGAGGTATGCTTCGATGTCTACCGCTTTCTTAGCCTTAGGTTCTTGTATGCTTAGGATAGATTAGTTTACGCTTTTTGTTTTAGCATGCTTAGTTTTATGTTCTAGCGTAGTTTTAATGCTTTATAGTTATGTTTATTTATGCTAGTAGAAGTTATATGCATGTTTTAGTAGTCGTTTTAGTTATTGTTTTTAAGGTTGTTTAGATGACGTAAAATTATGATTAATTGTGTGCATAGTAGTAGTATTTTCGTGTGAATGCATGGGCATTCAAGGAATGCTTTTAGCCATGTTTTTGAGGGCTAATGTGATTGTTTAAAGGGAGTTTTATACCAAAAATAGTTGCTGTCCAGATTTTAAAATAGCTTAATTATGCTTTCGTTATTTTCGAAAATCAAAATAATAAAACTTGCTTTTGGACTAAGGGTTGTGTACATGTGTTTTAGACCATAAAATTTGTGTACGAAATACCCATTAGATGTCCAAAATAAGCTTATTTATCTTATTTATAAAATCTGAAATTTTCGAAAATCAATGTTCATGTATTGAAACTATAATTTCAAATTTTCGAAAAATATGCCATGTATTTATATTATGATTTTTGTAACTTAAAATCTCCAAATGTTTTATGAAACTTTATTCTACTAATTTCGAAATTATTAGTATATATGTACATGTGTACTTTCGAAAAATGTGAGTATAAGTATACTAATTTCGAAATTTTCTCCTATGCACATGATTTTGAAAAGCTTGACGCTCTTAGCGATTCAATTGTTTAATGAACTATTTACGTCATGGAATTTTGGTTATGGATTGGTGAATGTTTGAACTTGCCTTGATTTAAGAAGTATAAGTGGTTATCACGAATGAACGATGAGTTATTGAGTTGTTGAATTTGGATTGGCACAGTTGCCTTATGGTTTGATTCTCATGGAGAATTCTTAAAGTACGGAGTTTGGTTTGATTGATTTATTTTGAGGTTATTGTTCTCACTCAAATGATTTTCTAAACCAAATGAACCTAAACTTAAAGTGAAACAATCTTCAAAGGGAAAGTAGCCCGAACGGTGACGACCTATTAGGGTGATGAACGGTGTCTCATTGGGGAGTACCCAATGTGGGCCTATTGTTGTGGTGGACACGCAATAGGTCGGACATGTGTTGAATCGTCGTTGAAACTTTGTAACTGTTATAATCTGCTTTCGTCCTCCTCCTGAACTTCTGGCGCGCACTTGCGGATACGCATTAGTTCTGTGAGGGGTGTATACACTCGGGACACTCTGTCGACAAGCTGCAGGCCAGGCCGAAAAGTCCGTGACGGGATGAAACAGGCCCTATCGCGTTCACTTTCCCAGTTAAATAATCTTGGATAATAATTGCTCTAAAATTTGTGAATTGGATAAATATTGGTTCAACCGATGTTCTATGTTTCTTGTGTGTCAACTGTTTTGAAACCAAAACCGTTTTACGGGGTAGAGTCGATCATACTTAGTTTTTCTGATTTTTGTGTTATTGTTTGTTTGTTGTTTTCCTTCGGGGTTTTTGTGCAGGTGAGTAGTAGGATGGCTTACTTGTTTGAGGCCGATGAGGAATGCCTGTTGGAATTAGCTAAACCCTTCGATCATAGGCTTTATGCATTAGCTGAACAACTTGTAATAAGTTATTTTAACTTTTAATATTTTGGTTTTAAACATTGTACGGCTTTGGTACTTATGAAAGGAATCCATTTTGGAATTTGAAAACATTACGATCCTGCTTTTACTTATTCGTATATCCACTTCTTATCAGAGGTGGGCGTACGAGTAGCAACTCTAGAAATTCGGGCTATGATTTTAGTAAAAATTTAAGTTTTATAAAGGAAGGAAAAAGGTCCGAATTTCCGGGGCTGTTACAGAAGGTATTGATTTCGATGAAACTTTTGCTCCCGTAGCTATAATAGAAGCTATTAGAATTTTAATTGCTTTTGCATCTTTCATGGGATTTAAGTTGTACCAAATGGACGTCAAATGTGCATTTCTAAATGGTTTTCCAAATGAGGACGTCTATGTGGAACAACCACCCGGATTTGAGAATTTGGAACTTCCTAATCATGTCTATAAGCTTGACAAAGCTCTTTATGGGCTAAAGCAAGCTCCTAGATCATGGTATGAAATATTATCAAAATTTCTATTAGCTAATGATTTTGTTAGAGGAAAAGTTGATCGAACGTTGTTCCTTCGCTCAAGAGGAACGCACATGTTAGTTGTTCAAGTTTATATTGATGATATTATCTTTGGTGCAACTAAAAATTCTTTGTGCAAGGAGTTTGCTGATTTAATGAGCAGTGAATTTGAAATGAGCATGATGGGAGAGTTTTCCTTGATATATTTTTGCTAATGGATCATTGTTCCTCTTTCTGTTTGCTTAATCTATAAGTCAAGATTATGGATTAAGCAATAGGTACATGACTTTGGAATAATTTTTAAGTGTGTTCCTATTTACTGTGATAATACCAGTGCTATTTGTATTTCTAAGGACCCTGTTCATCACTCTAGAGTCAAGCACATTCACATTAGACATCACTTTCTAAAAGACAATGTGGAAAAAGGATTAGTTAAAGTCGAATTTTGTCAAACCGACAAACAAATTGCAGATATTTTAACTAAACCTCTTCCAAGAGATGAGATTGAAAGCATTCTAATGGAATTAGGAATGATAGGAATTTGGTGAGTTCCTTCTCTATGTTGCTCCTAAATTTCATTGAATAATATGGTGTTATGCAAAACTTGTGAGAAACTTGTCTCATACATTGTGATAGTTGAGGACTCTCATCTGTCTCTACAATATTACCCTTATTTTCCAAAATGTGATTGCATGCATGTTACTATGTGAATAAATTAGTGGAAACCACAATCCATACTTATTTACATTTGTTCTATTCTTTGAAGACCCTAGTCTTTCATCTTTATTTTCTTTCTTATTTATTCATATCTCTTTCACTTTATTATTCCTCATTATTATGATTATTATTATTATTCGTCCACCTAGGCAAAATATATATACATATAATTTATTTATTTAAAAAAAATAAATAAAAAAATTCGTTCCCCTAGGTAATATCCCATCCAAAAAGTCTATAGACCATATTTAAAATTTCAAGTGTTAGTATAAAAAAAAAAAATCAAAATTGAAGTCCATACGTGAAGGATATCATGTTAACCCCTTTTTCACTCAACAATTTACACTTCCTTAAATGACAAAATGTCATAGGTAGGCCCCACCACATCTCCCAATACACTTCAATTATCATAAAAGTTATCATAAATTACCCTCTTCAATTACCCATGTTTTTGGCATTCTCTTTCTTATATTCACCTTCCCAATACACATCACCATCCACCTTATTTCTTACCATCACCATTTTTCTTTCTCCGTCTTTTCTCATTCCCCCCCCCCCATTTTTTTCTTTTTGTTTTTTTTTCCTCATCATGCCTCCTAAAAAGAAACAATCAAATCCTAAAACATCAGTTTCACCCCAAAAAGAGCAGATTGGCCATACTCCACCACCACTACCGGCTACCGGACCATCGGAGGACGACTCCAAAATCGTCGGCGACGGTCAGTCGGCACCACCCGGGACCCAAGTTGATGATGGCTTCGTCGTCAGTGAACCTTCCGATGATGAGCAGGATGACAATGGACATGGTAATTCTTCCCCAACTCCTAAGTTTGATGTGGGTTTTCATGTTGATTTAGAGTGGTGTAAAACTAAAAATTGGCAAGAACTTTTAGATGTCATTTCTGCTCAATCTTGGGAGAATTTGTTTAAGATTCGTTGTCTTGAAGGCGTGTTACTGAAATGGTCTCTTTTAGAGATAATTTTGACTATGAAAATAATTTTGTTGTGAGTGTTGTTAATGGGAAAATGGTCAAGTTTTCATCTAAAACCCTAGGCGAATGGTTCGAAGTTCCTAGAATCCTAGTGAAGGTTACTCCACATACTGTAAAGGCAAGACTAAATTGAATATAAATGGTATTCCTCATGCTGAAATTCTGTCTTTCTTTGGTGGTAAACCCACTGCCTTAAGCATGTCCCAAAAATATCTCAAACCCTTGCATAAAATTCTGTTTTATCTTGTCTACCAGTTTTTCTTACCCCGGGTTTTTAAGCGTAACAAGGCTAATGTGTTGGATCTTTCACTCATGTATTGCTTAGCCAACAAAATTCCCCTAAATTTTCCTTCCCTCATGATCTCTCATCTTTCTCACTGCATTAAGCATTCCCTCACTATGGTTTATGGAAATCTTATGACAGTTATTTTTAAAAAATGCCATGTTCCTCTTCCTCCCACACCCACTGCTTTCCTTGGACCTATGAATGTTTTAAATGGCACTAAGTTGGAGAAATTAAGTTTGCATGTTCTGAATGGGGTTTTGACCACTTTACCTCCAAAGAATGGAAAAAGGAAAATGTGTGATGTTGAGGGTGGTGATGGGAAAGTCCGTAAAAGTGGTCGAATTGCAAGCAAGGGGAAGTCTACTACAGGTTCATCTAAGGGTCCAGTGGTTATTGAGAGCTCCAAGAACTCTGCGATGGTGAAGTGGAAGCTATTGATGAGGATGAACCTACTGTCATTCCTGAGGATCCCCAAGAACTCCATGTTTTTCTTCTTCAACTTCACCATCGCCAAAATATGTTGGATGCTAAGATCGACAATCCCACCGATATGGTGGTTGAAATGCACAATGAACTACCTCACATAACTAGTCTTTGTGAGCAAGGCATCCTCAATTTCATCACCAATGTGGCTAACCGTTTCCTTCCTCTCCGATTTATCGTTTTCTCTTAGTTACTAACATTCTGAATTTTAATTTGGTCTGTATAACTTTAACTTTTGCTCCCTCTACTTTCATCCATTCTACATCTTTTGGTTCCTTTGGCTACTCTACAAACTATGATATGTAGGATGTGGTTTATGTCTTATTTTATGTCGCTTAGTACTCATGTGTGTTTTTTTTTCCTTTGGATGGCTAATATTGTTAGGTACAGGTTTGAGCTACTTAACTTCCATTGATTACATTTTTGTGCTATATTTCACTATATTTTTTATGATGCCAAAGGGGGAACATTAAGTTGGGCAATCCTATTCTTAAACATGTTCCTTAAAATGCCAAAGTTGAAAAATCTTTGTAATTATCTTATACTCTTGGGGTACTAAAAGACATTTAGTAGTTATCACTTTTCTATTTGTTTTGATTTAACTTTATTAGTCTTATGTTATTAGCTTAGTTTAATTTTTAATGTTGTTTTAGTAATGTTTGCTCAAATTTTTGCCATCATCAAAAAGGGGGAATATTGTTTTATTTCATGTTTTGATGATGAGAAAAATTGCAAATATTATATTTTATTAACCATCAATAGTAAAAAAATTGCTATTTGTAACACCCTATTTGGATCGTGCACTATTAAAAAGAAACAAATAATAGTTATTTGGATCGTGCCTTTTGTGCACGATCCAAATAACTGCTATTTGGATCGTGCCTTTTAAAGCACGATCCGAATGGATTACAGTATTAAAAAAAACGCAAGTACACTACTTGTTCCTCCTCCTCATTTCTCTTTATCCCTTGAAATTAATAAGTTGTAGGCGCCACCACTACTGAACACTGACGACGATGCTGGAGTCGCCCCTCGCCGCTGCTTCTTCGCGACCAGCCCATCACTGTCGTTACGGCTTCGCAAGAATTACATGCTCACCCAATCATTGTCATAAGCCCTAAAAAGTTTGTAATTTTTTCTGCTTATTTTCTCGATTATTTGGTTTCCGATTGTATTAAGTTATGATTTAGTTGTCTTTTTGCTCCCAACTTTTGTCAACCATGTTCTTTCTTGATATTTTTTTTTGTTAGGTTTACAGGATTTGATTTATGGTTGAATTTTTTTGGTTATTATTGTTGATTTATGGTTGAATTTGTTACAGGGTTGCTGCATCCTATTATTATTTTGGGATTTTCGAGTTTATAGGTCTTTGATTATTTTGGGGATTTATGGTTGATTTCTAATTTTTTAGGGTTCCATAAGATATTTATTTGGTTATTTGATTGAAGGATGTAGATTTTAAAAGAGATGATGATGTCAATCATACAATTTAAATTGCTTACAAGTTTATAGCTGAAACTTGTATGCCGGTGGTAATGTTTCTATTTGTATATGTTGCAGTTTCACCAACTTTATTGTTAACTGTAATGCCCCTGGTTTTCGGTATTTTTCTGCTTTGATTATTATTTGTATTTATGTTATTTTATGTATGGTTCAAATCTATTTGGACCATTTATATGTGTTTTATGGTTTGAATGTGATTATGTTATTTTATGGTAATTGCTTTATTATTTATTTTATTTTATTTTAATTAAGTAGAATTTTATTTAAATTTTCTAATTAATCAATTAAGTTTAGGGCCAAGTACGAATTTAAACATGATTAGTCATCCTTAAGTGCAAATGGCCCAAGTGATCATTTGGCCCATTTCTAGCCTAGCCCAACCGGCCCCTTATGTTGAGTGGCTTGGTTTTGCCACTTGCCTTGTTTTCACACCTTAACTAACTTCTATAAATAGAAGTGGTAGTAAGGCTTAATGATCATTTGCCATTCTTAATCATCCTTTGCCACAAATTAAACACAAAACACTCTCCATTGTCCTCCTTGTTCCACGCCATTTTTGTCACCTTCACCAACCAATTTGTTCATCATCTTTTTCAAACTCAAACTTAAAGATTCAACCTCCATTGATCTTTAAGTATCAAAACAAAAATTAATTCTCGATAATTTCATTCAAGACCCCTTGTTCGGGCTTATTCCGAGTTGGTTCGTGTTTGGTTTTGGGTCCGTGTGCACAGTGGTGCCTCATGTGGGTGGTGTTGCGTGGTGTTCGAGTGGTACACGATGGTTTGGGTTGCTGCACGGTGGTCCCGTGGTGATTTGAGGTGGTGCCTGTGTGTTTGTGCTATGGCCGTGTGTGTTGTATGTGGTTTGGGCCGTGTGATACGAATCTGGGCAGCGAGTTTTGTAAGTGTTAACGACTCATTTTGATTAAGGTAACATGTTATCCTATCCTAATTTGTATACTACGATTCATAGGGTAGATTAGATGACCGAATTAGACCGAAAGCTTGATGAATTTGACCCGATGCCATGCGTGAACTTGGGCTGTAATTTAGTAATGATTATGTGTTGTTCTTGCCTTGGTTTCCATGCATATTATGATGGGTTATGATATTTTTATGTTCGATTATGATCATGTTCAAATTTCATGAAGTTTTGATGCATAGAATTGATGATTGTATTGTTGAAAGTTAGCCATGTCATGCATGTATTTTGGGTTGTATTGAGGATGATGATCTTGATGAGTTTTTGCATGTTTCTTGAATCTTGAATTGATGAATTAAGTTAAAGTATATAATCTTGATAATGTTTCTTGAATTCTTGAAGTTTCTTGATTATGTTATGATGAATTTTGATTTTCTGTATTATGATTATGTAGTCTCGTGTAGATTATGTAGTCGTAATTAAAGAATGTTAAAGAAAGTTAAAAGATATTCAAAGAAAGTTAAAGAAAGTGATAAAGATTGATTAAAGAGGTTCCAAGATTTTGATTTACATAGTTAGTCTTAAGTAAAGGCGTAAGATGCAACTTAAGATTAACCAAGAATGTAAAGAACGTAAATATAGATTGAATTTTACTATTAGACGCCTAACCTTAGAGTAAGATTCTAAGACTTGATTTAAGACGTTGCCCCTATCCTAACCGTGGTATTGGGATAGTGATTACTTACTATGTCGTCCTTATGATATAAATTTCCGAAAGATGGGGTTCATGGGTTTAGGAGTAAGATTCTCATTCCTGGCATAGTAGGAAAGTTCGTTCGCGTAAGATGCGTTCGTACGAGCATAGTCCGGTCTAATATGTAAATGATAGCGACAAAGATTATGTAAGGATAAGATTAAGTCAAGCGAAGTTAAGCGAGTTGTTATTGTTATTATTATCGTTATTATTGTTATTATTAATATTGTTATTGTTATCATGGTTGTGTTATATTGCATAAGTGTGTGTATGAATGCCTGATTTGCTTATTTGATTTATTCTATGATCTTGTGTATCCACGTTAGGGTGGGACTGTTATGTTACTCGCCACTGACGGTGGATTTGTGTTCATTTTCAGGTAACTCTGATAATGACGCTATTGCTTAGCTTGGGTTGGGTGAGTGCCGTTATACTTTCCTTTTGTAGTTTGTATTTTGTTTTAGTTTCGGACTTTAGTAGTGTAGTCTGTATTTTCTAACTCTGATATTTGTTTTGGAGTTCATTCTCTAGTTTGACCATTTGGGTTTTATATTGTGTACAACTTGTGATTTGTACGTTTTGGGATTTAGTAATATAATATTTGAGGTTTTGTTTTAAATTTTTAGTATGTATGTATGTTAGATCGACAATTCGACTCGTCGGTTTCTTCCACGCCGGTTTAAGCGAGTCGGGTCGTCACATTAACCAATTAAGATCATTCTTCTTTTAGGCCGTTTAAGCTTAGTTTCATTTTCCAATCTTGAAATCAAGTGAATCTTTATAATCTTCCCAAACATTACAGTTAAAAAAGTACTGTATGTAGTATTAAATCAAAATGTTGTGAGCCCTGGTACTTGGTGCAGCACAGTAGATTGCTTTAGGAAAGAATCTGTTGTGGGTTTTGATTTAGTTACTCTCTGCTTTGTTTATGATCCTGCACAATAGCAAAGTTCAGCCTGTTCTGTATTTTTCCTCTATTTTCCAGTCTTATTTGCCTTGGTCATACATGTCCACACAATCTTGTTGGTAATGCAGCCTTAGTTGCTACTTATATCTAAGGCATGTATTTTTTTTTATTTAAATATACTTCATAAGAGTGGCTCCCAAATCCAATTGTTTCAAGATTATTGTCTTGTTTGGTAATTATGGTTTTTTACAATCATTACATGAAAGTAGAAATGTTGATATGGAGGCATCTTCTAGCTAAAAGCATATGGTTTTTTGGGGCTATCCAACCTATTTATAAGAGTTGTGTATGATGATTTTATTTTCGATTTTCATTATCTTAACCACTGGTTGAAATTTCCCCCCTTTATATTTCTATGTTTCTGATTGGTATTTCTCTTGGCATTGTTTCCAACAATTTAGAACTCAAAACCATGAAAGCATTTGAGCTTCTTTTTGCACTTAATTTTAACAACTTGATATATTTTTGTCCGTAACTAAGGGACTTGGCAAAAATTCTTTTTTAGTTGTCTTACAAATGCTTGGGTTGCTACTGGTGCAGGATACTCCACATAATGGCAAAGTAAATTAAACGATTTCCTCCAAGGATGCAGCTCCATAAATTAGTTTTGTTGATGACTTGTAGGCTGTGCTCCAAGGATACTCCGCCATTTCTCGCACCACCGCCTCCATTTCTCTACCACTACCGCCAGGTAATTGCTCCTCTTTCTTAACTTTGAAACCTAATTTTTTGAATCTCCCAATTTCTTGCACATTCTATTTTGTTGTTGGTTCATTTTGATTTCATTACTATAGTTGATTATTATAGTTGATGATGATTTCGTTATTTTTATTTTTGTTGATGATTTGTTGTTTCTATTTCTGTTGATGATTGTTTTTGTTGTTATTGAATTTTGATTATAAATTGTTTGTGGGTATATGTTTTTAGTTTCCGGTTTTTAGCATCTGGGTATTGTTGATTTTGAGCAGCCATATTCTTCCGTTCTTGGATTGATCCAATTGGTATGTGATTTTAGACTTTTTATTTTTTTTGCAAATTATTTTTGCGTGATGTGATTGTTGTTTTGGGGTTTTTTTTTTTTTCTTAATTAAAAAGCTTTGTATTATTTTGTGTAAAGTGTATCAAATCACTGTATTTAGTTTTTTGTTGTGAGTTCATGCTTGGTCAAAGATACTGGAGGTGTATATGGCTAGATTTCTACTTCTTTAGCATTTAGCTTCAAGGAATGATATTAATAACTACCTCAAGAAGTTGAATATTGTGCAAAACCAAGTTGAAGATATAGAATGGTCTAATTCATCAAAAAACATTTAAATTGAATGCTGGACCATCTCCTCATCAATCAGAACAACTAAATCATGATAAACCCTTTACTGCCTTTGCTGAATGGTTTCAGAATGTAACTAACATAATAGCGTTGGCCTTCCATCTTCATCCAATGCTATTAAACAAGAGATAATGGAAGAACATTTGGAATCTGCAAATAGTACACTAGTAAAAAATATATATTTGTATCTCCTTATTTATGTAGTTTTGGCTTCAATGTTTGCTTGGCCTTTCAGCTAAGCTGTGACAATCAGTAGTGTGGTTATTCCTAATGAAATCAGTCTTTTGGAATTCAAAGGCCTCTAAATTATCCTTAATTAGATATACAACCTGAATTTTCTTCGTTTTTTCTTGTCATCATTGTTGCCCTTTCTTCCATTTCTATTTCTTATTTAGTGCGGGTAGCTTATTTGCTTAACCTGATTTGTTTCTCAAAATTTTAGGGAAAGAGGTGCAAAATGCACTCGAGGAAAGTTTAGCGACTCAGAAGTTGGTTGCAGCGAAAGGCGCAGATGGATGTCTAAATTTGAACATGTGGAATGATTTTATATAGTTTATTTTGTATAGTTTTATAGAGGAATAAGATTTTATATGTATTTTTAGAGGAATAATTTCAATAAGATATGAATATGTATAGTTTGTATTGTATAATTTATTTCAAATACTATTGCTCTGTATTATTAATATGAAAAATTAATAAAATTGAAATTTTTATGTATATGAAATGATTTGTCTCTTATTTAATGTTTATATAAATATATGCTCATAGCTTGAAACAAAAAAAAAAAAACCTATTTGGATCACCATTTGGATCATGCCTTTTGAAGGCACGATACAAAAAGTCTGCTATTTGGATTGTTTCGGTCTCTGGCTAGGAAAGACTTGGTATTTAAGATGGCCAATATACGTGCCGCACCTCTCTTTCCTGGGATTTCGATCCTCTCAGTCCGATTACGGTCACCTAGTACTTCTAAATTTTGGTATACCCTACCGGGTATAAATGAACTGACGGCCGGTATGTGTACCAATAAAATAATAATTAGTGGTCTCAAAATGGCCTTTAGAAAAGACTTAAAAGAAATATTGGTCTCACGATGGCCTTTAGAAAAGATAGTATGTATTACGGACGCCCCTTTGGTGATACACGAGTCATCAATCGGGTTAAGTCGTTGCCACTGCCAGACTGCGGTATCTGCGCAGTTCTTGATTCTACAATATGTAGTCGTCTAAGTAGTAGTACACGAGCTGCTATTTAAGGGTTATGGCCATAGCTTAGGCTTAGTTCTTGCAAAGGAGGGCTACGGGTTGAATACACGAGTTCACCCCGGCATGTTTTAGGAAAGTTGTGGTGCACAACGAGCTATAAAGACCGGTCCAATAATACGATTTGATTATGATAAGATAAGATGTTTAAGATATGAACGAAATGATATGATATGATGAGATATGCAAAGGTTGAATGTAAGTACGTATTTAAGTGAATTTCGAGTATATATAAGTATTGGGTTGTAGTAATAAGTCTTCCGCTGCGTACGTCTGGTAAGTCTGTATTATATTTGTATTTCTGAGTGATTGTATGATGTATGTACTCATATATGTATATTGCATGCATATGTATATGTATGATGTACGTATTTGTATGCGTATGTTGTGCGTATTTGTATCTGTATTGTATACGTATGTTGTATGTATTCTAACCGTATTCTGCAGGTATTGTATACGTGGTTGTATACGTATTTTTGTACGTATTTTTATACGTATCTTTCTACGCATTTTTGTACGTATTTTTGTACGCATTTTTATACGCAATCCGTTTATTGTCTTGTACGTATTTCCTTGTATTTTGTATGGTTTTCATGGTTGATTTTATGATATTATGTGGTTAGCGGTCCCTCATTTAAGTGGGACAGCCTAGTTACTCGCCACTGACGGTGGACCCCCCCCATTTCCAGGTGAAGACGCAGAGACGTAAGTGGGCTTGCGGTGGTTCGGGATGTCTGTTTTGTTTGAGCGATAGAGAACCCATAGTTTAGCTTATGTCATTTTATTCTTTATCTATTAAGTGTTTATCCCAGCCTGTTGGGATTGAACAATATTTCAGTATGTATTTTGGAGTTTGTCTTTGGATTTTGAGACTAGTAGTTATTTCTTCAATTAATAAAAGAGCAACTAGACTTAAAATATGTTAATTATGTTATGTTTATGTTTGGTAATGATCCGATTGTCGATTTCCTTCGTCAATCGACGGTCCTTAAAAGTCGGGTCGTTACAGTTGGTATCCGAGCCATAGGTTTAGACCCTAAAGTTACTTCTTCATAAGTAACTTGGAAAGATGAGCGCTTTATGAATCACGAGTGAAACTTAGGCTAAAATGGAAAACCTTAGCGACTGAAGCCTTGGGTAGAAGCTTGGGTTAGGACTGTTTTTCGTATTATATTTGTTAGTGTGAATAAATGTAAATTGTATGGTTCCGCTGAGAATTTCTTGTATTACAATTGTATTGTATCAGAGTTCGCAGCGGAAGCGAATTGGTTCTTGATTAGTTATTAATTGTTGTAGTGTCATTCGGGAGTTTCGAGGACGAAACTTATTTAAGGAGGGGTGACTGTAATACCCCGAAATTTAGGGCCAGAAAATTTCGCGGTTATTATTTTTATTTTATTTTTCTACGTCCAAAAGGCCCGTTTAATTGTACTGTTTGTTTCCATTTATTCTCCTTATCTCGAAATTGGGCCCAAAGACCCAATTTCTTCTTAGCTTGGCCGGCCCTCTATGTAAGGACCAACAATTATTTTTCTTTTTATTTAATTATGATTAATTAGATAACTTGAGTATTTATTTAATTAATTATTTTTAATTAATTTGAGATACTAAACCTAGTCTAACCTAATTGCTAAGTCTACCTAAAATCACTCAACAAACCCTATTTCCCCTCTCTCCTCACGGCTCCCCCTCTCTTTTCTCCACCTTGTTTGATTTATTTTGCTCCTTATAATAGGAACAACACTCTTATTACTTTCTTTGACCCTAGTTACAAAAATACTCAAGAACCCTAAAACTCTCCTAAGCCTAGCCGTGTGATATTATTCCAAAAAGGGGTAATTTTTCTTGGATTATCTTGCGATTTAAGGGAACTAGACTTTTCCTATTGAATTTGGTTTAGCTAATTATATAATTGAATAGGATTAAATCATGAAAATTGTTAGGGATTAGTATCATGATCACCTAGGATTTTTGTGTGATGTATGATGAATAATATGATGTGATTTTCTTGAATTCTTTATGTAATCTTTAATTGTTTCACTAATTCTATGCATGTATTAACTTATTCAATTGTATAATTATGATGTATGATTGTATAAAATTATTGAATTATTGTTCTTGAACTATCCTATGTGTGTCGAGTATGAGCATGACGAATTTGATGATTTTTGTGTTATTTTCTTGAATTAATTTGTTGTTCTTTGATGTTTAATTGTTATATTAAAGTCTTAAATTAAAAGGAATTATTTTGTTCTTGTTGTTCTAAGGTGTGGAGTCACTTTGAATGATTTTATGGAGTTTCCCTACTGTTTGATTATTAATCAAGATTTATCTCGTGGCAAAATTCGTCCTTTTCTTGCTTATAATAATTTAATCTTTGAAACCGGTAAAACTGTCCAGATTTAGTTTACGAATTTATCAAGATACTTAATCAATTCGGATGTCTACGAAAATTTATGTGGAAGTCACTAACAGTGTTTTACAGCTTGTGTTAAATTTTCGAAATTTTTAAGGTTCGTTTGCTATGGCAGAAAAATCGGAAACTGATTACAGCCTAATCTGATTTGTTACTTATAAAATCCCTTAAAAATAGGAAATGAAGTTATTTTTGGACGAAATTTATGCACGTTAAACCATGAACCCATATTTAACTTCCATTAAAACTTCCAGATTATTCGAGACCTTTAAACGGTTGTTCTTAATTTAATTCTTTAAAAATCAGATTGTGTAAAATATTGTGATTCAATTATTAAAACACTTTTAAAGTATATCTTGTCGAATCCCTTGTTCAGATTATGATTCTTTCTTGATTTAATTTTTACTAAGTGAATAAGTTCTTGAATTAAATTGTTTATATGATTAATTGAATATTTAAATGATTTATGTAATTGTTATATGATTATTTAATGAATTTATTTTAATTATTATTTTGTTATTAGAATTGTCGAGTGTCCCTATTATGTTAGGATCATTTTTAGTTTAATTTTTGACTGGTAATGACATTAGAATAATTTTAGGAATTATTGTTATTATTGTTATTATCATTATTATAATTATTATAATTAAAGGAGTCAGTAGGGATAAGTTGCAATAGGAAGGGAAGGTATAATAATATAATAATAACGAAGGAAAGGAAACAGAGTAAAAGGACATTGAATTGTTTCGGTCTCTGGCTAGGAAAGACTTGGTATTTAAGATGGCCAATATACGTGCCGCACCTCTCTTTCCTGGGATTTCGAACCTCTCAGTCCGATTACGGTCACCTAGTACTTCTAAATTTTGGTATACCCTACCGGGTATAAATGAATTGACGGCCGGTATGTGTACCAATAAAATAATAATTAGTGGTCTCAAGATGGCCTTTAGAAAAGACTTAAAAGAAATATTGGTCTCACGATGGCCTTTAGAAAAGATAGTATGTATTACGGACGCCCCTTTGGTGATACACGAGTCATCAATCGGGTTAAGTCGTTGCCACTGCCAGACTGCGGTATCTGCGCAGTTCTTGATTCTAAAATATGTAGTCGTCTAAGTAGTAGTACACGAGCTGCTATTTAAGGGTTATGGCCATAGCTTAGGCTTAGTTCTTGCAAAGGAGGGCTACGGGTTGAATACACGAGTTCACCCCGGCATGTTTTAGGAAAGTTGTGGTGCACAACGAGCTATAAAGACCGGTCCAATAATACGATTTGATTATGATAAGATAAGATGTTTAAGATATGAACGAAATGATATGATATGATGAGATATGCAAAGGTTGAATGTAAGTACGTATTTAAGTGAATTTCGAGTATATATAAGTATTGGGTTGTAGTAATAAGTCTTCCGCTGCGTATGTCTGGTAAGTCTGTATTATATTTGTATTTCTGAGTGATTGTATGATGTATGTACTCATATATGTATATTGTATGTATATGTATATGTATGCTGTACGTATTTGTATGCGTATGTTGTGCGTATTTGTATCTGTATTGTATACGTATGTTGTATGTATTCTAACCGTATTCTGCAGGTATTGTATACGTGCTTGTATACGTATTTTTGTACGTATTTTTATACGTATCTTTCTACGTATTTTTATACGTATTTTTGTACGCATTTTTATACGCAATCCGTTTATTGTCTTGTACGTATTTCCTTGTATTTTGTATGGTTTTCATGGTTGATTTTATGATATTATGTGGTTAGCGGTCCCTCATTTAAGTGGGACAGCCTAGTTACTCGCCACTGACGGTGGACCCCCCCCCATTTCCAGGTGAAGACGCAGAGATGTAAGTGGGCTTGCGGTGGTTCGGGATGTCTGTTTTGTTTGAGCGATAGAGAACCCATAGTTTAGCTTATGTCATTTTATTCTTTATCTATTAAGTGTTTATCCCAGCCTGTTGGGATTGAACAATATTTCAGTATGTATTTTGGAGTTTGTCTTTGGATTTTGAGACTAGTAGTTATTTCTTCAATTAATAAAAGAGCAACTAGACTTAAAATATGTTAATTATGTTATGTTTATGTTTGGTAATGATCCGATTGTCGATTTCCTTCGTCAATCGACGGTCCTTAAAAGTCGGGTCGTTACAGTTGGTATCCGAGCCATAGGTTTAGACCCTAAAGTTACTTCTTCATAAGTAACTTGGAAAGATGAGCGCTTTATGAATCACGAGTGAAACTTAGGCTAAAATGGAAAACCTTAGCGACTGAAGCCTTGGGTAGAAGCTTGGGTTAGGACTGTTTTTCGTATTATATTTGTTAGTGTGAATAAATGTAAATTGTATGGTTCCGCTGAGAATTTCTTGTATTACAATTGTATTGTATCAGAGTTCGCAGCGGAAGCGAATTGGTTCTTGATTAGTTATTAATTGTTGTAGTGTCATTCGGGAGTTTCGAGGACGAAACTTATTTAAGGAGGGGTGACTGTAATACCCCGAAATTTAGGGCCAGAAAATTTCGCGGTTATTATTTTTATTTTATTTTTCTACGTCCAAAAGACCCGTTTAATTGTACTGTTTGTTTCCATTTATTCTCCTTATCTCGAAATTGGGCCCAAAGACCCAATTTCTTCTTAGCTTGGCCGGCCCTCTATGTAAGGACCAACAATTATTTTTCTTTTTATTTAATTATGATTAATTAGATAACTTGAGAATTTATTTAATTAATTATTTTTAATTAATTTGAGATACTAAACCTAGTCTAACCTAATTGCTAAGTCTACCTAAAATCACTCAACAAACCCTATTTCCCCTCTCTCCTCACGGCTCCCCCTCTCTTTTCTCCACCTTGTTTGATTTATTTTGCTCCTTATAATAGGAACAACACTCTTATTACTTTCTTTGACCCTAGTTACAAAAATACTCAAGAACCCTAAAACTCTCCTAAGCCTAGCCGTGTGATATTATTCCAAAAAGGGGTAATTTTTCTTGGATTATCTTGCGATTTAAGGGAACTAGACTTTTCCTGTTGAATTTGGTTTAGCTAATTATATAATTGAATAGGATTAAATCATGAAAATTGTTAGGGATTAGTATCATGATCACCTAGGATTTTTGTGTGATGTATGATGAATAATATGATGTGATTTTCTTGAATTCTTTATGTAATCTTTAATTGTTTCACTAATTCTATGCATGTATTAACTTATTCAATTGTATAATTATGATGTATGATTGTATAAAATTATTGAATTATTGTTCTTGAACTATCCTATGTGTGTCGAGTATGAGCATGACGAATTTGATGATTTTTGTGTTATTTTCTTGAATTAATTTGTTGTTCTTTGATGTTTAATTGTTATATTAAAGTCTTAAATTAAAAGGAATTATTTTGTTCTTGTTGTTCTAAGGTGTGGAGTCACTTTGAATGATTTTATGGAGTTTCCCTACTGTTTGATTATTAATCAAGATTTATCTCGTGGCAAAATTCGTCCTTTTCTTGCTTATAATAATTTAATCTTTCAAACCGGTAAAACTGTCCAGATTTAGTTTACGAATTTATCAAGATACTTAATCAATTCGGATGTCTACGAAAATTTATGTGGAAGTCACTAACAGTGTTTTACAGCTTGTGTTAAATTTTCGAAATTTTTAAGGTTCGTTTGCTATGGTAGAAAAATCGGAAACTGATTACAGCCTAATCTGATTTGTTACTTATAAAATCCCTTAAAAATAGGAAATGAAGTTATTTTTGGACGAAATTTATGCACGTTAAACCATGAACCCATATTTAACTTCCATTAAAACTTCCAGATTATTCGAGACCTTTAAACGGTTGTTCTTAATTTAATTCTTTAAAAATCAGATTGTGTAAAATATTGTGATTAAATTATTAAAACACTTTTAAAGTATATCTTGTCGAATCCCTTGTTCAGATTATGATTCTTTCTTGATTTAATTTTTACTAAGTGAATAAGTTCTTGAATTAAATTGTTTATATGATTAATTGAATATTTAAATGATTTATGTAATTGTTATATGATTATTTAATGAATTTATTTTAATTATTATTTTGTTATTAGAATTGTCGAGTGTCCCTATTATGTTAGGATCATTTTTAGTTTAATTTTTGACTGGTAATGACATTAGAATAATTTTAGGAATTATTGTTATTATTGTTATTATCATTATTATAATTATTATAATTAAAGGAGTCAGTAGGGATAAGTTGCAATAGGAAGGGAAGGTATAATAATATAATAATAACGAAGGAAAGGAAACAGAGTAAAAGGACATTGAATTGTTTCGGTCTCTGGCTAGGAAAGACTTGGTATTTAAGATGGCCAATATACGTGCCGCACCTCTCTTTCCTGGGATTTCGAACCTCTCAGTCCGATTACGGTCACCTAGTACTTCTAAATTTTGGTATACCCTACCGGGTATAAATGAATTGACGGCCGGTATGTGTACCAATAAAATAATAATTAGTGGTCTCAAGATGGCCTTTAGAAAAGACTTAAAAGAAATATTGGTCTCACGATGGCCTTTAGAAAAGATAGTATGTATTACGGACGCCCCTTTGGTGATACACGAGTCATCAATCGGGTTAAGTCGTTGCCACTGCCAGACTGCGGTATCTGCGCAGTTCTTGATTCTAAAATATGTAGTCGTCTAAGTAGTAGTACACGAGCTGCTATTTAAGGGTTATGGCCATAGCTTAGGCTTAGTTCTTGCAAAGGAGGGCTACGGGTTGAATACACGAGTTCACCCCGGCATGTTTTAGGAAAGTTGTGGTGCACAACGAGCTATAAAGACCGGTCCAATAATACGATTTGATTATGATAAGATAAGATGTTTAAGATATGAACGAAATGATATGATATGATGAGATATGCAAAGGTTGAATGTAAGTACGTATTTAAGTGAATTTCGAGTATATATAAGTATTGGGTTGTAGTAATAAGTCTTCCGCTGCGTATGTCTGGTAAGTCTGTATTATATTTGTATTTCTGAGTGATTGTATGATGTATGTACTCATATATGTATATTGTATGTATATGTATATGTATGCTGTACGTATTTGTATGCGTATGTTGTGCGTATTTGTATCTGTATTGTATACGTATGTTGTATGTATTCTAACCGTATTCTGCAGGTATTGTATACGTGCTTGTATACGTATTTTTGTACGTATTTTTATACGTATCTTTCTACGTATTTTTATACGTATTTTTGTACGCATTTTTATACGCAATCCGTTTATTGTCTTGTACGTATTTCCTTGTATTTTGTATGGTTTTCATGGTTGATTTTATGATATTATGTGGTTAGCGGTCCCTCATTTAAGTGGGACAGCCTAGTTACTCGCCACTGACGGTGGACCCCCCCCCATTTCCAGGTGAAGACGCAGAGATGTAAGTGGGCTTGCGGTGGTTCGGGATGTCTGTTTTGTTTGAGCGATAGAGAACCCATAGTTTAGCTTATGTCATTTTATTCTTTATCTATTAAGTGTTTATCCCAGCCTGTTGGGATTGAACAATATTTCAGTATGTATTTTGGAGTTTGTCTTTGGATTTTGAGACTAGTAGTTATTTCTTCAATTAATAAAAGAGCAACTAGACTTAAAATATGTTAATTATGTTATGTTTATGTTTGGTAATGATCCGATTGTCGATTTCCTTCGTCAATCGACGGTCCTTAAAAGTCGGGTCGTTACAGTTGGTATCCGAGCCATAGGTTTAGACCCTAAAGTTACTTCTTCATAAGTAACTTGGAAAGATGAGCGCTTTATGAATCACGAGTGAAACTTAGGCTAAAATGGAAAACCTTAGCGACTGAAGCCTTGGGTAGAAGCTTGGGTTAGGACTGTTTTTCGTATTATATTTGTTAGTGTGAATAAATGTAAATTGTATGGTTCCGCTGAGAATTTCTTGTATTACAATTGTATTGTATCAGAGTTCGCAGCGGAAGCGAATTGGTTCTTGATTAGTTATTAATTGTTGTAGTGTCATTCGGGAGTTTCGAGGACGAAACTTATTTAAGGAGGGGTGACTGTAATACCCCGAAATTTAGGGCCAGAAAATTTCGCGGTTATTATTTTTATTTTATTTTTCTACGTCCAAAAGACCCGTTTAATTGTACTGTTTGTTTCCATTTATTCTCCTTATCTCGAAATTGGGCCCAAAGACCCAATTTCTTCTTAGCTTGGCCGGCCCTCTATGTAAGGACCAACAATTATTTTTCTTTTTATTTAATTATGATTAATTAGATAACTTGAGAATTTATTTAATTAATTATTTTTAATTAATTTGAGATACTAAACCTAGTCTAACCTAATTGCTAAGTCTACCTAAAATCACTCAACAAACCCTATTTCCCCTCTCTCCTCACGGCTCCCCCTCTCTTTTCTCCACCTTGTTTGATTTATTTTGCTCCTTATAATAGGAACAACACTCTTATTACTTTCTTTGACCCTAGTTACAAAAATACTCAAGAACCCTAAAACTCTCCTAAGCCTAGCCGTGTGATATTATTCCAAAAAGGGGTAATTTTTCTTGGATTATCTTGCGATTTAAGGGAACTAGACTTTTCCTGTTGAATTTGGTTTAGCTAATTATATAATTGAATAGGATTAAATCATGAAAATTGTTAGGGATTAGTATCATGATCACCTAGGATTTTTGTGTGATGTATGATGAATAATATGATGTGATTTTCTTGAATTCTTTATGTAATCTTTAATTGTTTCACTAATTCTATGCATGTATTAACTTATTCAATTGTATAATTATGATGTATGATTGTATAAAATTATTGAATTATTGTTCTTGAACTATCCTATGTGTGTCGAGTATGAGCATGACGAATTTGATGATTTTTGTGTTATTTTCTTGAATTAATTTGTTGTTCTTTGATGTTTAATTGTTATATTAAAGTCTTAAATTAAAAGGAATTATTTTGTTCTTGTTGTTCTAAGGTGTGGAGTCACTTTGAATGATTTTATGGAGTTTCCCTACTGTTTGATTATTAATCAAGATTTATCTCGTGGCAAAATTCGTCCTTTTCTTGCTTATAATAATTTAATCTTTCAAACCGGTAAAACTGTCCAGATTTAGTTTACGAATTTATCAAGATACTTAATCAATTCGGATGTCTACGAAAATTTATGTGGAAGTCACTAACAGTGTTTTACAGCTTGTGTTAAATTTTCGAAATTTTTAAGGTTCGTTTGCTATGGCAGAAAAATCGGAAACTGATTACAGCCTAATCTGATTTGTTACTTATAAAATCCCTTAAAAATAGGAAATGAAGTTATTTTTGGACGAAATTTATGCACGTTAAACCATGAACCCATATTTAACTTCCATTAAAACTTCCAGATTATTCGAGACCTTTAAACGGTTGTTCTTAATTTAATTCTTTAAAAATCAGATTGTGTAAAATATTGTGATTAAATTATTAAAACACTTTTAAAGTATATCTTGTCGAATCCCTTGTTCAGATTATGATTCTTTCTTGATTTAATTTTTACTAAGTGAATAAGTTCTTGAATTAAATTGTTTATATGATTAATTGAATATTTAAATGATTTATGTAATTGTTATATGATTATTTAATGAATTTATTGTAATTATTATTTTGTTATTAGAATTGTCGAGTGTCCCTATTATGTTAGGATCATTTTTAGTTTAATTTTTGACTGGTAATGACATTAGAATAATTTTAGGAATTATTGTTATTATTGTTATTATCATTATTATAATTATTATAATTAAAGGAGTCAGTAGGGATAAGTTGCAATAGGAAGGGAAGGTATAATAATATAATAATAACGAAGGAAAGGAAACAGAGTAAAAGGACATTGAATTGTTTCGGTCTCTGGCTAGGAAAGACTTGGTATTTAAGATGGCCAATATACGTGCCGCACCTCTCTTTCCTGGGATTTCGAACCTCTCAGTCCGATTACGGTCACCTAGTACTTCTAAATTTTGGTATACCCTACCGGGTATAAATGAATTGACGGCCGGTATGTGTACCAATAAAATAATAATTAGTGGTCTCAAGATGGCCTTTAGAAAAGACTTAAAAGAAATATTGGTCTCACGATGGCCTTTAGAAAAGATAGTATGTATTACGGACGCCCCTTTGGTGATACACGAGTCATCAATCGGGTTAAGTCGTTGCCACTGCCAGACTGCGGTATCTGCGCAGTTCTTGATTCTAAAATATGTAGTCGTCTAAGTAGTAGTACACGAGCTGCTATTTAAGGGTTATGGCCATAGCTTAGGCTTAGTTCTTGCAAAGGAGGGCTACGGGTTGAATACACGAGTTCACCCCGGCATGTTTTAGGAAAGTTGTGGTGCACAACGAGCTATAAAGACCGGTCCAATAATACGATTTGATTATGATAAGATAAGATGTTTAAGATATGAACGAAATGATATGATATGATGAGATATGCAAAGGTTGAATGTAAGTACGTATTTAAGTGAATTTCGAGTATATATAAGTATTGGGTTGTAGTAATAAGTCTTCCGCTGCGTATGTCTGGTAAGTCTGTATTATATTTGTATTTCTGAGTGATTGTATGATGTATGTACTCATATATGTATATTGTATGTATATGTATATGTATGCTGTACGTATTTGTATGCGTATGTTGTGCGTATTTGTATCTGTATTGTATACGTATGTTGTATGTATTCTAACCGTATTCTGCAGGTATTGTATACGTGCTTGTATACGTATTTTTGTACGTATTTTTATACGTATCTTTCTACGTATTTTTGTACGTATTTTTGTACGCATTTTTATACGCAATCCGTTTATTGTCTTGTACGTATTTCCTTGTATTTTGTATGGTTTTCATGGTTGATTTTATGATATTATGTGGTTAGCGGTCCCTCATTTAAGTGGGACAGCCTAGTTACTCGCCACTGACGGTGGACCCCCCCCCATTTCCAGGTGAAGACGCAGAGATGTAAGTGGGCTTGCGGTGGTTCGGGATGTCTGTTTTGTTTGAGCGATAGAGAACCCATAGTTTAGCTTATGTCATTTTATTCTTTATCTATTAAGTGTTTATCCCAGCCTGTTGGGATTGAACAATATTTCAGTATGTATTTTGGAGTTTGTCTTTGGATTTTGAGACTAGTAGTTATTTCTTCAATTAATAAAAGAGCAACTAGACTTAAAATATGTTAATTATGTTATGTTTATGTTTGGTAATGATCCGATTGTCGATTTCCTTCGTCAATCGACGGTCCTTAAAAGTCGGGTCGTTACAGTTGGTATCCGAGCCATAGGTTTAGACCCTAAAGTTACTTCTTCATAAGTAACTTGGAAAGATGAGCGCTTTATGAATCACGAGTGAAACTTAGGCTAAAATGGAAAACCTTAGCGACTGAAGCCTTGGGTAGAAGCTTGGGTTAGGACTGTTTTTCGTATTATATTTGTTAGTGTGAATAAATGTAAATTGTATGGTTCCGCTGAGAATTTCTTGTATTACAATTGTATTGTATCAGAGTTCGCAGCGGAAGCGAATTGGTTCTTGATTAGTTATTAATTGTTGTAGTGTCATTCGGGAGTTTCGAGGACGAAACTTATTTAAGGAGGGGTGACTGTAATACCCCGAAATTTAGGGCCAGAAAATTTCGCGGTTATTATTTTTATTTTATTTTTCTACGTCCAAAAGACCCGTTTAATTGTACTGTTTGTTTCCATTTATTCTCCTTATCTCGAAATTGGGCCCAAAGACCCAATTTCTTCTTAGCTTGGCCGGCCCTCTATGTAAGGACCAACAATTATTTTTCTTTTTATTTAATTATGATTAATTAGATAACTTGAGTATTTATTTAATTAATTATTTTTAATTAATTTGAGATACTAAACCTAGTCTAACCTAATTGCTAAGTCTACCTAAAATCACTCAACAAACCCTATTTCCCCTCTCTCCTCACGGCTCCCCCTCTCTTTTCTCCACCTTGTTTGATTTATTTTGCTCCTTATAATAGGAACAACACTCTTATTACTTTCTTTGACCCTAGTTACAAAAATACTCAAGAACCCTAAAACTCTCCTAAGCCTAGCCGTGTGATATTATTCCAAAAAGGGGTAATTTTTCTTGGATTATCTTGCGATTTAAGGGAACTAGACTTTTCCTGTTGAATTTGGTTTAGCTAATTATATAATTGAATAGGATTAAATCATGAAAATTGTTAGGGATTAGTATCATGATCACCTAGGATTTTTGTGTGATGTATGATGAATAATATGATGTGATTTTCTTGAATTCTTTATGTAATCTTTAATTGTTTCACTAATTCTATGCATGTATTAACTTATTCAATTGTATAATTATGATGTATGATTGTATAAAATTATTGAATTATTGTTCTTGAACTATCCTATGTGTGTCGAGTATGAGCATGACGAATTTGATGATTTTTGTGTTATTTTCTTGAATTAATTTGTTGTTCTTTGATGTTTAATTGTTAGATTAAAGTCTTAAATTAAAAGGAATTATTTTGTTCTTGTTGTTCTAAGGTGTGGAGTCACTTTGAATGATTTTATGGAGTTTCCCTACTGTTTGATTATTAATCAAGATTTATCTCGTGGCAAAATTCGTCCTTTTCTTGCTTATAATAATTTAATCTTTCAAACCGGTAAAACTGTCCAGATTTAGTTTACGAATTTATAAAGATACTTAATCAATTCGGATGTCTACGAAAATTTATGTGGAAGTCACTAACAGTGTTTTACAGCTTGTGTTAAATTTTTGAAATTTTTAAGGTTCGTTTGCTATGGCAGAAAAATCGGAAACTGATTACAGCCTAATCTGATTTGTTACTTATAAAATCCCTTAAAAATAGAAAATGAAGTTATTTTTGGACGAAATTTATGCACGTTAAACCATGAACCCATATTTAACTTCCATTAAAACTTCCAGATTATTCGAGACCTTTAAACGGTTGTTCTTAATTTAATTCTTTAAAAATCAGATTGTGTAAAATATTGTGATTAAATTATTAAAACACTTTTAAAGTATATCTTGTCGAATCCCTTGTTCAGATTATGATTCTTTCTTGATTTAATTTTTACTAAGTGAATATGTTCTTGAATTAAATTGTTTATATGATTAATTGAATATTTAAATGATTTATGTAATTGTTATATGATTATTTAATGAATTTATTTTAATTATTATTTTGTTATTAGAATTATCGAGTGTCCCTATTATGTTAGGATCAGTTTTAGTTTAATTTTTGACTGGTAATGACATTAGAATAATTTTAGGAATTATTGTTATTATTGTTATTATCATTATTATAATTATTATAATTAAAGGAGTCAGTAGGGATAAGTTGCAATCGGAAGGGAAGGTATAATAATATAATAATAACGAAGGAAAGGAAACAGAGTAAAAGGACATTGAATTGTTTCGGTCTCTGGCTAGGAAAGACTTGGTATTTAAGATGGCCAATATACGTGCCGCACCTCTCTTTCCTGGGATTTCGAACCTCTCAGTCCGATTACGGTCACCTAGTACTTCTAAATTTTGGTATACCCTACCGGGTATAAATGAATTGACGGCCGGTATGTGTACCAATAAAATAATAATTAGTGGTCTCAAGATGGCCTTTAGAAAAGACTTAAAAGAAATATTGGTCTCACGATGGCCTTTAGAAAAGATAGTATGTATTACGGACGCCCCTTTGGTGATACACGAGTCATCAATCGGGTTAAGTCGTTGCCACTGCCAGACTGCGGTATCTGCGCAGTTCTTGATTCTAAAATATGTAGTCGTCTAAGTAGTAGTACACGAGCTGCTATTTAAGGGTTATGGCCATAGCTTAGGCTTAGTTCTTGCAAAGGAGGGCTACGGGTTGAATACACGAGTTCACCCCGGCATGTTTTAGGAAAGTTGTGGTGCACAACGAGCTATAAAGACCGGTCCAATAATACGATTTGATTATGATAAGATAAGATGTTTAAGATATGAACGAAATGATATGATATGATGAGATATGCAAAGGTTGAATGTAAGTACGTATTTAAGTGAATTTCGAGTATATATAAGTATTGGGTTGTAGTAATAAGTCTTCCGCTGCGTACGTCTGGTAAGTCTGTATTATATTTGTATTTCTGAGTGATTGTATGATGTATGTACTCATATATGTATATTGTATGTATATGTATATGTATGCTGTACGTATTTGTATTCGTATGTTGTGCGTATTAGTATCTGTATTGTATACGTATGTTGTATGTATTCTAACCGTATTCTGCAGGTATTGTATACGTGTTTGTATACGTATTTTTGTACGTATTTTTATACGTATCTTTCTACGTATTTTTGTACGTATTTTTGTACGCATTTTTATACGCAATCCGTTTATTGTCTTGTACGTATTTCCTTGTATTTTGTATGGTTTTCATGGTTGCTTTTATGATATTATGTGGTTAGCGGTCCCTCATTTAAGTGGGACAGCCTAGTTACTCGCCACTGACGGTGGACCCCCCCCATTTCCAGGTGAAGACGCAGAGACGTAAGTGGGCTTGCGGTGGTTCGGGATGTCTGTTTTGTTTGAGCGATAGAGAACCCATAGTTTAGCTTATGTCATTTTATTCTTTATCTATTAAGTATTTATCCCAGCCTGTTGGGATTGAACAATATTTCAGTATGTATTTTGGAGTTTGTCTTTGGATTTTGAGACTAGTAGTTATTTCTTCAATTAATAAAAGAGCAACTAGACTTAAAATATGTTAATTATGTTATGTTTATGTTTGGTAATGATCCGATTGTCGATTTCCTTCGTCAATCGACGGTCCTTAAAAGTCGGGTCGTTACAGTTGGTATCCGAGCCATAGGTTTAGACCCTAAAATTACTTCTTCATAAGTAACTTGGAAAGATGAGCGCTTTATGAATCACAGTGAAACTTAGCCTAAAATGGAAAACCTTAGCGAGTGAAGCCTTGGGTAGAAGCTTGGGTTAGGACTTTTTTTCGTATTATATTTGTTAGTGTGAATAAATGTAAATTGTATGGTTCCGCTGAGAATTTCTTGTATTACAATTGTATTGTATCAGAGTTCGCAGGGGAAGCGAATTGGTTCTTAATTAGTTATTAACTATTGTAGTGTCATTTGGGAGTTTCGAGGACGAAACTTATTTAAGGAGGGGTGACTGTAATACCCCGAAATTTAGGGCCAGAAAATTTCGCGGTTATTATTTTTATTTTATTTTTCTAAGTCCAAAAGGCCCGTTTAATTGTACTGTTTGTTTCCATTTCTTCTCCTTATCTCGAAATTGGGCCCAAAGACCCAATTTCTTCTTAGCTTGGCCGACCCTCTATGTTAGGACAACAATTATTTTTCTTTTTATTTAATTATGATTAATTAGATAGCTTGAGTATTTATTTAATTAATTATTTTTAATTAATTTGAGATCCTAAACCTAGTCTAACCTAATTGCTAAGTCTACCTAAAATCACTCAACAAACCCTATTTCCCCTCTCTCCTCACGGCTCCCCCTCTTTTTTCTCCACCTTGTTGATTTATTTTGCTCCTTATAACAGGAACAACACTCTTATTACTTTCTTTGACCCTAGTTACGAAAATACTCAAGAACCCTAAAACTCTCCTAAGCCTAGCCGTGTGATATTATTCCAAAAAGGGGTAATTTTTCTTGGATTATCTTGCGATTTATGGTAACTAGACTTTTCCTGTTGAATTTGGTTTAGCTAATTATATAACTGAATAGGATTAAATCATGAAAATTGTTAGGGATTAGTATCATGATCACCTAGGATTTTCGTGTGATGTATGATGAATAATATGATGTGATTTTCTTGAATTCTTTATGTAATCTTTAATAATAATCATGAAAAAGGCACGATCCAAATAGTAGTCTATTTGCCTCGTGCCTTAAAAGGCACGATCCAAATAGCAGACTTTTTGCATCGTGCCTTCAAAAGGCATGATCCAAATAGGTTTTTTTTTTTTTGTTTCAAGCTATGAGCATATATTTATATAAACATTAAATAAGAGACAAATCATTTCATATACATAAAAATTTCAATTTTATTAATTTTTCTTATTAATAATACAGAACAATAGTATTTGAAATAAATTATACAATACAAACTATACATATTAATATATTATTGAAATTATTCCTCTAAAAATACATATAAAATCTTATTCCTCTATAAAACCATACAAAATAAACTATCAAACTTAAATACAAAAATAAACTTTAAAATTACATTAAAAAAAATTATACTTCTTATGTTCCCCGCTTCTTCCATTGAGACTCATCATCCATTGAACGGTTGAACCATACATTAAAAGTAAAGTAACAAAGTTTTATCATTATATAACTGTTAACAACATAAAGACGAAAATCATCTTAATTGTTAACAACAAAGTTTTATCATTATACTCACCGAATGCATATAAACTCCATCATGATTCATGTATCTATAATAATCATTCCACATGTTCAAATTTAGACATCCATCTGCGCCTTTCGCTGCAACCAACTTCTGAGTCGCTAAACTTTCCTCGAGTGCATTTTGCACCTCTTTCCCTAAAATTTTGAGAAACAAATCAGGTTAAGCAAATAAGCTACCCGCACTAAATAAGAAATAGAAATGGAAGAAAGGGCAACAATGATGACAAGAAAAAACGAAGAAAATTCAGGTTGTATATCTAATTAAGGATAATTTAGAGGCCTTTGAATTCCAAAAGACTGATTTCATTAGGAATAACCACACTACTGATTGTCACAGCTTAGCTGAAAGGCCAAGCAAACATTGAAGCCAAAACTACATAAATAAGGAGATACAAATATATATTTTTTACTAGTGTACTATTTGCAGATTCCAAATGTTCTTCCATTATCTCTTGTTTAATAGCATTGGATGAAGATGGAAGGCCAACGCTATTATGTTAGTTACATTCTGAAACCATTCAGCAAAGGCAGTAAAGGGTTTATCATGATTTAGTTGTTCTGATTGATGAGGAGATGGTCCAGCATTCAATTTAAATGTTTTTTGATGAATTAGACCATTCTATATCTTCAACTTGGTTTTTCACAATATTCAACTTCTTGAGGTAGTTATTAATATCATTCCTTGAAGCTAAATGCTAAAGAAGTAGAAATCTAGCCATATACACCTCCAGTATCTTTGACCAAGCATGAATTCACAACAAAAAACTAAATACAGTGATTTGATACACTTTACGCAAAATAATACAAAGCTTTTTAATTAAAAAAAAAAAACCTAAAACAACAATCACATCACGCAAAAATAATTTGCAAAAAAAACAAAAAGTCTAAAATCACATACCAATTGGATCAATCCAAGAACGGAAGAATATGGCTGCTCAAAATCAACAATACCCAGATGCTAAAAACCGGAAACTAAAAACATATACCCACAAACAATTTATAATCAAAATTCAATCACAACAAAAACAATCATCAACAGAAATAGAAACAACAAATCATCAACAAAAATAAAAACAACACAATAATCATCAACTATAATAATCAACTGTAGTAATGAAATCAAAATGAACCAACAACAAAATAGAATGTGCAAGAAATTGGGAGAATCAAAAAATTAGGTTTCAAAGTTAAGAAAGAGGAGCAATTACCTGGCGGTAGTGGTAGAGAAATGGAGGCGGTGGTGCGAGAAATGGCGGAGTATCCTTGGAGCACAACCTACAAGTCATCAACAAAACTAATTTATGGAGCTGCATCCTTGGAGGAAATCGATTAATTTACTTTGCCATTATGTGGAGTATCCTGCACCAGTAGCAACCCAAGCATTTGTAAGACAACTAAAAAAGAATTTTTGCCAAGTCCCTTAGTTACGGACAAAAATATATCAAGATGTTAAAACTTAGTGCAAAAAGAAGCTCAAATGCTTTCATGGTTTTGAGTTCTAAATTGTTGGAAACAATGCCAAGAGAAATACCAATCAGAAACATAGAAATATAAATGGGGAAAATTTCAACCAGTGGTTAAGATAATGAAAATCGAAAATAAAATCATCATACACAACTCTTATAAATAGGTTGGATAGCCCCAAAAAACCATATGCTTTTGGCTAGAAGATGCCTCCATATCAACATTTCTACTTTCATGTAATGATTGTAAAAAACCATAATTACCAGACAAGACAATAATCTTGAAACAATTGGATTTGGGAGCCACTCTTATGAAGTATATTTAAATAAAAAAAAATACATGCCTTAGATATAAGTAGCAACTAAGGCTGCATTACCAACAAGATTGTGTGGACATGTATGACCAACGCAAATAAGACTGGATAATAGAGGAAAAATACAGAACAGGCTGAACTTTGCTATTGTGCAGGATCATAAACAAAGCAGAGAGTAACTAAATCAAAACCCACAACAGATTCTTTCCTAAAGCAATCTACTGTGCTGCACCAAGTACCAGGGCTCACAACATTTTGATTTAATACTACATACAGTACTTTTTTAACTGTAATGTTTGGGAAGATTATAAAGATTCACTTGATTTCAAGATTGGAAAATGGAACTAAGCTGAAACGGCCTAAAAGAAGAATGATCTTAATTGGTTAATGTGACGACCCGACTCGCTTAAACCGGCGTGGAAGAAACCGACGAGTCGAATTGACGATCTAACATACATACATACTAAAAATTTAAAACAAAACCTCAAATATTATATTACTAAATCCCAAAACGTACAAATCACAAGTTGTACACAATATAAAACCCAAATGGTCAAACTAGAGAATGAACTCCAAAACAAATATCAGAGTTAGAAAATACAGACTACACTACTAAAGTCCGAAACTAAAACAAAATACAAACTACAAAAGGAAAGTATAACGGCACTCGCCCAACCCAAGCTAAGCAACAGCGTCATTATCAGAGTTACCTGAAAATGAACACAAATCCACCGTCAGTGGCGAGTAACATAACAGTCCCACCCTAACGTGGATACACAAGATCATAGAATAAATCAAATAAGCAAATCAGGCATTCATACACACACTTATGCAATATAACACAACCATGATAACAATAACAATATTAATAATAACAATAATAACGATAATAATAACAATAACAACTCGCTTAACTTCACTTGACTTAATCTTATCCTTACATAATCTTTGTCGCTATCATTTACATATTAGACCGGACTATGCTCGTACGAACGCATCTTACGCGAACGAACTTTCCTACTATGCCAGGAATGAGAATCTTACTCCTAAACCCATGAACCCCATCTTTCGGAAATTTATATCATAAGGACGACATAGTAAGTAATCACTATCCCAATACCGCGGTTAGGATAGGGGCAGCGTCTTAAACCAAGTCTTAGAATCTTACTCTAAGGTTAGGCGTCTAACAGTAAAATTCAAGCTATATTTACGTTCTTTACATTCTTGTTTAATCTTAAGTTGCATCTTACGCCTTTACTTAAGACTAACTATGTAAATCAAAATCTTGGAACCTCTTTAATCAATCTTTATCACTTTCTTTAACTTTCTTTGAATATCTTTTAAATTTCTTTAACATTCTTTAATTACGACTACATAATCTACACTTAAGACTACATAATCATAATACAAAAAATCAAGATTCATCATAACATAATCAAGAAACTTCAAGAATTCAAGAAACATTATCAAGATTATATACTTTAACTTAATTCATCAATTCAAGATTCAAGAAACATGCAAAAACTCATCAAGATCATCAACAATCATCATCCTCAATACAACCCAAAATAGATGCATGACATGGCTAACTTTCAACAATACAATCATCAATTCTATGCATCAAAACTTCATGAAATTTGAACATGATCATAATCAAACATAAAACTATCATAACCCATCATAATATGCATGGAAACCAATGCAAGAACAACACATAATCATTACTAAATTACAGCCCAAGTTCACGCATGGCATCGGGTCAAATTCATCAAGCTTTCGGTCTAATTCGGTCATCTAATCTACCCTATGAATCGTAGTATACAAATTAGGATAGGATAATGTTATTCCCGTAGGAACACTGCAAGAGGGGGGGTGAATTGTTGTGTGGAACTTATAGCACAGATTTTCGTCAGAATTGAAAACCTAAAGGAACTTTGAGAAAAACGAAATGTAAAGAGTCAAATTTCAACGAGAAAAACTTCCTGGCCCACGGAAGAAAAACTCCACTTTTATATAAAGGCCTTGTAAACTATTACAACCCTAATTTCTCTCTGGACCTCGTGAGTTCCTGTAGGAACTTACGATTCTATTCTCTTTCTCTCTTTCTTTTTCTTTCTCTTTCTCACGACTCTTTCTTCTCTGTTCTCTCTAAGTTCTCACACACTTCTCTTCTCTTTTCTCTCAATTACAACTCAAATAATAACTCTAGTATATTGAAATGCATGTAAAACTGGATTGGAATTTAGGAACTTTTGACACAAACTCTAAGTAATGTAAATCTGAAAGTGTGCTCTCTTGTTGTGTGTGTACTAAATCAGAATTATATGTGTGTATATATATAAATGAATGGTTATAAAATTGCTTGGAGAAGAAGCCTAATTAACCACCCATAAACACCATTACACGACCACCACTCTCACTCACACACCACTAACTTTGACTCACTAACTTAAACAACCCACTAACCTAATTATTGACCTAAAAAATCAGAAATAAAAAGTTAAATAAATTACCTAAAAATAGATTAATTAATTAATTAAAAATAAAACCTAAAAACCGGTTTTTTTCTTTTTTTATTTTTCCGAATTTTTTTTTTTTTTTAAATCTAAAACCTTAAATTAATTTTTTAAAAACCAAAAATAAATTAATAAAATAAAAGGAAATCAGAATTAAAAAACAACTAACCTAATCCTAAAATTAAGGACACTAATTTGACTACTAACTAATTCAAAAACACTTACTAATAACTCCTAAAATTAGGCTGCACTAATTCAGTCAGTTTTTGACCATTTTAAACAAGTTAAAACAGTCAAGGAGTTGTTTAAACAGTCCCTAAAAAGTAGCAACAGTCGTGGACTAAAGTAACTAACTGATTCGACACAAGTTCCTTTGGGAACATGACCCAAAGTTCCTCTGACAGACACAACTAAGTTCCAACCAGACTTAAATGCATTAATATACTTACATTTACCCTAGAACATTATATTATAACATTCATGGATGCTTCTCTTCTCTTCAACAAGTAATTCGTTGGAATACTTGAAGTTCTTCTCATGTTCCTTGCTGAATTCTCTTCGGGAACTTCTCTGATTTCTCTGTAGAAACTTGACAGCAACATCTTTGATTCATGATTCGAACCTTCACTTGAATCACCATCTTGTTTCTTCAAATGATTGAATCTTCATGCTTGAATCTTCAATGCTTATGTATCTTCAAGATCTAAAATTCTCCAAGAACTCAAAGATACTTATTAGTAATTAAGTTTGAGGTTTATGTCATCATCAAAACATAAAAGGAATATGTCAATAAATAACATGTTACCTTAATCAAAATGAGTCGTTCACACTTACAAAACTCGCTGCCCAGATTCGTATCACACGGCCCAAACCACGTACAACACACACGGCCATAGCACAAACACACAGGCACCACCTCAAATCACCACAGGACCACCGTTCAGCAACCCAAACCATCGTGCACCACTCGAACACCACGCAGCACCACCCACATGAGGTACCACCGTGCACACGGACCCAAAACCAAACACGAACCAACTCGGAATAAGCCCGAACAAGGGGTCTTGAATGAAATTATCGAGAATTAATTTTTGTTTTGATACTTAAAGATCAATGGAGGTTGAATCTTTAAGTTTGAGTTTGAAAAAGATGATGAACAAATTGGTTGGTGAAGGTGACAAAAATGGCGTGGAACAAGGAGGACAATGGAGAGTGTTTTGTGTTTAATTTGTGGCAAAGGATGATTAAGAATGGCAAATGATCATTAAGGCTTACTACCACTTCTATTTATAGAAGTTGGTTAAGGTGTGAACACAAGGCAAGTGCAAAACCAAGCCACTCAACATAAGGGGCCGATTGGGCTAGGCTAGAAATGGGCCAAATGATCACTTGGGCCATTTGCACTTAAGAATGACTAATCATGTTTAAATTCGTACTTGGCCCAAAACTTAATTAATTAATTAGAAAATTTAAATAAAATTCTAATTAATTAAAATAAAATAAAATAAATAATAAAGCAATTACCATAAAATAACATAATCACATTCAAACCATAAAACACATATAAATGGTCCAAATAGATTTGAACCATACATAAAATAACATAAATACAAATAATAATCAAAGCAGAAAAATACCGAAAACCTGGGGCGTTACAGTTAACAATAAAGTTGGTGAAACTGCAACATATACGAATAGAAACATTACCACCGGCATACAAGTTTCAGCTATAAACTTGTAAGCAATTTAAATTGTATGATTGACATCATCATCTCTTTTAAATCATCATCTCTTTTAAAATCTACATCTTTCAATCAAATAACCAAATAAATATCTTATGAAACCCTAAAAAATTAGAAATCAACCATTAATCCCCAAAATAATCAAAGACCTATAAACTCGAAAACCCCAAAATAATAATAGGATGCAGCAACCCTGTAACAAATTCAACCATAAATCAAAAATAATAACCAAAAAAATTCAACCATAAATCAAATCCTATAAACCTAACAAAAAAAAAATATCAAGAAAGAACATGGTTGACAAAAGTTGGGAGCAAAAAGACAACTAAATCATTACTTAATACAATCGGAAACCAAATAATCGAGAAAATAAGCAGAAAAAAATTACAAATTTTTTAGGGCTTATGACAATGATTGGGAGAGCATGTAATTCTTGCGAAGCCGCAACGACAGTGATGGGCTGGTCGCGAAGAAGCGGCGGCGAGGGGCGACTCCAGCATCGTCGTCAGTGTTCAGTAGTGGTGGCGGCGAGTGGCGACTCAAGCATCGTTGTCGATCTTCAGTACGTGGTGGCGCCTACAACTTATTAATTTCAAGGGATAAAGAGAAATGAGGAGGAGGAACAAGTAGTGTACTTGCGTTTTTTTTAATACTGTAATCCATTCGGATCGTGCTTTAAAAGGCACGATCCAAATAACTATTATTTGTTTCTTTTTAATAGTGCACGATCTAAATAGGGTGTTACAAATAGCAATTTTTTTACTATTGATGGTTAATAAAATATAATATTTGCAATTTTTGTCATCATCAAAACATGAAATACAACAATTCCCCCTTTTTGATGATGGCAAAAATTTGAGCAAACATTACTAAAACAACATTAAAAATTAAACTAAGCTAATAACATAAGACTAATGAAGTTAAATCAAAACAAATAGAAAAGTGATAACTACTAAATGTCTTTTAGTACCCCAAGAGTGTAAGATAATTACAAAGATTTTTCAACTTTGGCATTTTAAGAAACATGTTTAAGAATAGGATTACCCAACTTAATGTTCCCCCTTTGGCATCATAAAAAATATAGTGAAATATAGCACAAAAATGTAATCAAAGGAAGTTAAGTAGCTCAAACATGTACCTAACAATATTAGCCATCCACAGAAAAAAAAACACACATGAGTACTAAACGACATAAAATAAGACAGAAACCACATCCTATATATCATAGTTTGTAGAGTAGCCAAAGGAACCAAAAGATGTAGAATGGATGAAAGTAGAGGGAGCAAAAGTTAAAGTTATACAGACCAAATTAAAATTCAGAATGTTAGTAACTAAGAGAAAACGATAAATCGGAGAGGAGGGAAACGGTTAGCCACATTGGTGATGACATTGAGGATGCCTTGCTCACAAAGACTAGTTAAGTGAGGTAGTTCATTGTTCATTTCAACCACCATATCGGTGAGATTGTCGATCTTAGCATCCAACATATTTTGGCGATGGTGAAGTTGAAGAAGAAAAACATGGAGTTCTTGGGGATCCTCAGGAATGACAGTAGGTTCATCCTCATCAATAGCTTCCACTTCACCATCGCAGATTTCTTGGAGCTCTCAATGACCACTGGACCCTTAGATGAACCTGTATTAGACTTCCCCTTGCTTGCAATTTGACCACTTTTACGGACTTTCCCATCACCGCCCTCAACATCACACATTTTCCTTTTTCCATTCTTTGGAGGTAAAGTGGTCAAAACCCCATTCAGAACATGCAAACTTAATTTCTCCAACTTAGTGCCATTTAAAACATTCATAGGTCCAAGGAAAGCAGTGGGTGTGGGAGGAAGAGGAACATGGCATTTTTTTAAAAATAACTGTCATAAGATTTCCATAAACCATAGTGAGGGAATGCTCAATGCAATGAGAAAGATGAGAGATCATGAGGGAAGGAAAATTTAGGGGAATTTTGTTGGCTAAGCAATACATGAGTGAAAGATCCAACACATTAGCCTTGTTACGCTTAGAAACCCGGGGTAAGAAAAACTGGTAGACAAGATAAAACAGAATTTTATGCAAGGGTTTGAGATATTTTTGGGACATGCTTAAGGCAATGGGTTTACCACCAAAGAAAGACAGAATTTCAGCATGAGGAATACCATTTATATTCAATTTAGTCTTGCCTTTACAGTTGTGGAGTAACCTTCACTAGGATTCTAGGAACTTCGAACCATTCGCCTAGGGTTTTAGATGAAAACTTGACCATTTTCCCATTAATAACACTCACAACCAAATTATTTTCATAGTCAAAATTATCTCTAAAAGAGACCATTTCAGTAACATGCCTTCAAGACAACGAATCTTAAACAAATTATCCCAAGATTGAGCAGAAATGACATCTAAAAGTTCTTGCCAATTTTTAGTTTTACACCACTCTAAATCAACATGAAAACCCACATCAAACTTAGGAGTTGGGGAAGAATTACCATGTCCATTGTCATCCTGCTCATCATCGGAAGGTTCACTGACGATGAAGCCATCATCAACTTGGGTCCCGGGTGGTGCCGACTGACCGTCGCCGACGATTTTGGAGTCGTCCTCCGATGGTCCGGTAGCCGGTAGTGGTGGTGGAGTATGGCCAATCTGCTCTTTTTGGGGTGAAACTGATGTTTTAGGATTTGATTGTTTCTTTTTAGGAGGCATGATAAGGAAAAAAAAACAAAAAGAAAAAAGGGGGGGGGGGAATGAGAAAAGACGGAGAAAGAAAAATGGTGATGGTAAGAAATAAGGTGGATGGTGATGTGTATTGGGAAGGTGAATATAAGAAAGAGAATGCCAAAAACATGGGTAATTGAAGAGGGTAATTTATGATAACTTTTATGGGAAGGAGGAAGAAAGAAAAAGAAATGGAAACTAGAGGGGTGAAATGACGGTAGGAAGAAAGTAATGGGTGAAGTGTATTGGGAGATGTGGTGGGGCCCACCTATGACATTTTGTCATTTAAGGATGTGTAAATTGTTGAGTGAAAAAGGGGTTAACATGATATCCTTCACGTATGGACTTCATTTTTGATTTTTTTTCATTTTTTTATACTAACACTTGAAATTTTAAATATGGTCTATAGACTTTTTGGATGGGATATTACCTAGAGGAACGAATTTATTTATTTATTTTTTTTAAATAAATAAATTATATGTATATATATTTTGCCTAGGTGGACGAATAATAATAATAATCATAATAATGAGGAATAATAAAGTGAAAGAGATATGAATAAATAAGAAAGAAAATAAAGATGAAAGACTAGGGTCTTCAAAGAATAGAACAAATGTAAATAAGTATGGATTGTGGTTTCCACTAATTTATTCACATAGTAACATGCATGCAATCACATTTTGGAAAATAAGGGTAATATTGTAGAGACAGATGAGAGTCCTCAACTATCACAATGTATGAGACAAGATTCTCACAAGTTTTGCATAACACCATATTATTCAATGAAATTTAGGAGCAACATAGAGAAGGAACTCACCAAATTCCTATCATTCCTAATTCCATTCGAATGCTTTCAATCTCATCTCTTGGAAGAGGTTTAGTTAAAATATCTGCAATTTATTTGTCGGTTTGACAAAATTCGACTTTAACTAATCCTTTTTCCACATTGTCTTTTAGAAAGTGATGTCTAATGTGAATGTGCTTGACTCTAGAGTGATGAACAGGGTCCTTAGAAATACAAATAGCACTGGTATTATCACAGTAAATAGGAACACACTTAAAAATTGACTTATAGATTAAGCAAACAGAAAGAGGAACAATGATCCATCAGCAAAAATATATCAAGGAAAACTCTCCCATCATGCTCATTTCAAATTCACTGCTCATTAAATCAGCAAACTCCTTGCACAAAGAATTTTTAGTTGCACCAAAAATAATATCATCAATATAAACTTGAACAACTAACATGTGCGTTCCTCTTGAGCGAAGGAACAACGTTCGATCAACTTTTCCTCTAACAAAATCATTAGCTAATAGAAATTTTGATAATATTTCATACCATGATCTAGGAGCTTTCTTTAGCCCATAAAGAGCTTTGTCAAGCTTATAGACATGATTAGAAAGTTCCAAATTCTCAAATCCGGGTGGTTGTTCCACATAGACGTCCTCATTTGGAAAACCATTTAGAAATGCACATTTGACGTCCATTTGGTACAACTTAAATCCCATGAAAGATGCAAAAGCAATTAAAATTCTAATAGCTTCTATTATAGCTACGGGAGCAAAAGTTTCATCGAAATCAATACCTTCCTATTTGTTGTAGCCTTTAACTACTAACCTGGCTTTGTTCCTTATGATTGTTACATGCTCATCTAGCTTGTTCCTGAACACCCATTTGAGACCTATAACTTTTTGTTTCTCTGGTTTTGGCTCGAGGTGCCAAACTTTGTTCCTCTTGAACTCATTGAGTTCCTCTTTCATAGAAACAATCCAATCAGCATCTTCAAGAGCCTCTGTATGGTTCTTGGGATCCAACATGGACAAGAAGGATGAGAAAGCACAGAAGTTCCTCATTTGTTTCCTTGTCTAAATCCCTTTATTAATGTCACTCATGATCAGGTCCAGAGGATGGGAACTCTGATGCTTCTAAGGTTTTGGTTCAAATCTTATTCCAGAAGTACTTTGTTCATGTTCACCTGTTCCTTGTGGTGTACTAGCATCTCCTTCTTATTTTGTTCGTTCATTTTCCTCTGTTGTTATTTCTTTTTCCTCTGTTGTCACTTCTTGTTCCTCTGCTTGATGAGGAACTAGTGTTTGATCTTCAGGAATCTTCTCTTTGTGTTTTTCTGAAGGAACTATTTCATCATCATCATGGTCTGTCACTTGAGGATGAACCAATCCAATTTCAATGTCATCATTATAATCAAGTTCCTGCAAAAAGTTAGCTTCATCGAAGATAATATGAATACTTTCTTCTACACACACTGTTCTTTTATTGTACACATGATAAGCCTTGCTATTCATGGCATATCCTAGTAAAATAGCTTCATCACTTCTATCATCAAACTTTCCTAAGTTGTCTTTACCATTATTATGTACATAACATTTAAATCCAAAAGTACGTAAGTGAGAGATATTAGGCTTCCTTCCTTTGTTGAGCTCATAGGGTGTCTTTTGTGTTATTGGTCTTATCATAGCCCTGTTGATGATGTAGCAAGCGGTGTTGACTGCCTCTGCCCAAAACGACTTTGGCAATCCACTTGCAATTAGCATTGTACTTGCCATGTCTTCCAAGGTTCGATTTTGTTGTGGAGTCCGTGGAGCCTAAAAATTATGATCCATTCCTTCTATGCTGCAAAAATCATCAAACTTGGAGTTTTCAAACTCCTTCCCATGGTCAGACCTTAAAAGAACAATTTTATAACCATTTACCCTTTGAACCTGTTTAGCAAAAATAAAAAATTCATCAAATGCTTGATCTTTGCTTTTAAGGAAAATAACCCATGTATATCTGGAATAGTCATCGACTATAACTAATACATACCTCTTACCTGACCGACTTTGAATGCGTACCGGACCATATAAATCCATGTGGAGTAGCTCCAAAGGATTTTTCGTACTTACATTGTTTTAGACTTGAATGAAGATCTCACTTGCTTACCCCTAGCACATGCAGCACAAACTCCATGGTCAAAGAATTTAAGTGTAGGTAAACCAACAACTAAATCTTTTGTTCTCAATTTATTTAACAATGTTAGGCCTGCATGTCCAAATCGTTTGTGCCACAAAAGTGAGTCTTCATTCATAGGACTTAAACATGTCAGATTGTCACTGGGAACTTAACTGAGGTCCACGACATAAGTGTTCCCCTTTCTAGTTCCCTTCATGATACTGTTCCCTGTTACTGCATCACTTACTAAACAAGTTTCATTAGTAAACTTCACGACATTCCCTTTGTCACAAAACTGTGATATATTAAGTAAATTAAGCTTTAAACCCTCGACTAAGAAAACATTTTCTATGGAGTCATCAAGTGACCTTCTGATCTTACCTACGACAACGATCTCGCCTTTTTTGTTGTCACCAAAGGTCACTGTTCCTCCTTGACATGCTGTAAGTGAGAGGAATTTGGATTTTTCTCCTGTCATATGCTTTGAACAACCGCTGTCGAGGAAACACAGATTGTTCCCCCTCACTTCACCCTGCAAAAAATAGATCAGTTAGTACGAGGAACCCAACCTTGCTTGGGTTCCTTTTGGTCAGACTTGTGATTCTAAACCTTATTAGCATATCCCCTATTTTTGCATTCTGGCTGAAATTTAGTGGTGCATTCACCAACTAAATGTCCAGATTTTGTACAAAAAGTACATACCTTGTTACTAGGGATATCCACATAATTTTTCTTTTTGTTCCTTTTCTTGTGGTTAAACCCTAAGCCGTTTTTACTTTTATGTTCGAATTTTTCTATCAAATTCATTACATTTGGCAGTTTATTTCTGGAGAGATCAAGTCTCCTTTGAAATTCCTGATTTTCTTTTGAAATTAAATCATAGTTTTTCTTAAGTTCCTCGAAATCTTTTCTAGGAACTCCAGAGGGGACTGTCTCTCCAGAAACTTGCAATTTCAATTCTTCTAATTCCAAACATAAAAAGTGATTCTCATTTTTCACTTTTTCAACGGCTTCTTTAATTTCTTGATTTTGATCAAAGAGATTAAAGAATCGTTTTTCAGTATCTTCTCTCAAGGTATGTAACCAAGCTGAATGTTCCTTGCTAACTTCCAAGGCTTCTTCAGCTTCAGTTCTTTTTGTGCAAACATCTTTATAATCATCTAGGGTTTCAACTAATAGATTAACAAGTTCATCTTTGTTCATATTATTCAATTCCCTTTTAACAGTATTAAGATTTACCTCAGTGAGTCTCTGTTCCTCATGACTAGCCATAAGACAAAGGTGGGCTATCTCCTCTTCTGGTTGAATTTCCTCTACATCAGAATCGGATTCACCCCAAGCAGCAATCATAGCCTTTCTCATGTCACCTTTGGTGAAGTGCCTTTGTTGTTCTTTGCCTTTGTAGCTTGTTTGTTCCTTTGATTTACCTTTGCCTTTCTTGATCTCCCATTGTGGGCATTCCTTAATGAAGTGATCCGGACTTCCACATTTATGGCACATGTATTTTGGAGACTTCTTTGTTAGTTTTGCTTTGTAGTTCTTGTTATAGAATTTTCTAAACTTCCTTACCAACAAAGCTGCCTCTTCATCATCAGAATCAAATTCTTCTTGTTCCTCGGCCTTCAGTGCCAGTGCCAGTGCCAGTGCCAGTGCCTTGTTCCTCGAACCATCCAATTCTTGAGTTCCCAGATGCAACTCGTAAGTCATCAGGGAACTCGCAAGTTGTTCTAGGTTAAACTTTGTGAAGTCCTTTGTCTCCTGTAAAGCTGTCACCTTAGCCATCCAACGTTCATCCTGTGGAAGGCTTCAGAGTACCTTTTGGTTTCATTTGAAATAGTTCATATTTTTACATTAACAAGTCAATTTTGGACCTCTTCACTTCGCTTGTCCCTTCATGGGTAATTTCAAGAAGTTCCCACATTTGTTTTGCGGTCTTGCATCCTATGCCACGATTGTGTTCATGAGGTCCAAGACACACAATGTAACAACTTTATAGCTAAGTTGTTCATTTCCATTTTTTCATAATCTTCTTTATCAAATTTAGAGAATGGTTTAGGAACAGTCTCACCTAATTCATTTTTCATTGTTACCTCAAAATCTCCGAGTTCAATCACCCGCCATACCTGGTAATTCTCCGACATGATAAAAATCTTCATTCGATTCTTCCAGTATGGATAGTATTTCGCGTTGAAAATCGGAGGTCGTTCGGTAGAATAACCCTCGTCAAGTTTATCTGTCGTCGTATTCATTACTAAAGGAACAGCTCCTCAGGTTTGCCTAAAATCTGGAGGAACCCGCTCTAATACCACTTGTTGTAATTAGGAACAACTACAAGAGGGGGGGGGGGGGTGAATTATAGTTGTAACGGTTAGAGTAATTTTTCGTGAAATTATAAAAAAATTTGAAACTGACGAGGAACACAAAAAGATAAAGAGAGACACATAAGAATTTTAACCTATGAGGAAAACTTCTTGGGCCCTAACAGGAAGAAAAAAACCTCGACCCTAAGGGATTTTGACTCTATTCTCTTATTCTCAACTAAAGGCCAAGACACTTTACAATGTAATTCTCTTCAAGTTCCTCTACGAACTTGTTCCCCTTCACCTGTTCCCCCTAAACATGTGATTCTCTTTTCTCTTTATCAATTCTCACGCAAATTCAACTCAGAAAAGTATGATTTTTATCACTCCTCAACTTAGATGAAGAAGAAATAACAATTCTCTATTAAGACAAGGAACTTGAATTGGGAACTTGTTGACAGACTTTAAGAAATTTAAATATGAACTTATGAATGCAAAGACTAACACTTTGAAATGTTTTATGATGTGTGCCATTTATAGAACATGCAAGTGGTGATAACTGTTAAAATAACAAACCCCATGTCCTATTAATGCATTGAACAAACAAATTAAAAACTAAGTCTAATACCCACTTCCTAAAGTTTAGAAACCGAACACCTTTGACCATGGAAATGCTTATGTGTAACTTCCTAATAAACCTTCTAAGTATATGTAAGAAGTCAAGACCCCACTAACAACATTATGGACCAAGTGCACGTGGAGCATAACAAATTGACACCTATTCCTAATAAAATGCAACTAACTAATACTTCCACTAACTACCATTTTTAAATGATTAAAAAACTAAATTGCTAAGTCAAAGTTTACGTTAACAAAAACTACTTAAAAACAAGTTCAATTAAAGATCACTAACGATATGCTACTATAAACAAATGAAGACTAACATCTAATGAACCTAGACAAAAATTTAAAATAAAACTTTGACTAACAAACCCACTAAAGCTAATCTCCTACAAACTAGGACACTCCAAATATACGTGAAGACCAAAGCCTAGAATTTAATTAATCTAATTAATTTAAATCAATTAAATTACTTAAATGCATGACCAAAATAAATTAATTGAGTAACCCTAATGCATGTTCCTAAAACTTATTGTAAGTTCACAGAACACTCCCCAACCACTTCCTTCTAAGTGGTTCAAAGATTACAAACTTAAATCTCCGTAAGTTTTTTCTCTTAAAGATGGATATGGAGATAGTTTAGCTCTAAGGATAGACTCTCAGAAAATATGACTTGGTTTTCTTTGGAGAGCAAAAGACTTTTTAGGGTTTTCCAAAACATTGTATTTATATGCAAAGAAAAACCGTCCCCTAAAAGTGTGCTTGGAGACTTGCCTAAATTGTGCAAACAAGCACAACTGACACAAGTGCAAAGATACCTATTTTAGACTTTTGTCTCCTTCCACTAGATGTAGTGGAAAGTACACTAGAGTCGAAACAAGTACATTGCAAAGCTGATTTTGTGAATCAATTTGGCAGATTTCCAAAACATAAGTGATCAATATTTTTCAAATAAATTTTCAAAAATAATTTAGAACACGAAAATTGGTATGGATCACTTAAATGCACGTGCGTAATATTGAGGTCTGTTCCCACAGTGGTCTCAGTACTATAAAGTCTACATCTGGCAAAAGAGAACTGTTCCAAGCTTGTTCTTTGTCTGTTCTTAGCTTGTTCTTTAGTTGGCTTGTTCTCTTTACTGGATATAAACTTTAAATCTTTTTGCTCTTTACTTAGAAACACAAGGTATATCTTCCTAAGTATATTTTACAAGAAGATCCTAGAAGTACAAAAATTAAAAGACTTCAAGCTCTTGACTTCTGATTCTTCAAGTATCTCAAGGTCTTCAGATTTGCCTTGAAGAGTTCTCACTTGAATTAACCTATTTAATTACAAACATGCATAACAATCAAGTATAAAGAACTGGTTAGTCATCCATCAAATCAAACATGGTTCAACAATTTCCCCCTATTTGATGATGACAAACCATGAAGTTCCCCCTGAGAACAGTAACCAATTGTTTTAGGATAAAACAATTGTTCAGAGGAACTGGTCTTGCACTGTTCCTGTAGTCAAATTCATAATCTCAGAGAATTAAAAACACAGCAGATCAAAGCACAATTAGACTGATTACAAGGTCAGTCAACTCATCACATTACTCAACAAATTATTGAGTTTTAGCATTAGACCTGTAACTTGCAAGACTTATCAATGTCAAATGTAGCAAGAGAGTTCTAAATTCAATTGGAAGAGTTTCTTCCAATTGGGATGGATAGGGGCATTTGATCTGAATTCAAAATACTCCTAGGCATGAAGCTGGGCCATCTCTAACAAGGTCTGAACCTTGTTAAGGTTGCTACACCTAACACTAGGAACTTCACCTGTCCTATTCCCCCTTTTGGCATCATCAAATGACAAAATGATCACAGCACAATAATTAGGAGAATGCAACAAGTAAAGTCAGACACAAGCATAATAGAGATGCTGCCCCAAAACTGAGTACCTGCAACTCACAATTCCAAAGGTCAAAGTGGACACACAAGTTAAATACTTATATAGACCAGGACCATTCTGCAGAGAAATTGTTTGGCAGAATGGTCAAAAACTAAGAATAGTTAATTTTTCAAGGAAACCAGAGAAAAGAAGTTTGAAAGATATGTTAGTAGGGTAGGGGGTAAGCTAAGAAGAGTCAGAGATAACATCATCATCAGAATCCTTAGTAGAATCCTTATCTTCCTTTTCTGCACTCTCCTCCTACTGCTTCTTCTTGACTTGGGCAATGATGGGAACTGGTCTCTTAGTGGTCTTGGGCTTGATGCTGGAAGAGGAGGCAAGATTTTCTTTATGGGAGTCCAATCGTGCTGATATGTTCTTGATTGATCCATCCAGAGAAGTACACAGGGCATTCACACTAGCCATCATCTGTTGCAGTAGTTCTCCATGTGTTTCCACCTGTTTGGACAGTGACCCAGTAGCTTCCTTAGACCTTGAGCTGCTTATTCTCCTGACCCCAGTCTCCTCTCTTCATCCCTCATTTTCAATATACCACCTTCAAAGGTCATTCCCTTCTGACCTAGGATCTGGTTGGTGAGGAAAGACATTTTCTTGACCTCACCACTCAGATGTACCTTCCTACTTTGGAAAATCAGAGTAAGCCAGACACCATAGGGTAGAGAGTGGTTTGACCTTTACAGAATGCTAACCATGTGGGCTAGCGTGAGACCAGGGAGACTCAACTTGATCTTCTCATACAGGCAGTAGATAATCACAGCATCCATTTTTCTTACATCCATTCTGCCCTGAGCCCCAGGGAGTACTATCTTAGAGGCTACTGTATGGAACAGCCTCATCACTAGTTCCCTTAGTTGGCCAATTACATAGCCAGACCCATCAGTAGGCGAACCAGTAAAGAGAGTGGTTTGTATGTGTTCTGTACTGACCTCAGGAATAGTAGGCCAGTTGTCCTTTGAGTAGTCACGGAACCCACCTCTTGGTACACCCAGTACCTCCCCTAGACTCTTCCTTGACAGATTGATATCTACCCGTTCGACCTCACTCTAGAATAGTAAATAAAGAGTAGTAAATAAAGAGTAGGGACACAAGGATTTAACGAGGTCCGACTTCTAAACAAGCCTACGTCCTCCACTCTCTCGCCAATATTATTTATCAACTCTGAATAATAACAAGGTTACACACTCAATTAAATGATACAACTCTGTAACACTTAATTCCCCAACTGTTAACTCTAACAGTTCACTCAGTGTTCACAGAACACTCCCCAACCACTTCCCTCTAAGTGGTTCAAAGATTACAAACTTAAATCCCAGTAAGCTTTTTCTCTTAAAGATGGATATGGAGATAGTTTAGCTCTAAGGATAGACTCTCAGAAAATATGACTTGGTTTTCTTTGGAGAGCAAAAGACTTTTTAGGGTTTTCCAAAACATTGTATTTATATGCAAAGAAAAACCGTCCCCTACAAGTGTGCTTGGAGACTTGCCTAAATTGTGCAAACAAGCACAACTAACACAAGTGCAAAGATACCTATTTCAGACCTTTGTCTCCTTCCACTACATGTAGTGGAAAGTACACTAGAGTCAAAACAAGTACATTGCAAAGCTGATTTTGTGAATCAATTTGGCAGATTTCCAAAACATAAGTGATCAATATTTTTCAAATAAATTTTCAAAAATAATTTTGAGCACGAAAATTGGTACGGATCACTTAAATGCACGTGCGTAATACTGAGGTCTGTTCCCACAGTGTTCTCAGTACTACAAAGTCTACATCTGGCAAAGAGAACTGTTCCAAGCTTGTTCTTTGTCTGTTCTTAGCTTGTTCTTGGCTTGTTCTCTTTACTGGATATAAATTTAAATCTTTTTGCTCTTTACTTAGAAACACAAGGTATATCTTCCTAAGTCTATTTTACAAGAAGATCCTAAAAGTACAAAAATTAAAAGAGTTCAAGCTCTTGACTTCTGATTCTTCAAGTATCTCAAGGTCTTCAGATTTGCCTTAAAGAGGTTGTCACTTGAATTAACCTGTTTAATTACAAACATGCATAACAATCAAGTATAAAGAACTAGTTTGTCATCCATCAAATCAAACATGGTTCAACACTTACACCACATGACCCTAAAGCATGACAATTTAATTATTCAATTTCCCATAATCATTTTCTTGTCTTAGTACAAATCAACCTAAAAATATAAAAATACTTATAGATTAATCTGCTTCTCCGAACCATGCTTCCGAAATGCAACATGGACATCTTGATCATTAATTGAATAAGCCTTCAATTTTCTTCCACAAGAAATATTCTAAATCACACTTAATAAACATGGTTAATAAAATATAATGTTTGAAATTTTTGTCATCATCAAAACATGAAATACAACAAAGATCATAGAAATATAAAAAATAAATAGCTCCAAGCTCTTGGTTTCTAATCTTCAATTATCTCAAGGCCTTCAAATGTTGCCTTGAAGAGTCCTTACTTGATTCAACCTGTTCATGCACAAACACACATAGCAATCAAGTATAGAGAACTGGTTTATCATCATTCAAATCAAACATGGTTCAACAATTTCCCCCTATTTGATGATGATAAACCATGAAGTTCCCCCTGAGAACAGTAATCAATTGTTTCAATTAAAAAAAATGTTCGGAGGAAACGGTCTTGCACTGTGCCTGCAGTCAAATTAATAATCTCAGAGAATTAAAAACACACAACAAACTAAAGCACAATTTTACTGATTACAAGGTCAGTGAACTCATCACATTACTCAATAATTATTGAGTTTCAGCATTCAGACCTGTAAACTGCAAGACTTTTCAATATCAAGTGTAGCAAAAGAATTCTAAGTTCACTTGGAAGATTTACTTCTAGTTGGGATGGATAGGAGCATTTGATCTGAATTCAAAAATACTCCTAGGCATAGAGCTGGGCCACCTCTAACAAGGCCTGAACCTTGTTCAGGTTGCTACACCTGACACTAGGAACTTCATTTATCCTATTTCCCCTTTTGGCATCATCAAATGACAAAACAATCATAGCATAAAAATTAGGAGAAGACAACAGATAAAGTCAAGCACAAGCATAAATTTACACAGCATTCTAGAGATGATGTCCCAAATAATGAGTACCTGCAACTCACAATCCCAAAAGTTCAAAGTGCACACAGGGTTAAAATTATACAGACTAGGACCACTCTGTATTAAAATTTTTTTGGAAGAGTGGTAAAAACTAAAAGCAGTTAAAATTGTTCAAGAGAGCCAGAATTAAAAAAGTTTAAGAAAATGGTTAGCAGGGCAGGGGGGGTAAGTTAAGAAGAGTTTGGAGTTAGCATCATCATCAGAATCCTCAGTGGAATCCTCATCTTCTTCTTCTACACTCTCCTCCTTCTTCTTCTTGACCTCAGCAATGATGGGGACTGGTCATTTGATGGTCTTGGGCTTGATGCTAGATGAGGAAGCAAGGTTGTCTTCATGGCTATCCAACCTTGTTGATATGTTCTTGAGAGATCCATCCAAAGAGGTACACAGAGCATTAACACTTGCCATCATCTGTTGAAGAAGTTCTCCATGTGTTTGGACTTGTTTGGACAGTGCCCCAGTAGCTTCCTAAGACTTTGAGCTGTTTGCCCTCCTGGTCCCACTGATCCTCTCTTCATCCCTCATCTTCAGAATCCCACTCTCAAAGGTCATTCCCTTCTATCCTAAGATCTGGTTAGTGAGGACATACATTTTCTTGACCGCACCACTCAGAGGTACCTTCCAATCTTGAAAGACTAGGGTAAGCCAAGCACCATAAGGAAGAGAATGGTCTGAACTTTCAAGGATGCTAACCATGTGGGCTAGCATAAGACTAGGGAGACTCAAATTGATTTTCTCATATATGTAGTAGATTATCACAGCATCCATCTTTCTTACATCCATCCTGCCCTGAGCCTTAGGGAGTACTATCTTAGAGGCCAACGTATGAAACAACCTCATTACTGGTTCCCTCAAATGGCCAATTAAATAGCCAGAACCATCAGAAGGTCAACCAGTAAAGAGAGTGGTCTGGATATGTTCTGTACTGACCTCTAGGATAGTAGGCCAGTTATCATTGGAATAATCACTGAACCCCCCTCTAGGCACTCCTAGTACCTCCCCTAGACTCCTTTTGGACATAGTGATATCTACCCCTTCGACCTCACTCCATACCTTTCCCTTATCTAGCTTACCCAACATATAGTAGAATTCCACAACACAAGACTCAAACACGTCTAGCTTCTTACCAAACAACCACTCCCAACCCTGAAATTCTAAGGCCTCCTTAAACTCCTCTAAATAGGGTTGACTTAGCCAAGACTGTGGACATGCAAAACCAAAATGTACACCCTTACTACTTAATTCAAATAGTGGTTCAGAAGTGGTCTTACCCTTTTTCTTGGATGAAGCTTTCTCAGGTGTAGGGGCACCCTTCCTCTTCTTCTCAACAGGTAGTTTTGTTGCAGGTTTTGGGCTCTCAGATTTCTTGCCATGCTTTTCACCCTTTTATTCTTTTCTTCCTTCTTTTCTTTAGGAACCTCATCATCAGATTCCTTCTTTACTTCCTCCTTGCACACTCTGGACCTCTGGGGCCTTGTCCTTTTGTTTATCCCCTTTTCTCCCTGCTTTATTCCTGTTATCTCCACGTCCTTGTCATCAAAAGGGACAGTGATATGAGAATTAGCACCTTCAACCTTCTGTTGGAATTCACCCATCAATTCGTCCTTCTCTTCAGTGCTAGGCACTGGTTTGTCTGTGGTATGTGAGGGTTGTGATGGAGATTTTTTTGGTTGTGGGAAAGGAGATGGAGATTTTTTCTTTGGTGGTGGAGTCTTGGTCTTTGGTGGTGATGTTGGATGTGGAGGTTTTGCTTTTGTGGGTGATGGTGTTTTTTGTGGAGGAGATGGAGTAGTAGGATGTGGAGAGGGTTTTTTCGGTGATGGTGATTTGTTTGGTGTAGAGGGTGTTGGTTTCGATGGAGATGGAGGTTTCTGAACTTGAGGTGGTGGTGATTTTGGTGATGGTGGTGGTGGTGATTTTTCCTTGGGTTTGCATGCATCTTTTGGTTCCTCGACTGTTTCCACAATCACTTGTTCCTTAACTTCATCCAACTTTTCTTGTGCCTCGTGGTGTTCAGCAACCACTGTAGCACTTGATTTCTTTTCGACCTTTGGAGATGTGAATTGGGGTGAAAGACTGAGACCCTTTTTTTTCTTCTTTGATCCCTTGTTCTTCTTCCTTCCCATAGTGTTGATTGTAGAAATTTGAACGAGAGAGTGTGAAGAGAATTCTGTAGAGTAATTATGTGAAAATGCATAGGGTTAAGAAGGAGGGAGCAGTCAGAGAGAGAGAGACGGCTAGGAAGAGATAATGAAAACCAAATGAAGAAGTTAAAATAAAAAAAGAAAGAGAGTTAACAGTTATTGAAGGGATAAGAGCGAAGTTACTTTACATTGCTCATTAGTGCTATAACGGTCATCTGTCAGAGAAAATTTACCTCTCAAATTCAAAATTGAAAATTCAGTAATAAACTGAGATAACCGTCATAGGGAACTGGTCTGACGATGGTCTGAAGCTGATCTGTATTCATTAAAAACTTGAGGCACCTATCAGTTAGGCAACTTAGAGGTACCACACATTGGAACATCATCAACATAAGAGTTTTGTGAGAACTTGCATATATGACAATTAAAAGTTAACCAACCCTGCTTATGTACACTAAGGGTCAATAATGCTAAAACTGATCAAAAGAGGAAAGATAAATCCTAAGGAACTAGGATCTAATCCTTACCATACCAAGTAATGTGAGGAGTTTGACAAACACTTCCCTGCTCAGGGGCTTAGTGAAAATATCAGCTAATTGCTCCTCAGATTTGTAAAACATAAGATTAACATTTCCTTTTTCCTCATTGTCTCTGAGAAAATGATGTCTGATTTCAATATGCTTGGTTTTAGAATGTTGGATAGGATTTTTAAAAATGTTTATGGCGCTGGTGTTATCACACAATATGGGAACACTTCCAGAACAGACCCCAAAATCCTTTAGTTGTGTCTTTATCCAAAGCAATTGAGCATAGCACAAAGCAGCAGTTATGTACTCCGACTCAGCTTTGGACAAAGCCACTAAATTTTATTTCTTAGATCCCCATGATATGAGAAAAGAACCTAAGAAGTGAGCCATTCCTGAAGTGCTCTTCCTGTCAACATTAAAACCAGCATAGTCAGCATCAGTGTATCCTAAAAGATCAAAATTACTCCCTTTTGGTTACCAAAAGCACATATCTTCTGTACCACTCAGATATCTGAAAATCCTCTTAACAGCTTTTAGACGAGACTCTTTTGGGTTGCTTTGAAACCTAGCACGCAACCCAACTGAGAACACTATGTCTGGTCTACTAGCTGTTAAGTAAAGAAGTGAGCCAATCATACCTCTGTACAGCTTATCCTCAACATCATTTCCTTTCTCATCTAGGCTCAATTTAGAAGAGGTAGGGATAGGTGTGTCATAAGACTTACTATCTTGCAGACCATATCTCTTGATCAGGTCCTTGAGATAATTATGTTGGTGGATCATGATTCCATCATCCACTTGCTTGATTTGGAGCCCTAGGAAGAAACCAAGTTCTCCATCATACTCATGTCAAATTCACCAACAAAAATGACCTATCTGGCTCGTTTTTGTTACTAAACTCTCTAACTTTTTTTTTGTTAATATATATATATAAATATATAAATGTAGTTATCTCTTGATGTGTTTGTGTGTTATGCGTATGTATATTTATTTTTCGAGCTTACGATACTAACTTAATTATATAATCTATCCGACGATGTTTAATTTAATTTAATTCGTTTTTATATTAATTATTAGGTGTTATCCACATCGGTTCGAGAAGGATCATTCACCGCTGAAGAAATTGGTGAGGTTCGAGACAAGCTTGCCAAATTCTTGTACACGCATAGTTTGTGTTGATACTTGTACAAACAATTTCCCAAATTTAGTAGTTGATTAAAATTCTTTAGTATTAATTAATGTCTTATGAATAATGTAGTAATTTATTGTATTCCTTGTACAATCGGTAAAATTAAGTTGTATGTATTCGATTATTAGTATTTATTCCAAAACGTTCTAATTATTACGATTTAATGTTATTTATATATTAATTGCAAAATCCCAAAAAATTCTCAAAATAACCTGCAATTTGCTGCGGTTTTTTAGGTATTATGCTTTGTTTTTAACATCCATTTGTTGCGGTTATTTATAAAAAAGTGCTGCAAAAAACATCAATTTGCTGCGGTTATTTACAAAAAAGTGCTGCAAAAAACAACAATTTGCTGCGGTTATTAATTAGAACCGCTGCAAAAAGGCATACTATTTGCTACGGTTATATTAAACAACTGCAGCAAATAGCTTATCTTTTTGCTGCGGTTCAACCGCAACAAATGAGAAATTGGGAATTTGATGCACCCTTGATTTGCTGCGGTTCATAACCGCAGCATATACCCCTAAAAAAACCGCAGCAAATGGGTTTTTTCCACTAGTGCAAAGGCTGAAACAAGTACTATTGTACTTGTGTTAGCTGAATTTGTTTGCACTATTTAGGCAAGTCTCCAAACACACTTTGGGTTGCCGATTTTCATTTGTAAAAGTCTTTATCTTTTGAAAAACCCTATTGCTCTCCATAGAAAATCAAGTCATATTTCTAGAGTTTATTCATAGAGCAAAAATTATTTCCATATCCATCTTTAAGAGAAAACTTACAGAGATTTTGGTATTGTCTTTTTGAACCACTTAGAGGGAAGTGGTTGGGCAGTGTTCTGTGAACAATAAGTGAATTATTAGAGTTAAAAGTTGGGGAATTGAATGTTACAGAGTAACCGATTTTGACCGAAACCGTACTGTTCCGAAACTGTTTTTGATCAGCCTTATCACCGAAGTCGTTTGCCTATTTACAACCGAACCCGTTTTTTAACGAACTTATTTACATTATTTCTCTAAGTTGACAAAAATTGATGAAATTTTTGTAAATTCATTTAATTAAAACTTAATCTAAATAAATTAAAATTAAACTTAATATAAATAAATAAATAAAACTTAATATAAATAAACTTATAATTAAAACTTAATATAAATTAAAATTAAAATTAAATATATTTATTCGATCCAAAATTCTTAGCCAAAAATTCTAGGCCAACTAACCCGAAATATCAAAATCCGATCCGAAGTTTTGAATTGATTGTTTTTTACCGAACCTGTTTTTGACCGACCTGTTTCCAACCGTTTGACCAGTTTTTTACATCCCTAAGTACATTTGCAATAGTTTTACATGTCCAGGGCATCTCTTAGCCGAGCCATCCGTGTTGAATACTACCCACTCATAGGGAGGAGGAGACCGAGATACGAATATTTAGTGCTTTTAGATTTTCATAAAAGCCAGTAGATTATTGCAAGTGACAGCAACCTTGGTTTCTTGGACTTTATTACTAATGAATTTGGCATAACTATCCGCAACTGTTCATAATAATAATTATTATAATAACAATACGTTGTTGCTAATAATAAGATTAATACTGTATTAATCTACCAGACATGAAAAGAAGAAAAAAGAGTTGGGGCAATACCAGACGAATCATGTCATTCATGCTCACCAATCACTAAGTAGTCAATGACTTTCGAAATCAGAAAAAATAAAAAATAAAAGATATTGTAAGCAATGCAAAATATTCATCTCTTTGGTTCACGTATCATTCTTATTCATTCATTCAAACCAAGAGGAAAAAAAATAAATAAAAACCCTCCATTGTTTCTTCATCAATCACGTACGCCACCAACCATGACGACCACCACCACCACCTTCTTATCCCTTTTTTTTTTTATTATTTTGGCCTGGGATCCCACCACTCTTAAGTGGCATCATTTTTTTCCGCTCGACTTGCAATCGAGTGTGGCCTTGAGGGCGTCTTGACAGACAACTTATTATTTTTTTTGGAAACCCGTTCAATGTGAATCCAATCTCTTAATAAAATAAACAAATAATAATCATCTCACCATTATTTAATCTTACCATTATCGTTTCCCGTTCTAATCATGGTGTCCATAGTTTTAGTTCAGTTACAGCAAGCTATTTATTTATTTGGTTATTTATTTATTTATTTATTTCTCGCTCTGTTGTATATATGTACTCAACTTTTGCTGATTACGTGCTTTGTGTGTGTCTTCTTTGGTCATGGCATTCGCCTTAATGACCCTGTGATGAACCAATATATACAATTGTATTATTGGAGAGCAGAATTGCACAGGTTAGCTTGATGATGTGAAGTTCAAGCATTCGGCATATGCATTGACATGCGATGAGTGTGTTTCGAGGGTTACGATTTTTGTATTTGAATTTATCTTAAAATATTATTTCATTTATGTTGTTCATTTTAAATAACGATTAAATTTTTCTTCGGCTGCATAATTCTGAATAAGCCGAAACATTTACACACGTGGCGGTAATATTTTGGATATTTCCTTTCTAATATATTTTATGTCATAATTTTAAGTAATGTTTATCGTTTTGAAGTAGGGAATTTTCAGGGTGTTACAAAGCTGTATCAGTTTAGCAAGGCCGATTCTGAAAATACGTTAGGATCTTCTTATCTTAACGTAAGTTTTTTTTTTGTTTTTCCAAGTCATTTTTCTTAAATTGAATTTTGTTATTTAATTATATTTATACTTTCTTAAATTTTGACATCTATATTTTCAAACTTAAAATATTTTGAATAAATTTTTTGTTTAGTTTTGGTGAGAAAGGGCAAATTTAAGGACGGACATATATAGTATAAGAGTTATCTTTGCATTCATTATAATTTGGATGTCTTTATATGCTATTGATTCTGACTTTGATGTTTAGTTATTGTTTGATGCCGACAGGAAAGAGTAGTTTATGTTTTCTCTAAGTGTGAATTGTTGAGTTGATCATATTTATCTATTCATTTGTTATTTTTCTTTTTCTTCTGTTGTTAGATGTTGTTAGTTAGAGCATAAAATTTCTATTCATTCATAGAGTCCTATTTGAGGTAATAGAATTAGCGAAGATTAAGGTTACATATTTAATGTGATTTAACCAATATCTTTTCAAGTTGAATTTCATTGAGAATTAAAATAATTACTATTTAGTGGACATTGATGTTATTGAAAGTTATATAAGGTTGGGAAGTAAGGTTGCGATTTAGGTTTTTATTTAATGAGAGTCAAAGTTTGTGATAATATTTTGTATTTATTGTGAGGTTGTAATAAAAAAAAATTTATTGGGATGTATATTCTTATGGTATAATTATTTTCTTATTTCACTTTTTATTAGGAGGTAGAGTGAGATCAATTTATTTTTATTAATTCAGCAATGTTTTTCTTTATAACTAAATGTTTTGTGATAGGTAAAATTCAAACTAAATATTTATTGTTAATATTTTAAATCCTTTTAAATTTTATTTTCCAATTTAATTTTTATTTATATAAATAACAACTACAAGGTTCTTCATAATTTTCTAAAAAAATAAAAATTTGTATTGTGTTTTCAAAAGTTTTCTTTAAAGATAAATTCTATCTATTTCCTCTTTAAAGATAGAAGGAGAGTTGTTATATTTGGGGATGAGAGAATAAGTGGTACAAGTGGGTAGAGTTAGATTATTGGAATACAAATTAATAAGGTTTAAAAGTTTATATGAGAAGGGAACGTGGATAGATTAAACATAAAAAAAAAATAATTACTTATATTATGCTTTGGGATGAGTTAATTCGATTGAAAGGATTAAATATAATTGATGATAGGGAATTGTAAGTCATAATATGGTAATGAGAAACATTGTGATGGATAAAATCTTTATAGGGTTAGTTAATCAAAGTCATTTAGGACGACAAATATTTTGAAATAAGACGTAAATTAATGGATTAATATTTTTAAGAGTAGATGTTCATAAATTTTGTAGATGTTTATATATGGAAGTAAAAGTATTAATTAAATGGGGGCATGCGATGCTTTATATTGTTGAATAATTGCATATGAGAAGAATCGAGGAAAGTTAAAACAAAATTATTAAGGAAGTTGTGTAAGAAATAATGTTATGGAGTTGAGTTATTTAATTTTAAACTTTGAGTTTCAGAGATATTTAGGTTATATTTGTGGATAAGTGAACCTGTGAACATTTCAAATATTATTGGTGCATTTGAGGAGATTTTGAGGTGATAGACTAGAAATATGTAAGTCTTTTTAACTGTTTTCATTTTAATTGTGAGGTGCTTGTGAGGCTACATATATAAGAAATGACAAAAATGTTGGTATTAAGAATATGAGTGTGTATTGATGAAAAAGTCTATTTCAGGTCAAATGATTCAATAAGGGTAAAATTTGTTAGTTGAGGTTAAGAGTACAGGTAATAAGAAAGGAATAATGTAAATTTGGGTGGTCACCAATAATTTATATTGAGGAATTATATATGGTAATTATAAATTATTTGATGGAAAGTACATTCAAGTATAACATTTCCATTTATGATATGAGCTGCGGATAGATTGGAAGCTTTGTAGTGTTTTTCATTTGAGGGTATAGTATTTAATTGAAGGAAAAAAATGGTTGATATGAATGCTCAAAAAGAGAGTTTGGATATATATAATCTAAGGATTATGGGATAAGCATGGTTTATTTTGTGCTATTTAGATATACGGACGTGAGAATTTATATTTATTAGGGAGATATTAACAAATCAGAGATTTTTATTAGGATTAAATAAATTTATAACATAGAGAAATTTTATAGTGGAGGCACGAGACAAATTTTGTGTTTATGAATGTGAAGTCTTTAAGTTATGATGTAACCTATATGCAGATTTGAGGAATCTACTAAAAGTTAGGAATTAATATTATAGGATATAAGTTATCTTGTCAATAATTTTTTTTAAAGGATGCCTTCTGTTTTAAAAAATACAACAAATAATTTTATGTTGCGAGTTACGGGGGCGTAACTCATTTTAAGGGGGGTAGAGTGCGATAAATTTCGCTTATTTCTTTTATAAGTAAATAAGTCATAAAATGAAATATTTTTGCAAAAGTTTAGTCATTCTTACATTAATTTATGCAATTTTGTTGCAATGTCTCTGCAAGTTTGTAAGAAAGCACAAAATTTGTGCATATAAAAAGTCAATTAGTGTTACTATTCTAGCAATGGAGTCAATGATGTCATTATAAGTTAAGAGTTTAAACATAATTTTTTTCATTTCAAGGATATTTCGCACTCCTTTTTAATTATGAGTAGAAATTGTGTCGGCAACATGGTTGCTATGATTTTGTGAAGCACAAATATGTGCATAGTTAGAGTTCAGTAGTATTGCAAGTTCTAGCTGTAGGATAAAAATATGCACCTCTAATTGGTATATTATATTAAGATTGTCCAAAGTTTCGGGACGAAACTTCTTTTAAGGGGGGTAGACTGTAATAACCCGTATTTTTGTACATTTATACATGTATTTTAATATGTATTTTATAACCTATACACGTATTTTATACGCCTAAAAGAATATTTTATATGCTTACAAATTAGGATTAATAAAATGGTTTAAAGTCAATATTTTTCAAAATGTTATTTATTGGGTATTTAAATAACTTATGTATGTTTATAAAGGAATTTTATAAAATCATATTTTGAAATAATAGTAAAGGTTTTAATTATGTATTTTGGGCATCGTTTATAAAATAAAATATCATGGTTTGAAAAATATTCATAGTTTTTGTTGAGAAGATAAACACTACAAGAAGGGGGGGTTGAATTGTAGTTTGAGAAACTAGTGTAGATTTTTGCGGAATTATAAAGAAACTTAACAAGAAAGAAAGAAACAAGAGATTCTCTGAGACACAGAAACCTTCTTGAACTCACAAGAAGTAAAACTGTGACCCACTAGGGATTTCCTTTTTTATTATATTAAGGTAACAACTTAATACAATCTACTCTATCATGTTCCTCCGTGAACCTGATCTCTCCTTTATGATTAATCCCTCAATTAATCGTCTCTCTCTCTCTCTCTCTTTCTCTTCTCTCTGACTTAACTCTAAGTCAGTCTTTCTCTCTTAAGTTCACTCAAACCCAAATCCTATTACAACTCGATAATTAAATAAAGAACTCTATATTTTGGCAAGTAGAAGACACAGTGGAATATTTCACTTTAGAATATTGAGTCTGTTAATACTCGTGAATGCCTTGATATAAAAATGATGTTTAGGCAGTACTTATAGAGCCAAAAGACTTGGAGAGAAAGTCCCACAATTCCACGTAATTACTTCCTACAAATAGGGAGTAGTTGGACTGGTGGAACTTGACTGCCTGAACGTGGAACACTTCAAAGACATAACCAAGTCAGCTCCTATAAACACTCCAACTGCTTTTGACTCATTTAAAACTGTTTGAACAGCTCTAACAAAGTGCAAAAATCAATTAGTTAGTTCCTATAACCACTCAACAACTTTGCACTTAAAAACCGAAACTTTGACTAATAAAAACCGAATTATTTTTCAGATTTTAAAACTAAAATTCCGATTTTTATATTTCTAAAATTCATTTTAATGAAAAATATTTAATTTAGTTTTATATAAAAGGACAAAAATATTTACACTTAATATAATCCTTTTTAAAACATTATTTAAATATACAATTATATTTTTTATTAAATGTCATTAGTTCCATATTTTATATTCCACTGATTAACTTAACTTTATTGCCAAAATATTGCAAAGACGCCAAAAAATACGTTGGTACAAGATATCTCTAGTTCCTTTAAGCATCTGCTCCGACGCTCAAGTTTCTCCAGTAAAGTTCCTTTGACTCTGAAGTTCCTTCTTCACGATCTCCTCTTGATTAGCTTTGAACATCACGTGTAAGATCTCCAATCTTCATTTAGATCATCATCAAACTTCAAAGCTACATTCAAGTTAATCCAAAAACCAAAACACTTAAACACACATATTAAAGTATGAGTTTGTCTAATTGCAATACATCATCAAAACATCAAATATAAAATCCAACAATATTCCCCCTTTTTGATGGATGACAAACCTAGCAAACTCTAGCCAAAAATAATTAAGTGTTAATATGTTTTATCAATATTTTTAATTTTTCAATTTTTACTTTTTATGATTTTTTTTAATTAAGAAAACACACAACTTAAATTAAACTTTAAGAAATAAAGAATATAAAACAAAAAACTAAAACTAAAATTAAAAACTATTAAACCATCAAATTACTTTCAAAAGATTAAAACTAAAACTACTAAACTAAAAATTTTAAAAACCTGATCATCATACTTGTAACGCCCCAGGTTTTCGTATTTTCTGCTTTGATTATTTGTTTGTATTTTTACGTTTATTTTATGTGTGGTCCAAATTTATTTGGACAATTTATTTTTGTTTTTATGGCTTGAATATGATTATTTTATTCTATGATGATTGTTTTATTATTTATTTTATTTTATTTTAATTAATTATAATTTTATTTTCTAATTAATTAATTAATTTTTGGGCCAAGTGCGAATTTAAACATGATTAGTCATGATTAAGTGTAATTAGCCCAAATGAATTTTTTAGCCCATTTGAGCAAGCCCATGGCCGGCCCCCCCCTAATGTGGCATGGTTGCCACTTGCCTTGTGCTCACACCTTAACCAACTTCTATAAATAGAAGTAGTAGTAAGGCTTAATAATCATTTGCCATTTAATCATCCTTTGCCCACAATCATTAACTAAACACACACCTCCATTTGCTCTCCATATCCCACGCCATTTTTGGCTAATCAACCCACCACTTTTGTCATCACTCTTTTCAAACCCAAAATTAAAGATTCATCACCCATTGATCTTTAAGTGACTAAACACACATTAGCCTTCTTTTCCATTGATAAAGACTTCTAGTTCGGGTTTAGTTTTGGGGTTTTGTTCGTTGGGTTCGTGTGAAGGGTGGCCGTGTAGTGATGTCGTGTTGAAGGCCGTGCAGTGGTGGCGCGCAACCATGCCGCGCAGTGGTGGTGCAGCCGTGTGTGAAGCCGTGTGGTGCACCGTGTTCGCGTTGGTGGCCAGCCGTGTTGTTGGGCCGTGTGGGACGAATTTGGGTAGTAGGTTTTTCCTTGTTTTAGCACCCAATTCTTGTTAAGGTAACATGCTTTTCTATCCTAGTTTGTATACTATGATTCATAGGGTAGATTTGATGATCAAATTAGATCGAAAGTTGATGAACTTCACCCTTTGTCATGCGTGTATTTGGGTTGTAATTTAGTGTTGATTTCGTGATGTTTTTGTGTAGCTTCCATGCATATTATGATTAATTATGATAGTTTCATGTCTAATTATGTTCATGTTCAATTTTCGTAAAGTTTCGATGTATAAAATTGATGAAATTGTTGATATGATATGCGTGTACTTTGGGTTGTAATGATGATGATGATTCTTGATAAACTTGATGAATTTTACATCTTTCTTGAATCTTGAATTGATGAATTAAGTTAAAGGATGTAATCTTGATAATGGTTCTTGAAGTTTCTTGATTATGTTATGATGAATCTTGATTTTCTTTATTATGATTATGTAGTCTTAATTGAAGAAAATTAAAGTTAAGTATAAAGATAATTAAAGAAATTTAAAGAGAGTGATAGGTTTGATTAAAGAGGTTCCAATATTTTAGTTTACATAGTTAGTCTTAAGTAAAGGCGTAAGATGCAACTTAAGATTAACTAAGATGTAAAGAATGTAAAGATAGCTTGAATTTACTTTTAGAGGCCTAACCTTAGAGTAAGATTCTAAGACTTGGGTTAAGACGCGGCCACTATCCCAACCGTGGTATTGGGATAGTTAGTACTTACTATGTCATCTATATGATATGGATTTCCGAAAGATGGGGTTCATGGGTTTGGGAGTAAGATTCTCATTCCTGGCATAGTAGAAAAGTTTGATCACGTAAGATGTGCTCGTACGAGCATAGTACGGTCTAATATGTAAATGATAGCGACAAAGATTATGATAAGATTCAGTTAATCAAAGTTAATCGAGTTTTGATATTACTATTGTTATTATTATTATTATCGTTATTATTGTTTTATATTGCGTGTTCATATGCGTATGAGTGCCTGATTTGTTGCTTAATTTATTCTATGATCATATGCATCCACGTTAGGGTGGGATTATTATGTTACTCGCCACTGACGGTGGATTTGTGTGCATTTTCAGGTAGCTCTGATGATAACGGTGTTGCTTAGCTTTGGGTTGGGCGAGTGCCGTTGTACTTTTCATTTTATAGTTTGTATTTCTGTATTTGATGCGGACTTTAGTAGTGTAGTCTATGATTTTTGACTCTGACGTTGTTTTGGAGTTAATGTACAAAAGTTATGGTTTTGTACATTTTGGGATTTAGTAATAATATAATTCGAGGTTTTGTTTTAGATTTTTAGTTGTTTTGTTTGTTAGATCGACAATTCGACTCGTCGGTTTCTTCCGCGCCGCTTTAAATGAGTCGGGTTATCACAGTTGGTATCAGAGCCGAAACTTTAAAACTTTAAGTGAAGTTTTAGGATTCGAGTAAAACCCGGGAGTTGTGAGCTATATCCTTCCCGAGTAATAACCCAGTTGTGATTAAGTATAAGGGAGATTAGTGTCGGGTAAAAGAAATCAGGATAAGACTCTTTTTCCTATTTTCTTTTAATATGTGTACTAGACCGTAGATGTGGATTTTTGACTGACACGTCTTCTTTTTGTTATTGTCTTACTACGTTTCAGCATGTCCACACCTCGTCGGTCGAGTTTGGGACGACAGAGGTTACGAGCGCTCGAGGAGGCGATCCTTACTTTAGCGCACCATAGTCGTCATACGCCTAGTTCGCAGTCGACGTCCGATCGTATCGCTCGTCATCGACCACCGACTTACGATGGGGTTGCCGACCCTACGATTCTGGAGAGTTGGATCCGCGAGATGGGGAAGATCTTCGATGCTACGTTTTGCCCCGAGCACGAGAAGGTCCAGATCGCCGCCTACTACTTGAGAGGAGAGGCCGATAATTGGTGGAGCGTAGCTAGGAACACATTCATGCCCTTGCACGAGATGTCTTGGATCGAGTTTGTGGATAAGGTCCAGGAGAGGTTCTACCCCGACGAGTTACGGTGGCAGAAACAGGAGGAGTTTCTTACTCTCACTCAGGGTAAGACGACGGTTCAGGCCTACACCGATAAGTTCGCCGAGTTATCGAGGTTCACCATGTCTGTTGTTCCATCCGAGGAGGAGCGGGTCAAGCGCTACATTAAGAAGTTAGATCCGAAGATTCGTGTTCACGTGATCAGCAGTGGAGCGAAGTCATTTCAGCGAGCTTATGAGGTAGCACTCGAGATTCAGGCGTCTATTATTGAGGAGGATGCGAGCAGGAAGAGGACCCCGACCCTGGTGACGTCGCCATCTTTTAAGAAGCCCCGATTCAGTGCTCCTAGCAGTACCCCTCCGACCACTAGTTCGTATAAGGGTTCAGATGGTTCGAGATGCAGAGGCTGTGGCAAGGACTTCCATCCAGGGAAGCGTTGTGACGACATGCCCATTGCATGTTTTATCTGCAGGAAGGAAGGCCATAAGGCATCAGTCTGCCCCGAGAAGAAGTCAAGAACCGAGATCAAGCAGCTACCGGCACCGACTAAGACTCCTGTGAAGAACCGAGTTTACTGTATGACTGAGGCAAAGGCAGAGGTCCATCCAGATGTGGTCTCAGGTAGATTTCTTGTCTCTGGTATGTTAGCTTACGTATTGTTTGATTCTGTTGCTACTATTTCTTTTGTGGCTAGTAGATTTTCCTTGAGGTCTAATCTAGTATGCAGCTTTCCTGTTACTTCTATTATAACTCTCCTTTCTGGAGAGGATTTTGTTTGTCAGTGCCAGTTCAGAGGAGTGCCTATCATTATAGCTGGGGAGCAAGCGACGACCGATCTGAAGGAGTTCCCGCTGATGGAGTTCGATGTTATTCTTGGCATGGACTGGCTGTCGAAGTATCGAGTGATCATTCGTTGCTGAGATCAGTCAGTGACATTCTGAGGATTGAAGGGCAATCGAGTTACCTACTCTAGGATCATTCTAAAGAAGGGAGTAAAGTCAATTTCGGCCTTGAAGATGAGGAAACTTCGCCAGAAGGGCGATATGGTGTTCTTGTGTCAGGTAAGGGACTTGACGGAGGAGAGCCTGTTGGACGATATGCTTGTAGCGAGGGATTTCAGAGATGTATTTCCTGATGAGCTAGCAGGAGTTCCGCCCGAGCGCGATGTCGAGTTTAATATCGATTTAGCACCCGGTACAGCGCCGATTTCAAAGGCACCTTATCGGATGGCACCTTCGGAGTTGCAAGAGTTAAAGACGCAACTTCAAGATTTGATCGATAAAGGCTTCATTAGGCCGAGTGTTTCTCTATGGGGAGCACCAGTGCTCTTTGTGAAGAAAAAGAAAGGTAGCATGCGCCTGTGCATAGACTACCGAGAGTTGAACCGGGTAACAATCAAGAACAAGTACCCGTTGCCTAGGGACCTATTCGATCAGTTTAAAGGAGCGGGAGTTTTCTCGAAGATAGATCTTCGATCTGGATATCATCAGATTTTGTTCAAGAGAGAAGACATCTCGAAGACAGCTTTCTTTACGAGATACGGCCACTACAAGTTTGAGGTGATGCCATTTGGTCTCACAAATGTTCCAGCCGTGTTCATGGATCAGATGAACCGGACATTTCATCACTTACCCGATAAGTGTGTCGTAGTCTTCATCGACGATATCCTAGTGTATTCGAGAGACGAGTCTAAGCATGCAGAGCATCTCCGGATTGTGCTAGAGATATTGAGGAAGCATAAGTGGTTCGTGAAATTCTCTAAGTGCGAGTTCTGGCTTCGCAAGGTAGCATTTCTGGGTCATGTTATTAGCAAGGAAGGCATTAAGGTAGACCCGGCAAAAGTTAAGGCAATAGTGGAATGGAGTAGCTCGATAAATGTGGCGGAGGTTTGTACTTTTCTGGGTTTGGCCGGATACTATCGACGATTCGTCAAGGACTTCTCCAACATTGCTAGGCCAATGACTAGTCTCATACAGAAGGAGATCCGATTCGTTTGGACTGAGGCTCGCGAGCAAGTATTTCAGCAGCTGAAACAGCTTTAGTTTCTGCTCCTATTCTTACCCTTCCGAACGATGAGGAGGATTTCGAGGTCTACAGTGATGCATCCAAGAGTGGCCTAGGATGTGTGTTGATGCAGGGTGGGAAGGTCATCGCTTATGCATCGAGGCAGCTGAAGGTGCACGAGCATAACTAGCCCACGCATGACTTAGAGCTGGCATCTGTGGTGTTCGCGCTTAAGATCTGGAGGCACTATCGCTATGGTGGATCGTGCAAGGTATTCACCGATCATAAAGAGCCTCAAGTACATCTTCACTCAGAAGGACCTCAATATGAGGCAACGACGATGGCTTGATCTGATTAAGGACTATGACCTGACGCACTGAGTCACAAGAAACGATTGAGCTTTTGTAGAAGTCGTAGTTCTGTCAGAGTTCATCTGACATCTATGAGTGTCGAGCCTGAGTTATTCCAGGAATTGTGCGAAGGTCAGAAGGACTACCCGTAGTTGACTAGGATCCGAGAGGCCTTGCGGTAAGGAAAAGTCGTTGGCTTTGAGGTTTCGACCGATGGTAGTCTGCGATTTCGAGGGAGATGGTGTGTGTCGGGCAGTTCAGATCTTCAGAACAGGAACATGTCTGAGGCGCACAACTCGCCCTACTCTGTTCATCCTGGAGGTAATAAGTTGTATAAGGACCTTAAGGGCCAATTCTGGTGGCCTAGGATGAAGTAGGATGTCGTAGAGTTCGTAGCTCGATGTTTAGTCTGTCAAAAGGTTAAGATCGAGCATTTGAGACCTAGACGTCTTTTGCGGCCACTACCGATTCCGACCTGGAAATTCGAGTCAGTATCTATGGATTTTGTGGTTAGCCTACCCACCTGTAATGGTATGAACGCCATTTGGGTAATTGTGGACAGGTTGACCAAAGTCGCTAGATTCATACCGATGAAGATGACTTGGTCGATGGAGCGCCTAGCAGAGGCTTATACCCAGGACATCATTCGACTTCACGGAGTTCCGAGGGAGATAGTTTCTGATCTTGATTCGAGATTCTTGTTTCGTTTCTGGAAATCGGTTCAGGAAGCCTTTGGGACGAAGTTGAAGCTTAGCACCGCATTTCACGCGGCGACGAATGGCAAGACTGAGAGGACCATCCAGACTCCGGAGGATATGTTGCGAGCATGTACTCTGGTGTATCATCAGTCGTGGATGAAGATGCTTTGCTTGATTGAGTTTTCGTATAATAACACTTATCACTCCAGCATTGATATGGCTCCGTACGAGGCCCTCTATGACAGGAAATTTCGGAGTCCGATTTGTTGGAATGATATCAGTGATACTGTGGCTTTGGGACCTGAACTGGTACGACATACCGTAGGGAAGGTCCGAGTCATTCGATCGAAGATGCAGGCCACGCAGAGTCGCCAGAAATCCTACGTCAACAACCGACATAGACCACGGACGTTCGAGGTAGGTGACAAAGTCTTGCTTAAGATTTCACCATTCAAGGGAATTGCTCATTTTGGCTAGAAGGGTAAACTCAGATCGAAGTTCATGGCACCTTACGAGATACATGAAGGAGATGGGGAAGTGGCATATCGTTTAGCATTACTGCCTTATTTATCTAATGTTCACGATGTGTTTCATGTTTCTCAGCTAAGGAAATATGTATATGATCCTACCCACATTATTCCAGTGGAGTCGGCCACTTTTGAGTCGAACCTGACGTTCGAGGAGCGACCAGTTCAGATCTTGGATCGCGAAGAGAGGACCCTCCGGCGCAAGCAAGTCAGACTAGTCAAGGTGTTGTGGAGAAATCAACATCGTGAAGAGGCGACTTGGGAGACAGAGGCGTCCATGAAGCAGAAGTACCCGGAGTTATTCGAAGGTGAGCAATCTCCTTTGCTTTAAATTTCGGGACGAAATTTCTTTAAGGAGGGGAGGTTGTAACTCCCCTAGTTTTCGGTAATTTCTGCTTTGATTATTTGTTTGTATTTATGTTTATTTTATGTATGGTCCAAATTTAGTTGGACTATTTATTTTTGTTTTTATGGCTTGAATTTGATTATTTTATTCTATGATGATTTTTTTATTATTTATTTTATTTTAATTAATTAGAATTTTATTTTCTAATTAATTAATTAAGTTTTGGGCCAAGTGCGAATTTAAACATGATTAGTCATGCTTAAGTATAATTAGCCCAAATGAACTTTTTAGCCCATTTGAGCAAGCCCATAGCCGGTCCCCCCTTAATGTGGCATGGTTGCCACTTGCCTTGTGTTCACAGCTTAACCAACTTCTATAAATAGAAGTAGTTTTTAGGCTTAATCATCATTTGCCATTTAATCATCCTTTGCCTAAAATCACCAACTAAACACACACCTCCATTTGCTCTCCATATCCCACGCCATTTTTGGCTAATCAACCCACCACTTTTATCATCAATCTTTTCAAACCCAAACTTAAATATTCATCACTCATTGATCTTTAAGTGACTAAACACACATTAGCCTTCTTTGCCATTGATCAAGACTTCTAGTTCGGGTTTAGTTTTGGGGTTTTGTTCGCTGGGTTCGTGTGAAGGTTGGTCGTGTGGTGGTGCCGTGTTGAAGGCCGTGTAGTGGTGTCATGCAACCAGGCCGTGCAGTGGTGGTGCAGCCGTGTGTGAAGCCGTGTGGTGCACCGTGTTCGTGTTGGTGGCCAGCCGTGTTGTTGGGCCATGTGGGACGAATCTGGGCAGCAGGTTTTTCCTTATTTTAGCACCCAATTCTTGTTTAAGGTAACATGCTTTTCTATCTTAGTTTTTATACTATGATTCATAGGGTAGATTTGAGGATCAAATTAGACCGAAAGTTGATGAAATTCACCCTTTGTCATGCGTGTATTTGGGCTATAATTTAGCGTTGATTTCGTGATGTTTTTGTGTAGTTTCCATGCATATTATGATTAATTATGATAGTTTCATGTCTAATTATGTTCATGTTCAATTTTCGTAAAGTTTCGATGTATAGAATTGATGAAATTGTTGATATGATATGCGTGTACTTTGGGTTGTAATGATGATGATGATTCTTGATAATCTTGATGACTTTTACATGTTTCTTGAATCTTGAATTGATGAATTAAGTTAAAGGATGTAATCTTGATAATGGTTCTTGAAGTTCTTGAAGGTTCTTGATTATGTTATGATGAATCTTGATTTTCTTTATTATGATTATGTAGTCTGAATTGAAGAAAGTTAAAGTTAAGTATAAAGATAGTTAAAGAAAGTTAAAGAGAGTGATAGGTTTGATTAAAGAGGTTCCAAGATTTTAATTTACATAGTTAGTCTTGAGTAAAGGCGTAAGATGCAACTTAAGATTAACCAAGATGTAAAGAATGTAAAGATAGCTTGAATTTACTTTAAGACGCCTAACCTTAGAGTAAGATTCTAAGAATTGGGTTAAGACGCGGCCACTATCCTAACCGCGGTATTGGGATAGTTAGTACTTACTATGTCGTCTATATGATATGGATTTCCGAAAGATGGGGTTCATGGGTTTGGGAGTAAGATTCTCATTCCTGGCATAGTAGGAAAGTTCGATCACGTAAGATGTGTTCGTACGAGCATAGTCCGGTCTATTATGTATATGATAGCGACAAAGACTATGATAAGATTAAGTTAATCAAAGTTAATCGAGTTTTGATATTACTATTGTTATTATTATTATCATCGTTATTATTGTTTTATATTGCGTGTTCATATGCGTGTGAGTGCCTGATTTGTTGTTTGATTTATTCTATGATCATATGTATCCACGTTAGGGTGGGACTGTTATGTTACTCGCCACTGACGGTGGATTTGTGTTCATTTTCAAGTAACTCTGATGATGACGGTGTTGCTTAGCTTTGGGTTGGGTGAGTGCCGTTGTACTTTTCATTTTATAGTTTGTATTTTTGTATTTGATGCGGACTTTAGTAGTGTAGTATGTTATTTTTTACTTTGACGTTGTTTTGGAGTTAATTCTTTAGTATAGACATTTGGATTTTAGTTTGGTACAACTTGTGGTTTTGTACATTTTTGGATTTAGTAATAATATAATTCGAGGTTTTGTTTTAGATTTTTAGTTGTTTTGTTTGTTAGATCGACAATTCGACTCGTCGGTTTCTTCCGCGCCGGTTTAAACGAGTCGGGTCGTCACAATACTACTTTTGAAAGTTTGCTCACTTTTCCCCCTTTTGTCTTTCATCAAAAAGCTAAGCAAGCACACATACTTCTCAAAGCATAGTACCATGGGAACAAAAAGTTAAGCCATGGCCATGCTCTTTCACAGAACAATCAAGTCAAGCAAACAAGCAATCCAAAAATAAATAGATAAACAAGGAGCATTCAATATTCATTATCAAAAGATTAAGCCCATTAGTTCCAAAACTTAAAGGAAATAGATAATATCAAATGAAAACAAGATAAAACAAAATAAATAATTGTTTATACAACCCAAGTGTATAAAAGTTTAGAAACTAAAAGGCTAAGGAAAGTAGGGTTAGGGGATAGGGTGAAAGAACTAGGTAGCAGCAACATCATCATCATCGTTCTTGACCTCCTCAGCATCTTGTTCTTCATTTGTTTCAAGAACCATTTCTTCAAGTCTGTTCTTGAGAGCTTGCTGTCCTTGGCCAAGAAGAACCAATCCTTCCTTGAGTTCCTTGGTGAGCACATCTGTAATAACCCGAAAATTTGGGCTATTTTAAATTTTTAATATTTAATTACATAAATTTTTGGCACAATTTTTCGAATTAAACTAAGCCCAAATTAAAACCTGAGCCTAAACTTTTACCTTGCATTAACCAAAATAGGGCCAAAGCCCAATCCCACCTTGCTACCTAGGCCCACACTGCCTCCCTCTTACTTGGACCAAATATTTATTTTTTCCAAATCTTTTAATTAATAGATATGAATTAAGCAAAAATCCTATTTTAATTATTCTCTACCTATTTTTAGGAGATCACTCAACCCATCAAAGCATCTACAAAAACCCCCTATCTCACCCCAAACCCATGACACATACAAAACAACAACACCACAAGAACTTCTTCCACTCTCTCTCAAAATATTCTAAACACAAAAATTTAAAGATCAAGAGACCCAAAAGGATTAAAGCAAGAAAAGAGGAATAAAAACCAAGCTCTAATCGAACCAAAGACACGACCAACCCAAGAGAAAGATTCGAATTCTTGTAACTACAATTAAGGTAATTAGATGTTTTACTTAATTCTAGAATAGATTAATGATATAGTTGTTAAAATATGTTTAGAATTGCATAGAATTGTTTAGAATTATTTTTGAATGTGTTGAATTGATATGTTGAGTAATCGTCATGATTGTCGAACCTTATGTGATGATTTCATAGTGTTACTTTGTGTTTCAACATAATTCTATGTATGTTCTATGATTCTTGATAATTATTTGATGAATTGTTGTGCATTTAAAAAAAAACCGAACCTTGTTGGTATTTCATTTGAAACTTTCGAATGGTTTAAGTTTTAAAAAATCAATCTTTTTATTTTAATCTTGTTCTATATTTAAACCTTAAGTGTTCTTGAAATAACCCTTTTTATTATTTAAGTTCTTGAATTAAAGAATAAAAATCTTGTTTGATGAATGGTGATTGTCGAATGGCAAAAGATTTGTAAACAAATTTTAGTTCGAGATTATTTTGATTTAAATTATTAAAGTGTGAATTTTTATAAATCTAGCCTAGTTTAGTTAGTGATCTTTTGATTTAATTAACTATAACTTTGAAACATAATTTGATTAAAAACATTCCGATTTAACCGTATATCTTGAAAAATTAGTCCTTCAAAAATAAATTTTGGATTTTTATTAAAATTAATCTAATTTTGAATAATTTAAATTACAATTATATTTTTATTTATTTATTTAAATTCTTTTATCATATTTTTATTTATATATATGTCATGTATTTTGAGTTAAATAAAAGTGAAATATGTTTTATTATTATTTAAGCCTTTATTAGATTGTGCAATACCAACTAATTGCTTTATTTAATTTATGATTATAAATTGCGATGATTGTTTAAATTGTTATTGAGTCTAGAAGTCAAAAGTTAGGATGTTGACCTAGAGTTGACTAAGTAATAAGTTAGGTTGACTTAGAATTTAGGTTTAAGAACAAATAAAATAATAACATAATAAGGAAGGAAAGGAAACAAAGTAATAGGATATTGTTTGTCTCGATCTCTGGCTAGGAATGACTTGGTATTTAAGATGACCAATATACGTGTTGCACCTCTCTTTCCTGGGATTTCGAACATCTCAGCTCCAATTATGGTCACCTAGTAGTTTCAATTATGGTATACTCTATCGGGTTTAAGGAATTGACGGCTGGCATATACTGATAAATGGAATTGAGAGACAGTTATGCCGATAATTAAGGACTTGACGGCCGGTATGAGCACCATATAAAATACATAATAAATGATGAGGAAAGGTAATGATGAGGATTGAGCTAATGAAAGATGAGAAATTGATAACTATGAAGTGACCGCCCATCTAGTGGCTAACATGCCACGAACATGGGTTTAGTCGAAGTCACTGCGCCACTGCGGAATGGCGTCAGTTCTAGATCAGTGCTCAGGAAGTAGATCTCGATCATGTGGTTGACCCGACGTGAAAATACGGGTCGTTACAAAATCAGTTGACACACTCAAGTTCCCCAAGACAGATTCAATATCCATCATCCTCGAAGACAGATCATTCTGAGAGGCCATCATCTTCACTACAGTTCTTTTGATGAATTCCAGTTCGTCTAATACAGAGGCAGAGGAACTGAACCCACCAAAGCCTAGTCCTGCTCCAAGAACCCTCTTGGCAGCAGGTTCCTTCACTTCAGTTTCCCCTTCATCATTATCTACAACCACATGAGAGGTTGTAGGTGTGGCACAAGTTTTTGTTGCCAACCTCAAACTCTTCCTCTTCCTCCCTTGAGTGCTCTTTGCACTCCCTTTCTTTTCTTCAACCTTCTTTTCTTTCTCTTCCTTCTATTCCTCCCCTTCCTTCTTATGTTCCTCCCCTTCGACACTCTCATCATCATCAATTATTTTCACCTCAACCTCTTCTTTCAACACCCTAGCCTTTTTAGACTTTTTGACTAAAAATTCCGTTTTTCCATCCACAACACAAAGGTTCCAACTGGAAAGAGTACGGGGTTGAATTAAGTGGTTAGTTTGTAATTTTAGGTGTTCAAAATCTATAGCACTAATACCATAACACTCAGGAAGAGTCATGACGAGGTTCGAATATCCCACATAATTATCATTTTTTAAGCAATGGGAGAGGTGTTTGATCATCAAAGAAGGAAAGTTGATTTTAATTTTGTTTTCAAGGCAATACATTAACATAGCATCAAGATGGTTTGCCTCGTTCCAATGTTGAGAACGAGAAACTAGGGCTTGAAAAACAAAATGAAATAGAATTGTTTGAATTGGTGAGAAATTTTTGTGGTTTGTTTCAACTAATTTAGCTTTTCCATCAATTCATTCAACAATCTCTCCTATTTTTACTCCTTCAATATCCTCCATAGCCGTACCTTTGAAGTACGAATTAAAACCCTCATTAGGCACTTCGAATGCCTCACTCAAATCGTCAACATCCAAGAAAATTTCTTTCTTTTTAACAACACTTTTGCAAATACCATCCTCACATGTAAAATTCGAACAAAATTCCTTTAACAACCTATAAGCCAACACATTATCATAACAAATACTAAAAAGCTTAACCCATCCTTGAAATTCAAGAATTTTAAGTAATTCATCATACTTAATTGCTCTACACCAACCGAGATTGATGCACAAACCTTGCAAGAACTTCTTAGACCTAGGTTCGATCCTTTTCGCAGCCATAGTCTTAGTTTTGGGAATTGGTTCCCCATGTTCTTCCCAGTCATCTTCGAGTTCCACCGATTTTGCTTTCTTCTTTTCTTTCGACTCGACAGACCCGACCTTTGGTTTCTCCGCTGTAGTTCCATCCACCCTTGGTTTCACCGTCTTTTCAGTTGGACAATTGGGACGAGTTTGGGAGTTCTCGTCAGTTTCCATGGGTGTACTTTGTGGGTAGATGGTTTGAATTGGTGATATATCTATTGGAGAGCAAGGTGAGAGTAAGTTAGGGTTTTGTTCTCTTTGAGTTTGGAAATTTTGCGGAGTTCGAGTGAGTGAAGGTTAGTAATGATTGAATGTTTTTTCCATTTATAAAGGTTCGAACAAGTGGACCTTTGAGTTGCTTAGTTTAATTTTAGATTTTGTGAAAGGGTATGACTTTACCACTTCTTAAATGATTCTTTGTACCACATGTAGAATTAAAGAGAGAACTCTTTAGGTCATTAAATAGGCACAATGAATTCGAATTTCTAATTTTGAAGTGTAAAAGTGCGAATTTTTTCCATTAAAAATAGGAAATTTGTTAATTTGGGCCAAAAACAATATTTTGTGAATTGAGTAGACTTGATAAAAATTTTGATTTTGAAAAGAATAAGTCTACTCAAATTAGATGGAACAAATACAAAACAAATTGGGCATAATATTTTAACAATTAAAATTATCATCCTTGTCTCACTAATTTATTTAATCGAATACTTGCACACAAGAACAAAATTAATCTATTACTTGACACAGTGTAAATACACGTTTAATTTGTGCATGAGATATGTATACTTGACATAACTAAATGACTTATTTACCTTGGGGACATGAGTTCCTTATATTGTAGTTAAATCATCCCAAGTTCCATACGCATCCTTTCATGCTTTTCCCTTGTTAATGGCTTAGTAAGAAATATCTGCAATTTGATTATCAGTTTCACAAAAATCAAGTTTAATTAATCCTTTCTCAACATAGTCTTTAAGGAAGTGATGCCTTATATGAATATGTTCAACTCTTGAATGATGAACTGGATCCTTAGAAATGCATATTGCACTTGTGTTATCACAATAAATGGAAATGCAATCAAATTTCATACCATAATTTCTTAATTATTGCTTGATCCAAAGAACTTGTGAACAACAAGCAGCAGCTGCCACATACTCAGCTTCAGCAATAGATAAGGCAACAGTGTTTTGTTTCCTAGAAGCCCAAGAAACTAGACATGACCCGAGGAACTGGACTGTTCCAGAGGTGCTTTTTCGATTTACCAAATCACCTACATAGTCAGCATCTGTATATCCTATTAAGTCAAATGTATCACTTCTAGGATAGAAGAGACACAAATCATTAGTTCCTTTAAGGTATCTAAAGATCCTCTTAACTCCTATGAGATGAGATTCTTTAGGGTTAGATTGAAATCTAGCACATAATCCAACACTGTAAGACATATCGGGTCTACTTGCAGTTAAATAAAGTAAAGAACCAATCATACCTCTATATTTAGTTTGATCCACAGGAGTTCCTTGAGGATCATCATCTAATTGAGTCCCAACACCCATAGGTGTATGATTAGTTTTCGCTTGACCAAGGTTATACTTTTCCAGATGTTCCTTGACATATTTTTGCTGATGAATTAAGTTCCCCCTCTCTGTTTGCTTAATTTGCAAACCAAGGAAGAAGTTTAATTCTCCCATCATACTCATTTCAAATTTACCGCTCATTAAGTCAGCAAAATATTTACAAAGTTCATCATTAGTGGCACCAAAGATTATGTCATCGACATATATTTGAACAACTAATAGATTAGTTCCTTTAGCTTTCAAAAATAAAGTTTTGTCAACCTTTCCTCTTTTAAAAACATTTTGTAAAAGAAAATTTGAAAGTCTTTCATACCAAGCTCTAGGAGCTTGTTAGAGACCATAAAGAGCCTTATCTAATTTGAACACATGATTAGGAAAATTTTGATTTTCAAATCCATAAGGTTGTTCAACATAAACTTCCTCCTCAAGAAATCCATTTAGAAAAGAACATTTAACATCCATTTGATAAAATTTAAATCCCATAAAAGAAGCAAAAGCATTCAACATTCGAATAGCTTCTAACCTTGCCACAGGTGCAAAAGTTTTTTCGAAGTCAATCCCTTCTTGCTGATTATAGCCTTTCAAAACAAGTCTAGCCTTGTTCCTTACTATTGTTCCATATTCATCAAGCTTATTCCTAAATACCCATTTAAGTCCAATAACTCTTTTGGATTTAGGAACAGGTTCAAGGTGTCATACCTTATTTCTTTCAAATTCGTTTAGTTCCTCTTGCATGGCATTGATCCAATCAGAATCTTTGAGAGCTTCCTCATGGTTCTTAGGTTCCAAGGTGGACAAAAACGCTTGAAAAGTGCAGAAGTTCTTCAGATGAGATCTAGTTTGAGTTCCTTTGGAAATTTCACTGATTATAAGGTCAGTGGCATGAGACTTTTGATATTTCCAAGGTTTCGACTGAAATTCACTTAAGGGAACTCTAACATGTGCATTCTTTGCTTCAGTTCCTCTGACTTGTTCTGTTTCCCCCTCAGGTTCCTCAGTTATAGCTTCTTCTACTTCAGGTTGAGGAACTTCAGGTTGATTGTGAGGTTCCTTTTCCTGTATATGAATGTTCTCCATATGAGAAGTCTGGATTTCTTCATCTGTATTTATTTTCTTAATAAGACCTATTTCAAAATCATTTTCCTCATGTTCCTGCATATTCGAGTGAGTGTTAGCTTCATCAAATATAACATGTATACTTTATTCCACACACATTGAATTCTTATTATAGATTCTATATGCCTTGCTATTTGTAGCATAGCCAAGGAATACATCCTCATCACTTCTTTCATCAAATTTTCCCAAGTTTCTTTTACCATTGTTATGGACAAAATATCTGCTACCAAAAGCTTTGAAGTAAGAAATATTGGGTTTTCTACCCTTGAACAGTACATATGGAGTTTTGTTGATTATTGGTCCCATCATAACTGTAATGATAATGTAAAATGAAGTGCTAACATCTTCTGCCCAGAAGTTCCTTGCAAGACCACTAGCTATCAACATAGTCTTAGCCATATCTTCGAGTGTCCTGTTCTTCCTTTCATCAACTCCATTTTGTTGTGGAGTTCTTGGGGTTGAAAAGTTATAATCCATACCATTTATCCTGCAACACTCATCAAACTTTGAATTTTCGAACTATGTTCCATGATCAGACCTTATGTGGATTACTTAGAATCCACTTGTCTTTTGAATTCTGGTTACAAAAGCTTCAAACTCATCATAAGTTTCATCCTTCGTTGATAAGAATATAACCCATGTGAATCTGGAATAGTCGTCAACAATAACCAAAACATATTTCTTACCACTTCTGCTTTGGATTCTCATAGGACCATATAAGTCTATATGAATAAGTTCTAAAGGTTTAGAACTACTAATCATATTTTTTACTTTTGAAAGAAGATCTGATCTGCTTGCCTTTTACACATGCTTCACATACATGATGACCAGGGAACTTGACTTTTGGTAAACCAATAACCAAGTCCTTAGAAGTTAATTTGTTCATGTATGAAAAGCTAGCATGTCCAAATCGTTTGTGCCTTAATAAAGGATCATCATGAATAACACTCAAACATGTAAGGTTGTTCCTTGGGATAGAGTTGAGATCCATACTATATGTATTTCCCCTCCGAGTTCCTTCTAAAACAACTTTTCCAGACTGATTATGGATGATCTTACAAACATTTGAAGTGAAACTTACAGAATTACCTTTATGACAAAATTGAGATATACTTAACAAATTATGTCTCAAACCCTCGACCAAAAGTATATTATCTATACAGTAGGAACTTGACCTTCCAACTTTTGCTTTGGCAATGATCTCACCTTTCTTGTTATCTCCAAAGGTCACAGTTCCTCCTGGCTAAGTCTCTAGTGAGAGAAATCTTGATTTGTCTCCTGTCATGTGTTTAGAACAACAACTGTCGAGGTACCATGTGTTGTTCCCCCTCACTAGGAATTGCAAAACAACTTAATGGTTAGGTGGAGGAACCCATGATTCCTTGGGTTCCTTAGACAAAGAAACATAATCAATTTTCTTTATCCAGAGTTGATTAGCATTTTTTTCTTGAGCAAGTTCCTTCTTGTCACATGATTTTTCATAGTGACCAGTTTTTCCACAGAAGGAACATAACTTGTTTCTGGGTAAATCAACATATTTTTTCTGTTTCCCTTTATGCTTAGTGTGGACATAACCTAAACCTTCAGTTCTTTTCGTTTGGGCATTCTCAATCCACTTTTGAGTAATGTACTGACCAATTCCTTTAATTTTTCTGGCTTCAAGTTCCTTCTCTAATTTAGCCTTTTCAAACCTCATTTCCTCAAGATCTCTCTTGAGTTTTTCGAAATCTTTATTAAATTTGCTAGAGGAGGAACTTGATCCAATTAGGTCAGTCTCCATCAATTTATATTGAGTCAACTCGACATTTGCCAAAATATTTTTGTAATGACCCAGATTTTATCGGTATTTTTGCCGGTATTTATATGTATAATTATGTGTTTATTTGCTAGTTCAAAATTTATTTTGAACTATTTATTTTAATTTTTGTGTGAATAATTTCGATTTAATCGAAATGTTTTATTTCTCAGTTTTTATTATTTATTTTTATTATTATTTAATTAATTAGAATTTTTATTATTTAATTTTCTAATTAATTATTTAATATTATTTTTGGGCAAAATCGATTTATTGCATGATTTTCATGTAAATTTCAATAATTGGCCCAATGGATCCCGAGAGCCTATTTAGAGCCCAAACTTGGCCCATTTTCCCATAGAGGCCGGTTATTTGGCATGCAAGGAGTGGCTTGCCACTTGCCTTGTGTTCACACCTTGCTAGCTCTATTTATATGTGAGTTAGTGAGGCTTAAACCCATTTTTGCCATTCTAAACCTTTGCCATCAATTTGCTAAGCACATAAACACTCTCTATTTCTCTCCATTCTCACGCCATTGTTGATGATTGAGCCTTCATTTGTTCATCATCTTACCTTGCCCAAAACTTAAAGATTCAAACATCATTGATCTTTAAGCATCCTAAACACAATCCTAAACACATTATTTCAACCAAGATCATTTGTTGGGGTTGTTTCCGGGTTGTTCGTGGGTTTGTTCGAGTGTGGCCGTGCGTGAAGGTTCGTGGTTGGGGCCGTGTTGCTGTGACCGTGCTGCTGTGCCGTGTTGCTAGGGCCGTGCAGTGGCCGTGATTGGTGGTGCACTCGTGTGGTGTTCGTGTTCGAGTGGTGGTGCAGGCCGTGTGCTCGTGTGTGTGTGCCGTGTGGGTGTCGAGTCTTGGACTGCATATTTGTGTTGATTTGTGTGTTGATCTTCAACAAGGTAACATACTAACTCAACTTAATTGGTAGTACTATGTTCATAGCTTTGATTAAATGCATGTTTGATTGAATTGTTGATGTTTATTCATGATTTTGAAGTTTATCTCTAAAATCTGATTTTTAAGTATTTTGAATGATGTTTTAATGGTGGTTTTCATGTTTTTAAGATTGATTTATGATATTTTGGAAATCATGGTGATTGGGTTTGATTTTGTTGAATTTTGATTAAAGGAGGTTGAAAATGTCGTGTGGTTTGATGATGATTTCATACGTGTAGTTTGAGTTTGTATGAGTTCTTGATTGAGTTCTTGAATCTTGAATGAGTTCTTGATTGAAGTTCTTTAATCTTGAATGTGTTCTTGATGAGTTCTTTGAGTCATAGATGAGTTCTTTGAGGATCTTGATTGAGTTCTTTAGAGTTCTTGAAAGTTAAAGAAAGTGTTAGAAAGAGCCTTGAAAGTTAAAGATTTGGGATGAGATGATTAAAGATTGAGTTAAGAATGATTATATGATGTTTGGTTAGTCTCAAGAGTATGGCTATAGGCAATTCTTGGGTTAACTTCGATGATTTTGATTATTAATTTCAAGAGTATGGCTTATTCTTGTCTTTAATTAACTATGATGATATGATGAGACCTTTAGCTTGATTTCTTTTCTAGACGCCCTTAACTTTGTGTATGGCTTATGCTTAGTTTTGGGTTAAGACGTTGCCCCTATTCCATCCGCGGTATCGGAATAGTTTTGGAGTCTCACTATGTTATTCCTAGTACGCTCAGAATAAATTGGGGATTAGGGACACGAATTTCCAAGTATGAAATGGGTTCGTGGGATTTGGGTGTATGGCTTATGCCCGGTCCTGACATAGTAGAAGTTCGGTTGCGTAAGATGCTTCCGTACGAGCCTAGTCCGGTCTAGAACTAGAATGATTGCACCTGAGTTAGATTTGAGTATAGAGATGTCGTATGATTGATGATGTCGAGTGATGAGTTGATTTTGGGATTACGAGCTTGAGGTTGTCTCGTGTCTTCGAGGATTGTATGTATGATGTTATTTGATTATTGCTATGTACTTGTGTATTCCCGTTAGGGTGAGTCAGTTATGTTACTCGCCACTGATGGTGGATATGTTGTGTTTTTCAGGTACATCTGATGATGATGCTCTTGCTTAGCTTTTGGGTTGGGCGAGTGGCGCTATGCGTGTTTTATTTCTGTTGTTTGTTTTCGTTTGTTTCTTAGCTTTAGACTTGTTAGACGTTGATTCAGGATTTGTGATATACATTTGTTGTATAAGACTCTAGCATGTGGTTAGAGTTACGCTTGACTTTTATTTTTAGTTCATTTGATTTTTGGACTTAGTTTGTACAAGATTGTGGGTTATTGTACATTTATGGTTTAATAATAATATTTTGAGGTATTAGTATTATTTTCTAAGTGTTGAGTTTAGTTTTATAACTACTTGACTCGTCGGTTTCTTCCGCGCCGATTTAAGCGAGTCGGGTTGTTACAATTTTCATATTTCAAATTTTCAACTAGTTCCCTTAGGTGGAGATTCTTATCAAAGAGATAAAAAAAATTCTTTGAATATCAATGCGTTGGTTCTTAATCCAAGCACTGTGTTCCTTACTTATTTCAAGATATTTTTCACATTCTGTTAAGCGATTAAGTACAGTTTTCCAATCATCTTCCATTTCTTTTAATAGTTCAACTAAAGTTTCTTTAGGAAGACTTTTTAACTGTTTAGGTTCTAGAATTAACTGGGTTCCTTGCTCTTTTAAAGTTTCCTCTCGTGAACTTTTTGTTCCTGTTAAAATTTTATTTTGAATCGTCTAACCATCATAGCAACCTCGTCTTCATCGACTTCTGATTCGTCTTGTTCCTCAGCCTTAAGAGCCAAGTTCTTTCCCTTGAGACCTTCACTATTGCTAGATCCCGGATGTAACTCGTGAGTCATAAGTGATCCAGCTAGTTGTTCAATATTGAACTTAGTGAAATCTTTCGTCTCTTGTAAGGCAGTAACTTTAGCCCTCCATCTTTCATCTTGGGGCAAACTTCGTAGAACTTTTCGTACTTGCTCATCAGTTGAGATACTGCTTTCCAAGAGAGACTAATTCATTAGTAATATTAGTAAATCTTGTAAACATTTCTTGAATAATCTCTTCTGGTTGCACCTCAAATCTTTCGTACTTAGAAATCAGTAGATCCATTTTAGATCTTTTTACCTCGGTAGTTCCTTCATGAGTGATTTGAAGAAAAACCCAAATTTCCTTTGCATTCTTGCATCCCATGACACGGTTGTGTTCATATGGACCAAGACCACAATGGAGCAGTTTAACAGCAAGACCGTTAATTTCCATTTTATTAAAATCTTCCTTTTCATATTTGGTTATAGGTTTTGGTGTTACCTCATTGTTATCATTAGTTTTAGTAATTGCACAATCACCAACATCTATAACACGCCATACCTGATAATTCTCAGCTGTGATGAAGATTTGCATCCTATTCTTCCAATAAGAATAAAACTTACCATTGAACATAGGCGGCCTTTGCGTAGAGTATCCTTATTCGAGTTTCTCGTGGTTATTCATCTTCAATTCCAGTCTCTTCACTCGTCAGGGTTTCCTGGTTTCTCCGAGGAACTTAGCTCTGATACCAATTGTTGAGAAGATAAACACTACAAGAGGGGGGTGAATTGTAGTTTGAGAAACTAGTGTAGATTTTTGCGGAATTATAAAAAAACTTCACAAGAAAGAAAGAAAGAAGAGATTCTCTGAAACACAGAAACCTTCTTGAACTCACAAGAGGTAAAACTGTGACCCATTACGGATTTCTTCTTTTATTATATTAAGGCAACAACTTAATACAATCTACTCTATTAAGTTCCTTCGTGAACCTGATCTCCTCTTTACGATTAATCCCTCAATTAATCATCTCTCTTTCTTTTTCTCTTCTCTCTGACTTAACTCTAAGTCACTCTTTCTCTCTTGATTTCACTCAAACCCAAATCCCCATTACAACTTGATAATTAAATAAAGAACTCTATATTTTGGCAAGTAGAAGACACAGTGGAATATTTCACATTAGAATATTAAGTCTGTTAATACTCGTGAATGCCTTGATGTAAGAATGATGTTTAGGCAGTATTTATAGAGCTAAATGACTTGGAGAGCAAGTCCCACAATCCCACGTAATTACTTCCTACAAATAAGGAGTAGTTGGACAGGTGGAACTCGACTGTCTGAACATGGAACACGTCAAAGAGATAACCAAGTCAGCTCCTATAAACAATCCAACTGCTTTTGACTCATCTAAAACTGTTTGAACAACTCTAACAAAGTGCAGAAATCAGTTAGTTAGTTCCTATAATCACTCAACAACTTTGCACTTAAAAACCGAAACTTTAACTAATAAAAACCGAATTATTTTTCAGATTTAAAACCAAAATTTTGATTTTTATATTTTTAAAAATCATTTTAATGAAAAATATTTAATTTAGTTTTATATAAAAGGACAAAAATATTTATGTTATTGCCAATTTATTGGCCCATATGGAAGACAAGGCCCAGTCAAATTGAAGGCCCAAGGAAGGGGCCAAGCCTATCAGTCCAAAATAAAGCCCTCAAAGAGCCCCAAGAAGCAAGGCCACATGGCAGATCAATACAGGCCCACGTGGCTGCACCTCACTGGTGCACGTGGAAGGATACTACAGGGCCACATGGTATTGCCCTAAGAAGACACTTGGCTATCAAAAGTTCAGCATAGAAAGTTAGGAAAACATCAAAAGTGGGAAAACTTGTATCCCACATTGATAGATTATAAGAGGAGAAAGGAAGATTCTAGTACAAAAGTATTAATGCATTGATTGTAAAGGGGATTCCCAATTTATGGATTGATGATTTGACTATACACATTAACTTGTAATTTGTCAATTAACACTAATCTAATCTGATTAACAGAATTTAAAGTTATTATTGTCTTTTGCACCTTTAATTATTTCCACATTTACTTCAATATTTAATATTGCAGTTATTATTGTTTTGGATAAAGTTTGTAGCATTTAATCGGGTAGCTCTCTCCTTATTTCAAAAACCCCTAAAACAATTTACACTTAATAAAATCCTTTTTAAAACATTATTTAAATATACAATTATATTTTTCATTAAATGTCATTAATTTCATATTTTATATTCCACTGATTAACTTAACTATATTGCCAAAATATTACAAAGACGCCTAAAAATACATTGGTACAAGACATCTCTAGTTCTTTCAAGCATCTGCTCCGACGCTCAAGTTTCTCCAGTGAAGTTCCTTCGACTCTAAAGTTCCTTCTTCACGATCTCCTCTTGATTAGCTTTGAACATCATGTGCAAGATCTCCAATCTTCATTTAGATCATTATCAAGCTTCCAAGCTACATTCAAGTTAATCTAAAAACCAAAACACTTAACCACATATATTAAAGTATGAGTTTGTCTAAGTGCAAGTCATCATCAAAACATCAAATATAAAATCCAACAGTTTTTATTCCCAATGTCACAAGCCCAACCCAGCGGGAAACCCAAAATCTGGCCCAAGTTGTATATATACCTATAGCGTAAACCAAAACAGGTTTAAAACCCTGAAGAGAGCCCAACGGGTGAAGACGACCAAGGCTCCCAAACTACCAAGAAGGGAGCCCTTGATCAGCGAAACAAATCAAGCCTTTAGAGATGCTCGAGAGTATCTGAAGGCAAAGAGACAACAATCACAACAACATTCTCAAGTCGACATCTCTGATACAGCATCAACTCCAACTATGAAGAATACCACCTACCAAGGCTCTCTGCGCACTATGTCTCATTCAACACAAGTACATACTCCTACCCCAATGCCAAAAGGTTCATTCAAAGCCGAGCCCTTCCGAGAAGATATGCAACCGGCCACTCAGTTTCAATAACCACCTCAATCATACCCTCCTGGAGAGATCACATGGAAGTCTCCATTCTCGGTCACCATCTTGACAGCCCCGAGGGCCTCCAAAGTCAAAGCGCTCCATATTTAGCCTTATGATGGCACTACTGATCCTGATGATCACCTGACTACTTACAAGCACCTGATGTATGCTCAGCCGGTAGACGATGCAGCATGGTGCATGTACTTTCCGGCAACACTGAAGGGCGTGGCCCAAAAATGGTTCAGCAGCTTGCCGGACCATTGCATACAAAACTTTACCGAGCTCAGCATGGTATTCGCACATCACTTCATGGCAAACAAGCAAGAGAAGAAGACGAGCATGCACCTCGGTAAAATCGTGCAGGTGCCGAATGAATCTTTGAGATCATATGTCAAGAGGTTCAACTTGGAAATGTTGCAGATACCCGTCCTACTTGAGGGGGTAGCCTTTGACAATTTCGTTAAAGGGCTTCACCAGTCACGGTTCAAATTTGAGATAGTAAGGAAGAAATCCCAGTCCTTACCAGAAATTTTGATGGAGGCCGAGTCTTATATTCACGCTACGGAAATCTGTTCGGCTACCAAGCCCGAAGCAAAGGATACTTCCAAACATGGAGATGGTAGTCAAAAGAAGTAAGACCGTAAAAGAGAGGTCTAGACGGTTAAGAGTACTCATAAGGAGAAAAAGGCTCCGAAAAAAAGCCGCACTTACGAGTCGGCATATGAGTACAACAAAAAACCACATGCCATCCTTATGGAAATCGAGGATAAGTTCAGTTTTGATGCGCCTCAGCCTTTGCGAGGCCCTTCCAAATAAAGAAACACCAATAAGTACTGCCAGTACCACAAAGATGTGGGTCATGACACAGATGAATGCTTCAATCTGAAGCGACTATTAGACAAGTTAGCTGCAAAGGGCATGTTGGAGCCCTACATTGTAAAATCAAAATTTATGTTTGAGAGGAAGACTGCCCAGAAGACAAGGGTTAAGGAGGATACAGACACCGAAGTAGTGGCTATGATTTCCGGAGGACTTGCCTCTGGGGGTCCAACAATCAGGGGAGCGAAGGATCATCTTCGTAGCCTCTCACAGGTCATGAACACGGAGAAAAAAGAGGAAAAGATGCCAGAGGTACTGATCGGTGAGAAAGACGGACCTAGTATCCAGACCCCTTATGACGACCCATTAGTTGTGGAGCTGAAAGTTGCTAACTTGAAGGTTAGATGAATATTGATTGATACCGGCAGTTCCATGGACATCATCAGCTTTGCTTGTCTTAAGAAGTTGAGGTTCCAAGCTAGACAATGCCCTCTGGCTTATAAATCATCCCATTATAGGGTTCAGAGGAGGTGTTATTCACCCTATAGGCATTGTCACGCTGCCAATTTGGATGGGAAGCAAAGAGATGCCAAGGCACATGTTTGTGAAGTTCCTGGTGGTCAAAGAGTTGACGACCTACAACATCATTATAGGCCGCCCTACTCTAAATGTGTCGAAGGCTGTTATTGTGCCACATCTCATGTTGATGAAATTTGTATGTAACGATGGGAGTGTGGGTGCAATATTTGGTGATCAGAAGACGGCACGAGAGTGCTATCTCACCATTATAAAAACTCCATCCACACTAGATAAGCAAGATAAAATCTAACCATCACCAAAGAAAAGAAAGAAAGAGCTCAAAGGGGCGAATCAAGAAGTTTGCATGATTGGGTCGGCAAACCCGGATGAACTACGGCCTCAGCCCGTGGGAGAATTTCGTGAAGTTATACTTAACGACGATCGGCCTGATCGAGCCTTACAGATAGGATCTTCCTTGGGGAGGATCGGAGTCTGAAGTTGGAAGAACTCCTGAGGGAGTATCATACCCGGCATGAAGCCGGTCAGACAAAAGAAAAGGAATCATGGAGAACTCCGGGATAAATCATGGAGACCGATCATTTGGCGGATCTAAGGGAAACATTTGATTCCCTTAGAAAATATAATATGAAATTAAACCCCAAAAAGTGTGTTTTTGGGGTTGGCTCGGGAAAATTCCTTGGCTTTATGATTTATCAGCGGGGCATAGAGGCGAATCCAGATAAGGTGAAGGCAGTGAGTGACATGGCCTCCCTAGGTCAATCAAGGAGACTCAAAGGCTGACCGGATGTTTAGCTGTGCTAGGCCGATTCCAGTCCCGATCAGGGGATAAATGTCACTATTTCTTTGATGCCATAAAGAAAAAAGCTAAGTTTGAATGGACTGAAGAGGCCGAGTTGGCCCTTACCAAATTAAAGGAACATATGCACACTTTGTCGAGGCTGATAAGCCCTTCCCCAAGCGAGGTGTTGTATATGTACCTAACGGTTTCAGAATTTTGTCTAAGTGCTGTGTTGGTGGCTGTACGAGAGGGTACTCAACACCCGGTCTATTTTGTAAGCCATATCTTGAGGAACGCGGAACTAAGATATCCTCTCTTTGAGAAGTTCGGGCTCGCCTTGTACATGGCCTCCAAAAAGCTTCGGCCCTCTTTCAAAGCACACCCTCTTGTGGTGTATACAGATCAACCACAAAAGCAACCATTTACCAAGTTAGAGTCATTCGGTCGCATGGTAAAGTGGGCAGTGGAACTTAATGCCTTTGACATCTCTTTTGAGCCCAGGAAAGCAATCAAGGGGCAAGCCCTCGCTGATTTTGTAGCAGAGATGACACGGCCTCAAGATGAGGCCCAGTCTGTTCCTATTGGCTGGAAGTTGTTTGTTGACGGGTCGTCAACCCAGAATGGATGTGGAGCCGGCATCCTCTGTGTCTCCCCTGAGGGCGACATATATGAATATGCATTACGGTTTAAGTTCCAAGCCACCAACAATGAGTCAGAGTATGAAGCTCTCCTTACAGGCTTAAAAATGTGTATTGCTGCGGGAGCAGATGAAATTGAGGCTTCGTCCGATTCACAGCTTGTTGTGAGTCAAGTCAATGGTGATTATAAAGCTAGGGAACCGGCCATGAAAAAATACTTACAATTGATGAAGGAAGTCAGTGCTACTTTGAAAACATTCATCCTCTAGCTTTTGCCTCGGTCGGATAACAGTCAGGCTGATGCTTTGTCAAAACTAGCCTCATCGGCCGTAAATGACACCCCAAGGACGGTGTTTTGGTTAGTGAAGGAGAAAAGAAGCATAGATGAACAGGAGATCCTGACTTTGGATCGAAGTAGTACATGGATGGATGCCATACTGGACTATAAGTTGAACGACATTTTGCCAACTGACAAGAAAGAAGCAAAAGCTACCGAACGGAGGGCTGCTTGGTTTGAGATCTTCAACGGAAACTTGTATAAGAAGGCTTATTCTAAGCCATTTCTGAAATGTGTCACACTAGAGCAAGGACAGGAAGTCCTTGATGATCTTCATCAGGGAATGTGCAGTTCCCATATTGGAGGACGAGCACTTGCGGAAAAGGTCATTCGGACCGATTATTATTGGCCTACATTGAAAGAAGATGCTATGTGGAAGGTAAGGAAATGTGATAAATGCCAAAGGTTTTCCAAGCTTATACATCGACCTTCTAATACTCTGGTTCCCATCACTAGTCCACTTTCCTTTTCCAAATGGGGAATGGACATCCTCGGCCCATATACCCCAGCAACTGGCCAGCGACGCTACGTTTTTGTGGCGGTCGACTATTTCTCTAAATGGGTTGAGGCCGAGGCAGTGAAGGGCATTAAGACTAGTGATGTTAAGTGGTTCATCTGGAAAAATATAATCACAAGATTTGGTGTGCCACAAGCCATGGTGTTTGGTAATGGTCCACAATTCGAGACTCTCCAGCTCACGACTTGGTTGCGAGATCAGGGTATTGCACACTGTTTCGCCTCGGTGGGTCGGCCTCAAACTAATGGCCAAGTTGAATCTTTCAATAAAATTATTTCTGAAGGGATTAAGAAAAAACTGGAAAAGCCCAAGGTTTTGTGGGCAGATGAACTTTCAAATGTGCTATGGTCTATCCGAACCACCAAAAAGACTTCCACCGGTGAGTCCCCGTTCATGATGCTTTATGGGGCAGAGGTGGTGCTTCCCATTGAAATGTACAAGCCTAGCCTTCGAGTCATGCTTTATGATGAGAATACAAACTGGGAGGCAATGAAGATGAATTTGGATTTTTTGCCAGAAACAAGGGGCAATGCCTTGCTAAGACAAGAGGTCTATAAACTTAGGATGGCTCGGGAATAGAACAAAAGGGTCAAGAATCGTCCAATAAGAATTGGAGATTACGTGCTCAGAAAGATGGAGGCACAAGGCCGAGCCAATGAAGAGGGTAAACTTACTCCAAGCTGGGAAGGTCGTTACAAAGTCGTCGAAGCGGTACATGATGGCACATACCGACTAGTAGAAAATTGGCTATTTGCATCGTGCATTTCAAGCTATTAGTATCGTGCATTTGCAGTTACAAATAAAACAGTTACAAATAGATTCAGTATTTGCATCGTGCCTTAAACTGCACGATACAATTACATGATTTATTTGTATCGTGCATTTTAAGGCACGATGCAAATAGATCACTTAATGCCAACAACATTTGATTTATTTGTATCGTGCCTTTGAAGGCACGATGCAAATAAATCGTCTATTTGCATCATGCCTTTGAAGGCATGATGCAAATAAGTCATTTATTTACATCTTGCCTTTGAAGGCACGATGCAAATAAATCATTTATTTGCATCATGCATTTGAAGGCACGATGCAAATGTGTCCAATTGTTTTAATTGGATTATTTTTAAATTTTTTTATATTATAGATAATTATCATTGAATTATATTAAATCATACAGTACAATACGTATACGTATACGTAGGCCGCCTAGGAATGAGCCGCGCGCCAAGGATCGATGAATTGGTCGAAATGTATATAATATAAATATAACATACAAACAAATCAATTCTTTACAAAATGTATTTCGAATATAGTATACACCTCAAAGGTCCAATAAGTTGTCAACGATAATACATAATACAAATAAAAACACAATTTTACAAATTATCACATCATCATTTCAACATAAAGGGCCGAAAGAACCTCGCCCATTGCTCCCGAACTTCGTCAATCTCCAATTTAGTGTACGGGTCAAATCTTCCAGCAAACTCCTTCAAAGTATTGTAAACCAAATCAAATTAAACAACATGATAATCACAATATAATACTTGAAATAATAAAACATTGGAACGACAAGTAGTGATATATGTCCTAGTTTTTTGCTAAATTTTGGGTGTTCCCGTTCCTATTTCCACACTTATATACCTATTTCATGTTTCTAACCTTTAGTTATGTTCTATACATCTTTATTATCATTTTAGAACCATTTTGCATGATTCTATGCAACAAAACAACATTTTAGAACGACAAGTAGTGAAATATGTCCTTTTTGCTAATTTTTGGGTGTTTCCGTTCCTATCTCCACAGTAATCAACATATTTTTTATTTTGAAGCTTTATCCATGTCCTAAACCATTTATTTAAGCATTCTATAACTCATTTGCATCTTGTACGCAATAAGAGGTCATTTTGGAACACTAACAAGTAGAATGGGTCATTTTTGGCTATTTTTGGGTGTTTTTCAATCCTATTTCCTCACTTATATGCCTATTTCATGTTTCTAACCTTTAGTTATGTCCTATACATCTATGTTATCATTTTAGAACCATTTTGTATGATTCTATGCAACAAAACAACATTTTAGAACGACAAGTATTGAAATTTGTCCTTTTTGCTAATTTTTGGGTGTTTCCGTTCCCATCTCCACAGTAATCAACATATTTTTTGTTTTTAAGCTTTATCCATGTCCTAAAACATTTATTTAAGCATTCTATAACTCATTTGCATCTTCTATATTCTAAAACAACAATATGAAACAAAATATATGAAGAAAAGTGGGGTTCATAACCACTTCTCTCCCAAACTACAAATAAAATCAACATACCTGTTGTAAATCACCCTTACATTCGTTGTAAAGGGTCACCATCTCGTACATGTATCTCATTACGTAGTAGCCACACTCAGTCCCACCAATTTGTTGCGGACACTAGCAATATATTACAGGAATAATAAATGTTAATTCATTTTTCACTCATATACATTACAAATAACATCAAAAGCTTCACCAAATACCTCCATTTGCTTAACAACGAAGTTAGGGCTATTGTTTGGCATATCACATGGCTTGATTTTCGCTCTGTATTGTTTGTATGTACTAGAAAACAAGGTTGAACACTTGTAAGCTTATAAGACAATGCTCATAAATCACTTACTGTTTAAAAACTTGCTCACAGCTCAATTGAGGTGGATGTTGTTGAGCAAAAGGGTCAAAATGGAACATCACTCCAGCCCGTAAATCAATGACTATAAGAATCCAATGGTTGCTAAAAGAAACACAATCACATATAACAATAAAAGATAAGGATTAGGAGTGATGCCAAAAAAAAAATATTGTACAAGTAATTAAATAGCACGTACTTTTCATTATACGAGGCCAAAATAAATTTGCAATGGTCCTCCTTCTTGTTCAGTTCCGTATGGAAAGCTTCTTTCACATACTTAAGTGCATCAAAAACACTTCTCTTGCATTCAGCAGCTGAAATTCTTTGGGGACACAAGAAGGTGATGTTCCTCCCTTTCATAGATGAGATGAATTCCTCAATTAGGCACCTAGAATAATCGGAAGACCGACAATTATTAAAACTAAATTCAAAAAAGCAAAAACAAAAGAAGATACAATGGTCAGATGATTTACAAGATGTAGACATGTATCACTGACACATTCAAAGATGCTCCTCTGAGAAATTCGGAAATGTCAGTATGGGTAACCCAAACATCAGTGTCGGTTTGAGAATACATAAATGGGGCCTTCAACGGAACATAAAGAGTGTCATTCTTCTCTTCAACCAATAGAATCTGTAGCAATGAACATTCTTCTGTGAGGCTTTCACCATCGTCAATGACGGTGTCCTTTTCTTTCACATGTGACTCTTCTGTCCTAGGGCGCCTAGTACACATCTATGTCATTACCGGGTTGTTTAGGACCCGGTATAAGAAGAGACAACATTAAATATTTCCGCTTCATATACAACCAAGGAGGCAAGTTGTATATATTCAATACAACCGGCCATGTGCTATGCCTGGTGCTAAGGGTTCCATAAGGATTCATCCCATCCGTACTCAATCCAAGTCTAAGGTTCCTAGGTTCACCGCCAAATAGTGGGAATTCATTGTCTATCGTCTCCCACTGTTTTGCATCAGCAGGATGTCTAATTAGCCCATCCTTTTTCCTCCCCTCATCATGCCAAACTAAATTTTTAGCGTCTTCTTGAAGTGAGAAGAGTCTTCTGAACCTCGGAATGATTGGAAGATACCATAACACCTTAGCTGGAGGCGGTTTCTTATCACTTGACTGCACTTCCACGCCCTTATAACGCGACTCTCCGCATAGTGGAAATGCATCCAAGTGTTCATACTCCTTTCGATAGAGCACACAATCATTAGGACATGCATCTATCTTAGTGTAACCTAAGCCTAATGGGTTCATCAGTTTCTTAGCATAATAGGCAGACTTAGGAAGATCATTTCCATCAGGAAACATGTCTTGTAAGGCTTCCAAAAACTCTGTGAAGCTTGTATCAGTCCAACGATGCTTAGCTTGCAAATTCGACAAAGTTAAAATCGCTGAAAGCTTGGAATACTTAGTACAACCGGGAAACAAAGGAGTCTCAGCAGCCTTTGACACATCCTCAAACATTATGTGTGGTTGTTCATTATGCTGATCTCCCATTGCATTCATCAAATCATCAACCCCATCTTCCTCCATGACGACATCCCCTTCCTCCCCCTGATTGGCCTCGCAATCATTAGTATCAGTCCCCACATGTACCGTATTATCCATATCATCACCTAACTTTTCGCCATGCCAGTACCAAGTCTCATACCCAATGGTAAACCCACGGCGAAACACGTGGTCCTCAATCTTATTGATGTCAGGCCACCTCTTTGCATTACCACAATCACGGCAAGGACAAGCTATAGTAGGAGTTTTCTTAAACCTTTGATACTCTAAGGCTGCCAATTGGAATTGCAATACTCCATCTCGAAATTCCCTTTCCGTTCGATCTCTATACATCCAACTACGATTCATTTCTACCATAGTAAAATCAGACATATATTACAACGACAATTACTTTATAGGCATAACCCATCAATGAAATTGTACATCAAATTCGGAAGGTTTCATTTAAACATAAAACATACGTAGTAATAACAAAACGGGTAAAAAATAGTTTGTTGCACATAAAAAATTAAAAGATTTAGTTTATATATTTTTCATGTGGGGTTGAGTAAAAAATAAGGTCTAGTATTAATTTTTATGTTTTACCGCACTTAAAGTGCGCGCGCCTCATATCTAAAAAGCCCGCACCTTCGCCTTGCACCTCGCGCCTAGGCTCTACCGACCCTTTGCGCCTCAGTGCGACGCACGCCCTTTAAACATAAGTTTGAAACAATGTAACTTTTAAAAAGCAAAATGATTTCTTTTCAATTTGCACCTAACTAACGGTATATCCATATTCATCAATGCAATAATTTCTTCATCTAGAGAACATTTGTACAGAAAAAGAAACAAGAAAACAACTTTGAAAACAACCATTCTTATGTACATTATGAACTTCAAAAATTAATTAAATATGCTTATATACATTCTGAACTTCAAAAATCAATCATGGTTATGTACATTTTGAACTTCAAAAATATAAGAACTAATATTTTCAAGAAGCTTTTCTTAATTGTCTTTATTTCCCATAAAAATTAGCAAACAATATACTAATTATCATTCAAGCATTTTGACAAACATGTTGTAGGCATTTGAGAGTAATGTCATTTTTCATGTAAAAAACATAATAGAAGTGAATCTTAATCTTTTCTCATCAAAATTGAACCCTAAATTAACAATTATGAACTTCAAAAATCAATCATGGTTATGTACATTTTGAACTTCAAAAATATAAGAACTAATATTTTCAATAAGCTTTTCTTAATTGTCTTTATTTCCCATAAAAATTAGCAAACAATATACTAATTATCATTCAAGCATTTTGACAAACATGTTGTAGGCATTTGAGAGTAATGTCACTTTTCATGTAAAAAACATAATAGAAGTGAATCTTAATCTTTTCTCATCAAAATTGAACCCTAAATTAACAATAACAACCAAAGATTCAAATAAATTTAATACCAAAAACCAATAACAACTAATTTAAAAGAAATTAAAAAAAATCATATTAACACCTCAAATTAGTGGTGAAGCATTTTGTCAAACATCTTGTAGGCATAAACTTCTAGTGTGATTTTTCACATAAAAAACATAATAGGACTAAATCTAAAACATTTTCCACTAAAACTCAACCACAAATCAACAAAAACAACCACAAATTGAAACTAATTGAACAATATAACAACAATAACAATTTGTTTAAAAGAAATAATAATAATAATAAAAAAAAACAGAACTAACCTTCCTTCAATTAGGGCAGGTGAACCACCGAGCAGCTGTACTGTGGTCGTCGTCGGCTCGCACTCAACGCAGGTGAACCACCGAGCAGCAGCAGCAGAAGACTAGGGCAGCACGAAGGGCAGGTGAACCACCGAGCAGCAGCAGCACGAAGACTAGGGCACACCAGGAAAGAAGCAGCGGCAGAAGACTAGGGCAGCACGAAGGAAGGGTGGTCGACGTTGCTCAGTGGCGGTGGTTGACGTTGCTCAGTGGTGGTGGGTGCAGTGGGTGTCGCGACAGAGAGAAGTGTTCGACAGAGAGAATGTCGTGACAGAGAGAAGTGTTCTAATTCAAATGTTGTGGAAAGAGGGAATTAAAAATTGGGAGATGGTTTGTTTTGTTGGGCTACGAAAACTATTAGTATCGTGCCTAAAATGGACGATCCAAATATTGGGTTATTTGTATCGTGCATTTTAGGCACGATCCAAATAACCCATTATTTGGATCGTGCATTTTAGGCACGATACTAATAATACATTATTTAGATCGTGCATTTTATGCACGATACTAATAATCTATTATTTGGATCGTGCATTTTTAGGCACGACCCAAATAAGGAGTTACAAATAAGGATTTTTTTACTAGTAGCTGTGCCACGATCTTGGAACATGGATCATCTAAGGGAGTATTACTTCTAGCTTTTAATTCTTGAAATTTTCAATGTACGGCCTCGGGTCGAAGCAATGTAATCATACTCAATATTAATGAAAAAGGGCGGGACTGGATCCCTAAAGGCCCCGTCACTTTCAAAGTAAAAATTCTAAAGGCTAGTGTCCACTATTTTGTATATAGTAATAAGACCAAATTCTTCTGGTGCTAATCTAAGCACCAAGTTCCCATTCCCCATTAATTGACCCCCAAAAAAGGGGCAATAGTGACCAGGCTCACGAGGATGAAGGGTGGCCACCCATGCCCCCTAATATATTTCCAGGTGTTTCATAAAAAGGGTGCCTCGGCTGTAATTGGTCGGGACATTCGAAAATCTAAAATGATTCACTAAAGGGTGCCTCGGCTGTAACTGGTCGACACATTCAAAATTCTAAAATGATTCACTAAAGAGTGCCTCGACTCTCCTTAGCCGAGCCACTTGAAAATCTAGAATGATCCACTAAGGGGACCTTCGGCCGGAATTGGCCGAGCCATTCGAAAAATCTATGTTATTAACAAACAGGTGTCTCGGCAATTTAATGCTGAGCCGCTATGCAAATAATCCAATTGGTAACGACTTAAATAAAGCATAAATTAAAGACTTTTATAAATTCCGAAGTAGTGTGCCATACAAAATGGCCAAGTCTAGTCACTTGCCATAACTTACATAAAAAATAATATATATATATATATATATATATAATAATAATAATAATAATAATAATAATAATAATAATAATAATAATAATAATAATAATAATAATAATAATAATAATAATAATAAAGCACTTCTAAGCGCAAATACTCTAATCACTCTCCTCTAGGTCGGGTATCACCGGAGTTGAGGGACGAGGCCGACCAGTTCGATCGCACCAGCTCCTCTCGTCGGCCCAGCCAAGAAATTGACTAAAATATCCAAAGTCTTTGTATGGATACGCTCTGTCCCAGGCCAATTCTACCCTTTCCCTATACTCCACCTCCTCAGGAGTCTGTGGGATCATCTCCAGATGTTCCCTCTTCTCCCGTGACCGCCTCTCTCCTTTCTTGGGGCCAGAGGGACCACTCTTCTTCTCTTTCCCAGCGCGAGTCGAGCCCTCACCGTCGCGTTTCTTTATCTCTTCTCATTCCTTCAGACGCGCTTCATACTCCATATTTAGGAAGCGTTCTTTATCTATGAAATCTTCATATTCTTCCACCAGCAGCTTGCCTGTATGAGTCGAGCCCTCACCCTTTTGGGCACACTTCTCTCCCTCATCCCATAATTTCACCTTCTAGGCATATTTGGTGAAATCATCATCATCTGTAGCACCCCCCTGCTTCGGCCATGGAAGCTTGTTACGGCTATCCTTCTCCTTGGGTAACCACTGGTTAGACATTCTTTTTCACAAAGTTAGAAAGATTTTTCACAACCTCTCTCTCTTCTTTCTCTCTCAAGGAATTGCAATTTGCATTGTGAAAAATGAAAGGGAAGAAAGTGGTATTTATAGAAGATTCAAACACTACCATTGTTCCAATTTTACCCCTATAGCATTTATTGCTCCTAAAAACAAGTTGGGGGCCCAAAATAGGTGGTTTGCTATAAAAGCTCCTAAAAATTTGCCTAATGATTTTAGGCCCAAAATAAAGGCCCATTTTTGGAATCAATTTCCACGTGGCAGATCTTGATAAAGACTGTTTCAGGCCCAATAAAGGGCAATTTTAATTTTATATTGTTCCCTAAGTTAAAGATAACTCGACCAGGTACGGCCGAGCCCTAAATTATTAAAAGTCACATTGAGCAATACACTCGGTTTAAGGGAAATCAGGTATCTGATTGATTGCACCTTGACTTATTTGGCAAAACACGATTGCCAACATAATTCAACGAGCAATCACCAAGACTTTGTAAACCGACTGCATTGCTCAAGGGCATACAAATGATATATAATAAAAATGCTAAGTACAAAAAATAAATTCAAAAATCGAGAATTGTTTCAAATAAATCTCGTCATATTAATTAAAATTTGTTTATTACAAGGTATGGCGGACCAGCCGCGTACAAAAAGAAAAATAAAAACTAAACTAACTGATTGCTACAATCAGGTCTCGGTCTCATCATCGCTATCATCTCCGTCTTTGGGTTGGCCGGCATCTTCATCCTCTCCTTCTTCCTCAGTGTCAGATGGGTATGGAAGGGGGGAGCGACCTGCTGTCTGGGCCAAGTCCTTCATGTCCACCCAGTCTATGGCATGACTGAGATGACCGAAGCTATGGCCTTGGTAGGCCACGTCCCAAGCCTCGGCGACCTTCTTTTTGTAGGCTTCCTCAGCCGACAAGATTTTGGCCACCAACCCCTTCTTCTAGGAAGCGACCTCCTCTTCCAGCTCCTTCTTCTCGGTTTGGAGCTGGGTAACCTGCGCCTCGGCCTCTGTAAGAGCCACCTGGGCAGAAGAAGAAGCTTTGTCTGCCTTGTCGGCTCGTTTCTCAGCCTTCTTCTTCTCCTTAGCCAACTCATCCCGCTCGGCAATGAGGGCATTTATCTTGGTTTGATTGGAGGCACATTGGCCCTTTAGACCGACGATGGTGTCGGCCTGTGATTCCACTGTAGCACCAGTTAGTTGGTCTTTTCGAAGGGTAGTGAACATAGCAGCATCTTTAGTTTCACTAACCTCGACCCTACATTGTTTAACCTCATTAACCATGGCGATACGCCATTGTCTGGCACCGTCCAGTCTCAAGTCTCAACATGGCCTGAAATAAAAAAAAAGTTAGTTTGAAACAAATAATTACCAAAACATTAAAAATTAAAACTAACATTGAAAGTATACCTCAGCCAGGTTGTATAAAATGGGCATGATGTGCCCATCATGAAAGCCCTTCATGTTGTGGGCTACCTCTTTGGGAGCTCCCTTGAGCATCCCTCGGACAGTATCAAATTTTTCCTTCCCGGATCGGAGTACCCGGGAAGGTAAGAGCCGCCTGGCATGCTCTCGACCTCTTCTTCAGTGGGCCCTCCTGAAGGGTCAGAAATATGAAGCACTATTGAGTGTGGATGAGAGGGTGAAGATGAGATAGTTTTACTTGACACAGACCGAAGGGTTCTAACACGGTAAGGGTAGTATTTACCTCCCATTTTGTTCGTCAAACCTCTGATGGATGGCGGAATGTTCTTAGAAACCGACTGAGAAATGTCGGCTAAAACGTCTAGCAGAGCCATGACGCCGGGGGTCTCCTTAACCCCTGGTTGATAGACCGACATTGCAGCAGTCGGCCCCTTCCCCAAAATGAGGGTAAACTTGGTCTCCAACTCCTTAAGCTCCTCAGGAGTCATCGACTTCTTCCCTTTATTAGTAGGAAGCAAGGGAGTCTTAGCCTTCTTCTTGATGCCAGAAGTGCTGACACCTTTTCTTTTGATCCCCTTTGATGGGGCATCACTCGCCTGCAAGTGTTACACATGTTAGAGCAAGCCTTCTAAGCTCAAGTACCATCCACTCGGCACACATAGTTGCCGAGTGGGGTAATTTCTTGATGTTGTTCACAACACCCCCTCTCGGCCTCCATGAGGGCCGAGGGGGGCTGTTGCAAACAACCTACCATGTAAGACCCCCTCGGCACACAAAGTGGCCGAGTGGGGCAATCTCTTGATGTTGCTCACAACAACCCCTCTTGGCCTCCATGAGGGCCGAGGGGGGCTGTTGCAAATAACCTCCCATGTAATACCCCCTCGGCACACATAGTGGCCGAGTGGGGCAATTTCTTGATGTTGCTCACAACACCCCCTCTCGGCCTCCATGAGGGCCGAGGGGGGCTGTTGCAAACAACCTTCCAAATACTACCCAATCGGCACACATAGTGGCCGAGTGGGCAAATTTCTTGATGTTGCTCGCAACAACCCCTCTCGGCCTCCATGAGGGCCCAGGGGGGCTGTTGCAAACTACCTTCCAAATACGACCCAATTGGCACACATAGTTGCCGAGTGGGGCAATTCCTTGATGTTATTCACAACACACCCTCTCGGCCTCCACGAGGGTCGAGGGGGGCTGTTGCAAACAAGCTTCCAAATACTACCCACTCGGCCCATATATGATCGGATAGAGTAAAACATGGGGCGAGAGGGGGTATTGAACACCATATAAAAAAAACGACCTACTCGAAAATATATATATATTTATATATATATGTACCTTAGCTTCTTCCTTCCTCTCTGCCCAAGCCTTAGCCTTGGCTTGGTACAGTTCGTCAAGATAGGCATCGCCCGTGGCCTCTCCCATCTTCTCTTTAGTAAGCTTCGACATAGCTCTCTCAAAAAAAAAAAAAAAAAAGAGAGAGAGAAAGAGTTAGATAAAAGTCAAGCAGAACATAGAAAAATAAAAATTTCAAACTACCTCTATCGTTGCCTGACTCAAACCAGCTGCGGACAAGAAGTTATTGTCCTTGAAAAATGTCCAATTTGACACCCAAAGTACCGTGAACTGGCATTTTTTGCCAGTTGTATAAACAACTCTTGTTTTAAGGTGGTCTCCTTTGAGTACCACGTCGTCCTCATAATGGGTTAGGGCCAAATCTACGTCACGACCACAAAGATAGGGGTCGGTGTTCATACGATTCAGCCTCTCGGCCAGCTCCTCGTCATTAGCTACCACGTAAAGGAACCTATTCCTCCAGTTTCTCCACTTATTGTTCTTTGAGACAGTCATTTGATAGGAGGGACGGGTGCGAAGAATATACCAAGCATCACAGCTGTTTTCAGCTTTGTTCAAGTGATGCATGTGGGAAAAAATGCCGAAGGACATCCTATAATTTACAGGTGGCCATGTAACCAAAAATATTTGCCCAAGAATTGGGAGTGAGTTGCCAGATGCCGAGCTCGTACCCCTCTAGTACCTCCTGTATGAAAGGATGAAGTGGGAAACAGAGCCCGAGCTCAAACACAGCCTCATAAACCGGGAAGGCATTCTTAGGCAATGCCCTCACGGTCGCCTCCGGTTTCGGCACTACAATCTCAAAACCTTGACAATGAATGAAGGCTGCCCTTGTTTGGGGTAGATTAGAAGCATATAAGTCATGGCAGAGCTTTAGCATTCCACACATGATCGGGTCATAAAACTTATCTAGTCTCTTTCTAGATGAACCGAGAACGTTGGGCCTCTCCTCCTCGTCCAATTTGGACTCGGCCACTTCGACCTGTGGCCGGTCAGAACCTAAAAGTTCTGGGCCGGTCGTCTCTTCCTCATTCTCTTCCTGGTTAGGTGTCCCAACCGAATCCTCTGGAGAAGGGCTATATCGCATTGTCTGCTTCAACCTCGCCATAGTACCCTGCATAGGTACAAAGGGAGGAATATTCAGAGAATGGGTCTTAGAGCTCGACCAAGAGAAGACGGGTCCGAATACCCTAGATTCCTTACTAATCGAGGATTCGGCCATACTATTGGGTTTAGAAGTCCGAATGCAAAAGATAAAATACAAAGAAAAGGAAGGAGGAAGAGACAAATACCTAGCTGAAAGATTGACGACTCGGTCTAAAGAAAGAACACCTGCAGCTATCAACAAATAGATCAAAGTGAAGTTCTTCGCTAAACTAGAACAAGTTCTTGCAAAGTCCTGTTGTTCAATCCAAATCCACGAAAAGAAGTTCCAAGTTTGATGTTTTTGCTCAGAGAATCTCACTCTAACCTCTCTCTAGAATCTCGAGATTTTGAAAATGATTTATGAAAATGATTAGAGGCTATTTATAGACCCCCAATCATTTCAAAAAAATCAAAGACTTTCCTTATTTTTTCACCAAAGGCGGGTTAGGGATCTTAATTAAAAAGGAACTGAACAAAAGGGGAAAAATTAGGCTAATCTTCCTCCTTTTGAGGGGCAAATGTTATTGCCAATTTATTGGCCCATATGGAAGACAAGGCCCAGTCAAATTAAAGGCCCAAAGAAAGGGCCATGCCTATCAGTCCAAAATAAAGCCCTCAAAGAGCCCCAAGAAGCAAGGCCACGTGGCAGATCAATACAGGCCCACGTGATTGCACCTCACTGGTCCACGTGGAAGGATACTACAAGGCCACGTGGAATTGCCCTACGAAGACACTTGGTTATCCAAAAGTTCAGCATAGAAAGTTAGGAAAACATCAAAAGTGGGAAAACTTGTGTCCTACATTGATAGATTATAAGAGGAGAAAGGAAGATTCTAGTATAAAAGTATTAATGCATTGATTGTAAAGAGGATTCCCAATTTATGGATTGCTGATTTGACTATACACATTAACTTGTAATTTTTCAATTAACATTAATCTAATCTGATTAACAACAATTTAAAATTATTATTGTCTTTTGCACCTTTAATTATTACCAAATTTACTTTAGTATTTAATATTGCATTTATTATTGTTTTGGATAAAGTTGGTAACATTTAATCGGGTAGCTCTCTCCTTATTTCAAAAACCCCTAAAACAATTTACACTTAATAAAATCCTTTTTAAAACATTATTTAAATATACAATTATATTTTTCATTAAATGTCATTAATTCCATATTTTATATTCCACTGATTAACTTAACTATATTGCCAAAATATTCCAAAGACGCCTAAAAATACATTGGTACAAGACATCTCTAGTTCCTTCAAGTGAAGTTCCGACGCTCAAGTTTCTCCAGTGAAGTTCATTAGACTCTGAAGTTCCTTCTTCACGATCTCCCCTTGCTTAGCTTTGAACATCACGTGCAAGATCTCCAATCTTCATTTAGATCATTATCAAGCTTCCAAGCTACATTCACATCGAACGGGTTTCTAAAAATAAAATATAGAAAAGTTGTCTATCAAGACGACACCAGGTCACGCACTCGGTTACAAGCCGAGTGGAAAATCTACCGTAATGTGGGTGGGATCCCCCAAAAAAAAAGAGTGTACAACGTCTTGTACCACTTTACGTGGTTTACAGTATTAAGAAGAATCTGATTTAATTTAATTTTCCCTAAAAACTACAACACAAAGCATCACACTTGAAATCACACCATTGCAGGTTTATTTTTATTTTCATTTAGCGATCACATAATTACTACGTCCTTTAATGCCCATGGCCCCACACAATGGTGGTAAGATAATATTAATGTCACCTGGCCCCACATTACGTGGTAAGATGATTCATAATTGAACTCATATTCCAAACTGTGGTAAAATAAGCAACTCAGGACAACATGTTGTAACAATATAAATTTTCCTTTCCACAACCACAGATATAACATATAACTAGTCGTCACAGTTCGATTCATACCCTAAACATGATACTACATGCAAGCAGCTTACTGAGTACATACGTACCTGGTGTAACATATCCATTTAGCCACTGTTAATTGAATTCTCTAATTCAAAGTCCCCTACAAATTAAACATCGGGACAAATCAAAACCCTAAATTCCCTAAGTACATATTACAAAATTCCAGCTTTTATAAAATTCAATTAAATTATTTTTAATCCTTTCTTTTAATTCAAAATTACACTTCAATACCCTCTAATTAAAATACCAAATCGACGTTTAAATAAATAAATAAAATATCGAGTAGGCGTAATTATTCAAAAATTACATCCCCGATAAAACATTTAAACCCTTCCGAAACGTCCCAAAAATCAATTTTAAAGTTTTAACAACACCCGACAGGTTCCTAAGACTACTGGAAATAATTATAGGCTACTAACAATTAAAATCCTTTAAATTAGACTATCTTTTCAAAAATCAAAGCAACATTTAAACTTTATGTATGCTTACAAAATCAACATTCTAAACCTACAACAATATATTTTTCCATAAAAATTGCCTAACACAAACCTAGCGAAAAAATAACAAAAAATAATTCACCTAAACCACTCATTTAAAAATTCCAGCCTTAACAACCTTACTAAACAGTAATTAAAATAGTATCAATGCAGATTTTGAGGTTTAAGAAACACTAATTAAGTTACAAACGTCGTTAGTAGCGATTTGCCGATTTTACGCTTAAAATAACCAAAAACCTTCAAATAAACCCATTTTTAAAATAATGGCAGCAATAATACTATTAAATAAAACAATCCAAAATCATTAGAAATCAAGATTTAGAGTTATAACAATTAACTTCATAAACTTATTAATAATACTAATAAAGATTAATTAGAAATTCATTAAAACAAATCAAAATACCAAAAACCCATATCATCTTCAACCTCCAAACACTACCTCCATTAAAACTCCATCAAAGCTTTCAAAACTTCAAACAATTCATCCTTTAAAACTAATAAACACTTCCAACTACTTTAAACACCAAATAACATCAATTTAACAAAGGTTTGAACATGATTTGTTCAACTAATAAAATCTGAGATTTCAATCTAAAAACCCATACAATTCTAGAAATCAATTTCACAAATTCAACTCATAAACTTGGATTCTAAAACTAATTGAACATGATAAACAAAAGATTTAAAGAAAGGAAAATTTTTTTTTTAAGGTACAGTCGAACAGCAGGGGCTAACAACGGCGGACGGCGACTGTGGTGGCTCCCCGGCAGGCAGGCGGCGACTCCCCGGTGGCTGGTGACGGCTGGGCTGACACCCGCGGTGGCATAGCTGGCTGCTGCTGCAGGTGGTTGGAATTTTTTTTCCTTTACTCTTTGCTTGGTGGAATGACAGGAAGAAGAGAGAGAAAAGATGAGAGTGTGTGATTTTTATTGATTTTTTTTTATCTAGGGTTTTGACCTATTTTGCTTTACGCTATGGGTATTTATACAGTTTGGGTCTTATTTGAGTTTCCTACCGAGTTGGGCTTGCGACAATACGAATAAATACTTTTACCCTTTTTCAAACCGAAATATTTTATTTTATAAACGACGTCCGAAATATATAATTGAAACCTTTAATATAATTTTGAAAATGATTTTATAAAATTCTTATTTAAATAATTATAAAGTATTTAAATACTTAAATAATTGTATTTTCATAAATATTTACTTTAAACCATTTTATTACATTCAAATCGTAAATCATATAAAACATTCATTTAGGCGTATTAAATACGTATACAGGCCTATAAAATACGTATAAAAATACATGTACTAGTTTATTGTTTATAAATAAAGTTTGGATTTTTTTTTAATTACTAGGCATTAAATTGTTGTATGTGGATGTCAAACCAATGGAATGATGGAGTACATCAGTTGTGCGTGAATGTCGGAATGATGGAGTACATCTGTTGTACATGAATGTCGGACCATTGGGGCGATGGAGTACAATTGTTGTATGTGGATGTTGACCCTATGAAAGATAATAAGAGGACCAATGGAATGATGGAGTACATCTGTTGTGCGTGAATGTCGGAATGATGGAGTACATCAGTTGTGCGTGAATGTCGGACCATTGGGACGTTGAAAACTAATTGAAATTCATAAGAGTTGAACTGGTGAAGGATAAGGAATTGAATATTGAAAGATGAGTTGTCACAATCTATAGAGTCTAGAGTCTTGAGGTGACCCTAGCTAGACAGTCAGTTTGGTTTGGTTATGTTATGTATTTCGTTGCATTGCCTGATTGAATTATGTGCTTGATTAATAATAATGTTGATATTGTTATGATTGACTTGTTAGTTGCCATAATTTGTTGATTTGTGTTCTAAATATTATATGTTTGATTGCGTTCTACAATTAAGTAGAACATTCTAATTACTCCCTATTGACTGTGGACCCCTATTCCCTTTTCAGGTAACGAAGAAGATTGATTGGTTTGTTGCGAGGGTTAGGATTTGTGAGCTTTCAAGTGTAGCAGCTTTTAGCTAGCTAATCTTTTCAATAATCCTAACCTTAATTTGTTTCCCTTAGAGTTGTAATAGGAATTAGTAGCTCTAATGAACTTTTGTTAACTCTAGAATTTTCAAGTAATGAAATGGCTATGTTTTAGAGCTTCCGCTTTAATTTTAAGTTATGTGCATAAGATTTTGGAATAATGATGATTCGTATTGTTGTTTTCTTCGAAAACAACGTTGCTAAAATACGTGTCGTTACAGCTAGAGATGCATGAGTTAGAAGAGCTTAGGCTAGATGCGTATGATTGTGCAAGTGACTATAAGGCTAGATCAAAAGCCTTGCGTGATCGTAAGATCAAAAAGAAAGATTTCAAGGTTGGTGATAAGGTCCTTGTTTTCAATAGCAAGCTTAAGATTTTTGTCGGAAAGCTTCAATCTAACTGGACCGGTCCATTTGAAATCAAGGAAGTGTCACCGATTGGGTTCGTTAAAGTGTGGAATAAGGACAAGACATCCACCTTCAAGGTGAACAAACATCGTTGCAAGCTTTATTTTGACGGAGTTTATCCTCATTCGGTGTCCGTTCTCTCTTTTTCCCGTCCATCATAGTTGGGGGAGGCCCCACGTCAAGCTCGTGATGTAAAGCAAGCACTTTCGGGAGGCAACCCGCATTCTATCTTTTATGTGCTTTCTTTGGTGTTTTAGATTTTGACACTTAGTCTAATTTTCGATGGATTAGTTTGCTTTTGGCTAGGAATTACTCGATTTTAGGAAGAGCGCACGCTCTAGCTAGTAGAGCGTACGCTCTGCAGGAGCATAGTTAATTTGTCAAAATATCACCTCAAAGTCAGTAAGTTTACCACTTGGAATAAGCGCACGCTCTAACCCTTAGAGCGTACGCTTTGCAGGTATGATGCAATTTTACAAGATCTTAGGTTGGAGGCAGTAAGTTACCCGTCTTGAACGAGCGCACGCTCTTAGTCTAAGAGCGTACCCTCTGTTGCAAACCTCATAAACTTGCAATTTTCACTTCTTAAGTCAGTAAGTCCAAGAGTTGTGAAGAGCGCACGCTCTACACCTTAGAGCGTACGCTCTGTAGAAATCGGTAACACCCTGAAATTTTGAGCACACAAGTTAGTAAGTCCCACTCCTTGGGACAGCGTACACTCTACCCTTAAGAGCGTACGCTCTTCCTGAAAACCAAAATCCCCAGCTTTGGTCTAAAGTGTACGCTTTGGGTATAGAGAGCGTACGCTCTCCGCATTTCGAAGCCCAGGGCAGCTGTCTATCGCTTATATATATAAAAAAAATCGAAACAAATTTCAAATAAACCGTCAAAACCCCCTTCCAATTCTTTCAACCCTCATTCTCTCATCTTCAACCTTTTCAACTTTCTCTCTCCTCCTCCCTCCTCCTCCTTCACGCAAACTACCACCATTACCAGTCATCATCATCATCATCATCTTTCACAACAACAATACCACCAAAATCATCCTCTCATTCTTTTCATCACCATCACCACTTCATTTCCTCTCACCTCAATCACTTTCTCTCTCCTCCGTCGGGTACACCCATCCATTTTTCTTCCATTCTTCTTCGTTTTTCTCATTCCAAACTACTTGGTAACAACTTCTAACACTCTATTTGTATATATATTTGTATAGGATTAATTGGGAATTGCTCTTTTATTTTTCATCAAATCAAATCAAATCTCATAATTCAGTACGAGTACTCCCTCCATCCCCATTTTTGCACCAAAACACTATTTGGTACTATTTTTTTACTACTATAACTCTCTCTAGTGTTTTGAGGAAGGGGGTTGGAGCAGTTGCTTCAACATCACGTCTGATCCGTGTGGTACTTTTTTTTATATATAACTAGATTAAATGCCCGTGCGATGCACAGGTTAAAAAATATAAAAAGATTATGTAATTTATAATATAATAATTATTATTAAATGAAAATTAATTAAAATTTATCAAAAGAGGTCTATAGTACTCAAGTTAAAAGATTTGACCAATGTTAATAATGGTGACATATTTTATACTACTTGGTTTAAAAGGTTTAACCAATGTTAATAATAAAATGGTAACTTATGCTATAATACTCCGATTAAAATATTTAAACAAGATAAAGCAATTAATCAGGTAGTTTTTTTTAAAAAAAAATAATATAAGATAAAAGGTATTTGTATTAAATTTAATATATGATATTTTTGTTTTGTAAGATGTTTTTTTGTTTGTTTAGGATTCTGCTCCGCATTATTCTATGCAATTATTGTTCATACGCTTTCAAATGCACATTTTCTATCCTTAATAAATCTATAATTGTGTATTTGAAAAATTATAACCAATGAATATTAATGATGTACTTACTAAGACGAATCGAATAAGACCTCACATGACTATATATTTATTCTCATATATTCTCTTATATATTGAAGATTCTCTCTACATGTGAATAGTGAAAAAAATACAAATGCACAGAACATTGTAGGACAGAGGGAGTATGATAAGTTGAATCAGCATAAAATTTGATTTTTTTTTATAAAAAAAAAATATACTAAATTAGATAGCTTTAAAATATTACATTTTTTTAAGAGGGATAGATGATGTCAATACTAATAATATTTTTGTGAATTGTAATTTACGTAATTGACCATTTTTTTTGTTTATGATTAGAATTTATAATTTTTTACTAGTTTAATACAGTAATTACTAAAGTTAAAATGGAACTACGATTGAATTGAAAAAATGAATTTTTTTTTGGATAAGGATTAATTGGGTTTTAATTGTTATAATAACTAAATAATGCTCAATTTTATTATCAAGTATGGAGTAAATATTAACTAAACTGAACATCGCTTGGGAATTATCTAGTATTTATCATTACAATTTACTAAACAATGAATTAAAGCTTGATCTAAAACAAGAAAAAAAGCACCCAATAAATCAATGTGGTTTGTTGACAACAAAACTTTTAGAATTTAGGGCTTTAAACCTGAGCCTTAAACCCAAATTAGAATAGGAGTATTCATGATGAGGGGCAGAGCCTTTAATATATTACTCCTTAGTGTGACTTCTTGTCCTCAATTTAGGGTGGTCTAGCATGTCCAAGTACATAGGGTGCAAATTTGGGTCAGAAACCTGTTTGATCGACCGTTATCGACCGATACCGAACTTGTTTTTACTGAATTTTTAGTGACCGAATACCGATCGCTACCGAACCCGAATTATACCGAAACCGTTTTCCAGCCGCTTTTACGCATACCGAAACCGGCCGGTACCGACCCCATTCAAAACCGAACCCGTTTCCAACCTGTTTTTATTATACAGAGACTGACCGTTACCGAACCTGTTTTCCTGCAAAAAATCGAATTTTGACCGACCGATGTTGACCGAAACCTTACTGTTCCGAACCTGTTTTGGATCGGCCTTATCACAGAAGTCGTTTGCCTGTTTACAACAAACCCGTTTTTTACTGAACTTATTTACATGATTTCTCTAAGTTGACAAAAATTGATGAAATTTTTGTAAATTCATTTAATTAAAACTTAATCTAAATAAACTAAAATTAAACTTAATATAAATAAATAAATAAAACATAATATAAATAAACTTATAATTAAAACTTAATATAAAAAAATTAAAATTAAATATAATTATTCGATCCTAAATTCTTAGCCAAAAATTCTATGCCAACTAACCTAAAATATCAAAATCTGATCCGAAGTTTTGAATTGACCGATTGTATTGTGATCGATAGTTTAAGACTGACAGGTTACGACATACATTTGACTGCGACCAACTGATTATAACCTTCATACTGATTTTGACCAACTGATTATGACCTGCATATCGATTTTGACGGATCGATTATGACCCGTGTACCGGTTACGACCTGTAAAAAAGTCGGCTTTGATCTACCGAATGTGACTTGTAACCGAAAAACGACCGGACCGAAACCGATCGACACTTGTTTTGGAATATACCGAATTTGATCGGATACCGAATAAGACCGACCGTTACCGACCGATAGCGAAATGACTCATACGACTTGTTTTTTACCGACCCTTTTTTATCGTACCTGTTTTTGACCGACCTGTTTCCAACCGTTTGACCAGTTTTTTACATTCCTAAGTACATTTGCAATAGTTTTACAATTCCAGGGCATCTCTTAGCCGAGCCATCCGTGTTGAATACTACCCACTCATAGGGAGGAGGAGACCGAGATACAAATATTTAGTGCTTTTAGATTTTCATAAAAGCCAGTAGATTATTGCAAGTGACAGCAACCTTGGTTTCTTGGACTTTATTACTAATGAATTTGGCATGACTATCCGCAATGTTAATAATAATTATTATAATAACAATATGTTGTTGCTAATAATAAGATTAATACTCTATTAATCTACCAGACTTGAAAAGAAGAAAAAAGAGTTGGGGCAATACCAGACGAATCATGTCATTCATGCTCACCAATCACTAAGTAGTCAATGACTTTCGAAATCAGAAAAAATAAAAAATAAAAGATTTTATAAGCAATGCAAAATATTAACTACCTCAAATCAAAATGACCAAACATGACTGACATAAATTAGGGAGACATTTATTACACTTCAAAATACACATTGTGATAAGCTAAGAAGGTTTTGTAATATGTCATCCAAAACATCTGGGGTAGATGGAGGAGATGTACTGTATTGGCCCAGATTTTTCGGTATTTTTGCCTTTTGTTTATTTGTTATTTATGTGATTTTTGTATGGTCCAAAATTTATTTTGGAATATTTATTTTATTTTATGTGAATAATTTCGATTAAATTTGATTATTTTGTTTTTGATTGATTATTATTTATTTTATTATTATTTAATTAATTAGAATTTTTATTATTTAATTCTCTAATTAGTTAATTATTATTTTTTGGCCAAATGTGATTTACGCTTGATTGGTCACGCATGAGTGCATTAGCCCAATTATTTATCAAAAGCCCAATTTTGGCCGAATTTTTTTAGGCCCAACCCCCCCCCCCCATATAATTAGTGGCTTAATATGCCACTTGCCTCATGTTCACACCTTAGACCACTTCTATAAATAGAAGGGTTAGTAAGGCTTAAACTTCATTTGCCATTCTAAACACACTTTGCTCATCAAATCAAAAGCCAAACACACTCTCCATTTGCCTTTGTTCCACACGCCTATTTTGGCTCAAATTTCCCATCAATTGTTCATCAACCTTTTAAACCCAAAACTTAAAGATTCATATCCCATTGATCTTTAAGTGATTAAACACCCGTTTATCTTCATCTTTTGTGATCAAGATCATTAGTTTAGGTTGAGTTCCGGGTTGTGACGTGATTGAGTTTGGTTCGTGAGGTGGCCGTGTGGTTCGTGGTGGTGCACGTGCTCGTGTGTGTCTGTGTAACATCGGGTCGTGGCCGTGGTTGGTGGTTCATGTGGAGCCGTGCTCGAGTTGGTGCAGCCGTGTGGTGGCCGTGCAGTAGGCAGCCGTGCAAGTCGAGTGGTGCCGTGTGCAAGAACCATGGTGGTGTTCGTGCAACCGTGCCGTGCGTGTGTGTTGTGTGGGTGCGAGTTGTTGGCCGTGTAGTTGGGTTGTTCCGGGCTGCAAGTTTGTGTATAATTTGTTTAATCTTCATTAAGGTAACATACTATCTCAACCTAGTTTGTATACCTTGATTCATAGTATAGATTAACTGATTAGATTAGACCGCTTTGATGTTTGTAACCTTGTTTATGCGTGAATCATAGGCTGATTTTGGGTGATGATTTTGTGATGATTTTTACTTGATTATATGTATTTTATGATTAATTATGTTAATTTCATGTTTGATGTTGATTATGTTCAAGTTTCCTGAAGTTTTGATGATTGGAAGTTGATGAAAAAGTTGTTAAAATTTGTCATGATTATGCGTGTATTTTGATGATATATATGAGGATGATTTCTTTATGATTTCTTTAATCTTGATCGAGTTCTTGATTGAGTTCTTGAATCTTGGTTGAATTCTTTATGAGTCTTGATAGTTCTTTATGGGTTCTTGGTCGAGTCTTGAAAGTTAAAGAAAGTTAGAAAGAATTCAGGAAAAGATAAAGAAAGTTAAAGAATGGTAATTGAGGTTCTAAGATTGGTTGATTTACATGTTATTCTTAAGTCAAGGCGTAAGATGCAACTTAAGAATTAACTAAGAATGTAAATTTCGATTAAAGATTTGCTTGATTTTACTATTAGACGCCTAATCTTAAAGTAAGATTCTAAGAATTGGGTTAAGACGTTGCCCCTATCCTATCTGCGGTATTGGGATAGTTGGTGGTCTTACTATGTCGTCTTTGGATATGGATTTCCCGTAAGATGGGTTTCATGGGGTTGGGAGTAAGATTCTCAATCCTGGCATAGTAGAAAGTTCGATCGCGTAAGATGAGTTCGTACGTGCATAGTCCGGTCTAGTATGTAAATAATTGCGCCAAAGTTTGAGATATATTAATTAATGGTTAAAGTTGGTCGAGTCAGCATGATTACTTGTTATTATTAATTGTTGATGGTATGATATGTTGATTCGCATGTTAGTATGTTTGATTTGATTGTTCGATTTATGCTAGGTCTATGTGTATCCCCGTTAGGGTGGGACAGTTATGTTACTCGCCACTGACGGTGGACTGTTGTTTATTTTTCAGGTAATTCTGATGATGAGGTTCTTGCTTAGCTTTGGGTTCGGCGAGTGCCGATGTTATTTAGATCATGTTTTGTTGTTTTACGATTCTAGTATAGACTATAGTAGTAATGTATGTAATTTCTAACTTTGACATTTATTTGCAGTTAATATTGTTAGTAGTAGTAATAATGACATTTGGGTTTTGATATGTACAATCTTGTGGGTGCTGTACTTTCGGATTTAGTATATATTCAATTTGAGGTTTTGTTTTTAGTTTTTAAGTATTTTGGTTTGTTAGAACTGACTATTAGACTCGTCGGTTTCTTCCGCGCCGGTTTAAGCGAGTCGGGTCGTCACAGTTGGTATTAGAGCCGAATCGGTTTTAAGTGAAGTTCTAGGATTTGAGTTAAACCCGGGAGTTGAGACCTTTACCTTTCCCGAGTGATTAAACCCAAGTTAAGGTTAAGGATAAGGGAGAAGAGTTCGGGTAGAAAAACCAGGATAAGACTCTTTTTCTATTCTTTGCCTTTTGATTTTGTGTACTTGACTGTGGTGGGGATGTATGACTGACACTGTTATTTGGTATGTCTTTGTTTTATTGCGTTGCAGCATGTCTACGCCTCGCCAGTTGAGTACGGGACGACAGAGGTTATGAGCACTCGAGGACACAATCCTTACATTGGCGCATCATAGTCGTCATACGCGTAGTACGCAGTCGACGTTCGATCGTATCGTACGTCATCGACCTCCGACCTACGATGGGGTTGCCGACCCCACTATCCTGGAGAGTTGGACCCGCGAGATGGGGAAGCTCTTCGACGCGACGTTTTGCCCTGAGCACGAGAAGGTGCAAATCGCCGCCTACTATCTATGTGGAGAGGCCGATAACTGGTGGACTGTAGCCAAGGACTCATGCTTGCCCTTACATTCTATGTCGTGGATCGAGTTCGTGGACAAGATCCAGGAGCGATTCTACCCCGACGAGTTGCGGTGGCAGAAACAGGAGGAGTTCCTTACTCTTACTCAGGGTAAGATGACAGTTCAGGCGTACACCGACAAGTTCACGGAGTTATCGAGGTTCGCTACGTCCGTCGTTTAATCAGAGAAGGAGCGGGTCAAGCCCTACAACAAAATGGTAGATCCGAGGATTGGCGTTCACGTGATCAGTAGTGGAGCCAAGACATTTCAACAGGCCTACGAGGTAGCACTCGAGATTCAGGCATCGACGATCGAGGAGGATGCGAGCAGGAAGAGGACTCAGGTTCCGGCGACGTCGTCTTATTTTAAGAAGTCTCGATTTAGTGCTCTTAGCAGTACCCCTCCGACCATGAGTTTGCATAAGGGTTCCGACGGCTCGACATGCAGAGGCTGCGGCAGAGACTTCCATCCAGGGAAACGGTGTGACGGTTCACCCATAGCTTGTTTTATCTGCAGGAAGGAAGGCCATAACGCGTCAGTTTGCCCCGAGAGGAAGCCAGACACTGAGATGAATCAGCTTCCGGCACCAACTAAGACTCCGGTGAAGAACCGAGTCTACTGTATGACTGAGGCAGAGGCCGAGGTTCAGCCCGGCGTCGTCTCAGGTAGATTTCTTGTTTCTGGTGTGTTAGCATTTGTCTTATTTGATTCTAGTGCTACTGTCTCTTTTGTGGCTAGTAGTTTTGCCTCGAGGTCTAATCTTCGTGGCAGCTTTCCTGTTAGTTCAGTTATAACTCTCCCGTCTGGAGAGGATTTTATTTGTCAGCGCGAGTTCCGAGGAGTGCCTATCGTGATAGCTGGGGAGCAAGCGACGGCCGATCTGAATGAGTTCCCACTGATGGAGTTCGATGTTATTCTTGGTATGGACTGGCTGTCGAAGTATCGAGCGATCATTCGTTGCCGAGATCAGTCAGTGACATTCGGAGGATCATAGGGTAACCGAGTTACCTACTCTGGGTTCATCCTTAAGAAAGGAGTTAAGGTAATCTCAGCCTTAAATATGAGGAAACATCGCCAGAAGGGCGATATGGTGTACTTATGTCAGGTAAGGGACTTGATTGAGGAGCGTCTGTTGGACGATATAACTGTAGCGATGGATTTCAGAGACTTATTTCCTGATGAGCTACTAGGAGTTCCACCCGAACGCGACGTCGAGTTTCATATCGACTTAGCAACCGGGACAGTGCCGATTTCGAAGGCACCTTACCGGATGGCACCATCGGAGTTGCAAGAGTTAAAAACGCAACTCCAAGAATTGATCGATAAAGGCTTCATTAGGCAGAGCGTTTCTCCATGGGGAGCACCTGTGCTCTTTGTGATGAAGAAAGACGGTAGTATGCGCCTGTGCATAGACTACCGAGAGTTGAATCGGGTAACTATCAAGAATAAGTACCCATTGCCTAGGATTGAGGACCTGTTCGATGAGTTATGAAGAGTGGGAGTGTTTTCGAAGATAGATCTTCGATTTGGATATCATCAGATTCCCGTCAAGAAAGAAGACATCTCGAAAACCGCTTTTCGTACGAGATACGGCCACTACGAGTTCGAGGTGATGCCCTTTGGCCTCACTAATGCGCCAGCCGTGTTCATGGACCAGATGAACCGGACTTTTCATACTTTACTCGATAAGTGCATCGTAGTATTTATAGACGATATCTTAGTCTATTCGAGAGATGAGTCTGAGCATGCGGAGCATCTCCGGATGGTACTAGAGATATTGCGTAGGAATAAGTGGTTCGCGAAACTCTCCCAGTGTGAGTTATGGCTTCATGAAGTAGCATTTCTGGGTCACGTAATTAGTAAAGAAGGCATTAAGGTAGACCCGGCAAAAGTTAAGGCTGTAGTTGAATGGAGTAGCCCGAGAAATGTGGCGGAGGTTCGTAGTTTTCTGGGATTGGCCGGATACTACCGACGATTCGTCCAGGACTTCTCCAAGATTGCTAGGCCGATGACTAGTCTCCTACAGAAGGAGATCCGATTCGTTTGGACGGAGGCTTGTGAACAAGCATTCCAGCAGTTGAAACAGAGATTAGTCTCTGCTCCTATTCTTACCCTTCCGAACGATGAGGAAGACTTCGAGGTCTATAGTGATGCATCGATGAGTGGCCTTGGATGTGTGCTCATGCAAGGCGGGAAGGTCATCGCTTACGCATCAAGGCAGCTGAAGGTGCATGAGCGTAACTATCCCACGCATGACTTGGAGCTAGCAACTGTGGTGTTCACGCTTAAGATTTGGAGGCACTATCTCTATGGTGGTTCGTGTAGAGTATTCACGGATCATAAAAGTCTTAAGTACATCTTTACTCAGAAAGACCTCAATATGAGGCAGAGACGATGGCTTGAGCTTATTAAGGACTACGACCAGACGCTTAATTATTGCGAGGGCAAATCGAACTTAGTCGGTGACGCACTGAGTCGCAAGAATCGATTGAGCTTCAGTAGAAGCCGTAATTCCGTCAGACTTCGTCTGACATCTATGAGTGCTGAGCCTGAATTTCTTCAGGAATTGCGCGAGGGTCAGCAGAATGATCCGCAGTTGGCTAGGATTCGAGAGGCGTTACGGCAAGTTAAAGCTGTAGGTTTCGAGATCCCTTCCGATGGTAGTCTGCGATTTCGAGGGAGGTGGTGTGTACCGGACAGTTCTGATCTTAGGAACAGAATTATGTCTGAGGCACATAACTCGCCCTACTCTGTTCATCTTGGAGGTAACAAGTTGTACCAAGTCCTTAAGGGCCAATTCTGGTGGCCTAAAATGAAGAGGGATGTAGCAGAGTTTGTAGCTCGATGTTTAGTCCGTCAGAAAGTTAAAATCGAGCATCAGAGACCTGGAGGTCTGTTGCAGCCACTACCGATTCCGACCTAGAAATTTGAGCCGGTTTCTATGGACTTCGTGGTTAGCCTACCTACCTGTAATGGTTTGAATGCCATTTGGATAATAGTGGATAGGTTGAGCAAGGTCGCTAGATTCATACCGATGAAGATGACCTGGTCTATGGAGCGCCTGGCAGAGGCTTATACCCAGGATATTATCCGACTTCACGGAGTTCCGAGGGAGATCGTTTCTGATCGAGATACGAGATTTCTGTCTCGTTTCTGGAAATCAGTTCAGGAAGCCTTTGGGACGAAGTTGAAGCTGAGCACCGCTTTTCACGCGGCGACAGATGGTCAGACTGAGAGGACCATCCAAACTCTAGAGGATATGTTACGAGCATGTACTCTGGAGTACCATCAGTCTTGGGTACGTATGCTCTGTTTGATAGAGTTCTCCTATAATAATAGCTATAACTCCAGCATCGATATAGCTCCGTACGAGGCCCTGTATTGCAGGAAATGTCGGAGTCCGATTTATTGGAATGATATCAGTGATACTGTGGCTTTAGGACCTGAGATAGTACGGGATACCGTAGAGAAGGTCCGAGTCATTCGGTCTAAGATGTAGACCGCTCAGAGTCGTCAGAAATCCTACGCCGATAATCGGCGTAGACCGCTGGCTTTCGAGGTAGGTGACAAAGTCTTGCTTAAGGTTTCGCCGTTCAAGGGAGTGGCACGCTTTGGTCAAAAGGGGAAACTCCGACCGAAATACGTGGGACCTTACGAGATACTAGAATGAGTTGGGGAGGTGGCATATCGGTTGGCATTACCACCTAGTCTGTCTAATGTTCAAGATGTGTTCCATGTTTCCCAGCTAAGGAAATATGTACATGATTCTACCCACATCATTCCATTGGAGTCGGCCACGTTTGAGCCAAATCTGACTTTTGAGGAGCGACCCGTCCAGATCTTGGATCGAGAAGTGAGGACCCTCCGGCGTAAGTAAGTCCAGCTCGTCAAGGTGTTGGGAGAAATCAACACCATGAGGAGGGGACTTGGGAGACAGAGGCGTCCATGAGGCAGAAGTACCCGGAGCTGTTTGTGGGTGAGCAATCTCCTTTGCCTTAGATTTCGGGACGAAATTTCTTTAAGGAGGGGAGGTTGTAATGGCCCAGATTTTTCGGTATTTTTGCCTTTTGTTTATTTGTTATTTATGTGATTTTGTGTATTGTCCAAAATTTCTTTTCGACTATTTATTTTATTTTATGTGAATAATTTCGATTAAATTCGATTATTTTGTTTTTGATTGATTATTATTTATTTTATAATTATTTAATTAATTAGAATTTTTATTATTTAATTCTCTAATTAGTTCATTAATATTTTTTGGCCAAATGCGATTTACGCTTGATTGGTCACGCATGAGTGCAATTAGCCCAATTATTTATCGAAAGACCAATTTTGGCCCAATTTCCTTAGGCCCAACCGCCCCCCCCCCCATATGATTAGTGGCTTAATATGCCACTTGCCTCATGTTCACACCTTAGACCACTTCTATAAATAGAAGGGTTAGTAAGGCATAAACTTCATTTGCCATTCTAAACACACTTTGCTCATCAAATCAAAAGCCAAACACACTCTCCATTTGCCTTTGTTCCACACGCCTATTTTGGCTCAAATTTCCCATCAATTGTTCATCAACCTTTTAAACCCAAAACATAAAGATTCATATCCCATTGATCTTTAAGTGATTAAACACCCATTTATCTTCATCTTTTGTGATCAAGATCATTGGTTTAGGTTGGGTTCCGGGTTGTGACGTGATTGAGTTTGGTTCGTGAGGTGGCCGTGTGGTTCGTGGTGGTGCACGTGCTCGTGTGTGTCTGTGTAACATCGGGTTGTGGCCGTAATTGGTGGTTCGTGTGGAGCCGTGCTCGAGTTGGTGTAGCCGTGTGGTAGCCGTGCAGTAGGCAGCCGTGCAAGTCGAGTGGTGCCGTGTGCAAGAACCGTGGTGGTGTTCGTGCAACCGTGCCGTGCGTGTGTGCCATGTGGGTGCGAGTTGTTGGCCGTGTAGTTGGGTTGTTCTGGGCTGCAAGTTTGTGTATAATTTGTTTAATATTCATTAAGGTAACATACTATCTCAACCTAGTTTGTATACCTTGATTGATAGTATAGATTAAGTGTTTAGATTAGACCGCTTTGATGTTTGTAACCTTGTTTATGCGTGAATCATAGGCTGATTTTGGGTGATGGTTTTGTGATGATTTTTACTTGATTATATGTATTTTATGATTGATTATGTTATTTTCATGTTTGATGTTGATTATGTTCAAGTTTCGTGAAGTTTTGATGATTGGAAGTTGATGAAAAAGTTGTTAAAATTTGTCATGATTATGCGTGTATTTTGATGATAAATATGAGGATGATTTCTTGAATCTTGATCGAGTTCTTGATTGAGTTCTTGAATCTTGGTTGAATTCTTTATGAGTCTTGATAGTTCTTTATGGGTTATTGGTTGAGTCTTGAAAGTTAAAGAAAGTTAGAAAGAATTAAACAAATGATAAAGAAAGTTAAAGAATGGTAATTGAGGTTCTAAGATTGGTTGATTTACATGTTATTCTTAAGTCAAGGCGTAAGATGCAACTTAAGAATTAACCAGAATGTAAATTTCGATTAAAGATTTGCTTGATTTTACTACGCCTAATCTTAGAGTAAGATTCTAAGAATTGAGTTAAGACGTTGCCCCTATCCTATCCGCGGTATTGGGATAGTTGGTGGTCTTACTATGTCGTCTTTGGATATGGATTTCCCGTAATATGGGTTTCATGGGGTTGGGAGTAAGATTCTCAATCCTGGCATAGTAGAAAGTTCGATCGCGTAAGATGCGTTCGTACGTGCATAGTCCGGTCTAGTATATAAATAATTGCGTCAATGTTTGAGATATATTAATTAATGGTTAAAGTTAGTCGAGTCAGCATGATTACTTGTTATTATTAATTCTTGATGGTATGATATGTTGATTCGCATGTTACTATGTTTGATTTGATTGTTTGATTTATGCTATGTCCATTTGTATCCCCGTTAGGGTTGGACAGTTATGTTACTCGCCACTGACGGTGGACTGTTGTTTATTTTTCAGGTAATTCTGATGATGAGGTTCTTGCTTAGCTTTGGGTTGGGCGATGTTATTTTGTTTTGTTGTTTTATGATTCTAGTATAGACTATAGTAGTGATGTATGTAATTTCTAACTCTGACATTTATTTGGAGTTAATATTGTTAGTAGTAGTAATAATGACATTTGGGTTTAGATATGTACAATCTTGTGGGTGATGTACTTTCGGATTTAGTATATATTCAATTTGAGTTTTTTTTTTTAATTTTTAAGTATTTTGGTTTGTTAGAACTGACTATTCGACTCGTTGGTTTCTTCCGCGCCGGTTTAAGCGAGTCGGGTGGTCACATGTACAATAATAATCCCTTATAGATAAATATTAAGTTAAAAAGATAACACTAAGCCCCCTTATAGATAAATACAAATCTAGAGAATCTCTAAACAACAGATAAAGCGGGCCGGGTTCGGGCCCAAATTTCTTGGCCAAAGCCCGAAAATTTAGTGCGGGCTTGGCGGGCTTTTCGGGCTTTTTCCGGCCGGGCCTAAGAAAGTAACCAAAAAGTCTAATTTTAAATGTCCAACGGCCGCACGAAAAAAAAAAAATATCGGACCGGGCCCAAATTCAGGCCTAATTTTCATGTCCAAAGCCCGCAAAAAAGCGGGCCGGGTCGAGACGGGCCCGCGGGCCGAGCCACTTTTGATCAGCTTTAAGACAAACCATTATAATTTAAAATCCGCCAGCCAGCTTCAGCTTCTAGTTACTTTACTCAAACTCCAACATATAAACCATTCATTATTTAAGTCAAAAATAGACTAAGAGAGATCCAACAAATAATTATTAAATACATTCAGAAAAAAAATTTCATACAATCAAGGCTAACTTACATTGACATTGACCATGGGGCGGCTTCTATCAAAGCTTATATCATATGTCTTCAAAAGCTCTTTCATTCTTGCCAACTCAGCTGCCAGGAGTCTGTTTTCTTCTAAAACTGCAATTCATAAACAATCAATCTCATGCAATTCACACATAAGAACATATATACAAGTAATTCACACAAGATGATAAGAATACAAGTAAAAGGTAGCGTTACCCGCTATAAGCTTCTTGTAATCCTTATTAGCCTCCCTATTCTCAGCATTCTCCACTTCATGGTTCCTATGCTCAGCCTTACACACCTCTTGCACTGTTGGGGTCATCAGACATTGGATTTGGAGGGTCTTTCTCCTAGCGTCGGGCTTCGGCTTGATAGCAAGCTTTTTCTCAAGTGACACTTTAATCCATGCTACATTAAATATAACCATAAAACACTATTAACAGAACATACAAGTACCATCATAGATCATCATCCCATAGTGGTGGTCTAGCACAGTTGTAATTTTCATTATTCTGAAAACCTGAATTTCCTAAGCTACTAGTCATAAACAAAACCAAGAGGCCCTCCCTACAGCATCAGCTAAGACCAATCTGCCTCCAATAAAGAAAAGAAGAGAAAGGGAAGACAGAATACAAGGAAGAAAGCAATAAAGACTCATTCTACACAATCTTCAATTTAAATTTAGCAACTAGCGATATATGTAGACTTTCATCCAAATTACTTTCCTTTTTTCAAAAAAGATGCAACAAAGGAGTTTTTTACATCTCACATAACGCACTCGTTAGTTGCATCTTCTTTTTTGAAACGACAAAAGAAAAATTTATGGACAAAATTTGTTTAGCATAGTAATCCATAAATAGATTTATTTGTCAAAGCAGGAGACAGGCACTGGCTTAGTTTCAAAATAGTATTGTGTATATGTTAATGGGGATGGTTCCTCTCTCTATAAATTTTTCATTTTTGGAGCTAAACAGCTACTTATTTTGCAACTTCAGCTAACGAACATCAAATTAGAACACAGCTATTAACTTAACTTATATGAGCAATTAATCAGCAAATGAGCACACTGGTATTAAGTCATACATAGGCAACAACCAGCAGATAAAAGCACTCAGATCAGCTCATCAGCATATATATATATATATATGTATGTATATATATATATATATATATATATATATATATATATTTATAAGCCAATCAGCAAGTGAACACAAATAGTACCATCAACAAATCACGTAAATCACGCAGCTATTAACTTATATGAGCAAAACAAATGAACACACTGGTATCAAGTCATACATAAGCAATAACTAGTAGATAAAAACACTGAGATCAGCTCATCAGCATATATATAAGCCAATCAGCAAATGAACAAAAATAATACCATCATCAAATCAAATACTTTAAAGCATAACCAAATGATGCACAAAGAAGCAGTCAGGATTAGCAAAGAATAATATCAAAGTCTTATAGTCTGGAACAGTGCCGAGAACAGAGAAGCAGATAGAAATGGCCCGATTGGGAAAGTTGGTGTTGATCTTATAGCAAAAAGAAGCTAAAGTGCGGAATTTGGTCTTACTACTACCATCGTGAGTCTCAGCTGGGACGTCCTCAAGAAATCTGATCCATGTGAAGAAGTTTCCTGGAAAGCTTGAAATGATGTGCAAAGAACATGTCCTCCAAATCGGCACCTTCAGCCACGACTTTTGCCTTGCCAATATCCAAACAGGGACTATGTAGCAAGTCTGTGGTGTTAAGGGCCAGGGGTCCATTCTTTAAAACCTGCACAGATTCGTCATGCCGGTCAGGAACATGAAGGTGGTAAAGGGAAGCAGCGGAGTCCTGCTCTTGCACAAAGGAGGCAGGATAGAATCCATGACCCGGTTTTCGAGGCGGAAGCTTTTACTAGACCTGGTCATCCAGGTTGAAGACGGCACAGAGGGACCGGCTACTTATGAAAACCCAACGGCCCACCACGCTGGCGCAATTTGCAAAATTAGCAGATGCCAAATTGAAATATGGGAGCGGAGGGTCAGACAGAACTTGCCACTGGTCTAAACCAGGATCATAGCGTTCGAAATAACCAGCACCCTTACAGCCGGGAAGGGACTTCAACTCAACACGCCAAGTGGGTGCTCAATGAGTACCAAGGGCATAGATCATGCCATCGGCAACAAAGACGAAAGGCAACTCCTTGGGAAGATTCAAGGGTGACGCAGTCTGCAATTGTCGCTCCGGGTCTTCATTATCGAGAAACCGAACCTTACGACCTAGGCTTTCATCTTTAACAGCGGAACAGAAGCCCCCAAGAAAGTAGATTTGGAGCCAAGAGTGACCGACGCGCAGCCAGGGCAAAAGTTGCGCTTTTTGAAGGTTAAGAAAGGAGAAATGTTTTTGGGAATCAGGGAAAAAGTTGTCTGAATCTATCGTCTGGTTGCAGTCTAATAAATGAAGCGGCAGCTCAATCTTGTACAGTGAATGATCCGCACCTAGTAAAGCATGGTTCACCAGCAAGTAAATTGTTCGTGCCTGCTCCATGTCCTTCCTTAAACCAGTTCTGTAAATCAAACCCCACAATAATAATAATTATTATAATAATAACAACAATAACAATTAATTAAATAATAATGTATATACTTACTGAATAATAAAAACTAAATAAACCAAATTACTCCTCTTTCTATCAAAATCCTTTCATTCCATTTTCATTATTTATACCAAACTCCCCCTAATCCAAGTGTGGTATGAATCCGTAGACTCGAAGGGACAAAAAATAAATAAATAATCATCAATCACAGAAACAAACATATAACAATATATATATTAAATGGCATAAAAATCGCTCGACAACGAGTAAACCTAAACATATCAATCAATCAATATATATACTATAAGAGAAGCAGTTAAATCCACAGCTTGCGACATGTCGTGCTCTCATTAAAAAATTTCCCGCCCTTTTCCCTTAATCTAAAAAAACAACTTTTTTTATGCTATCTTAATATATTTTCTACCTTAATAAAAAGTGATATATAATATAACATATCTTTAGAAATATTATGTGATTTAATTCCTCTAAATAATAAATGTACCTTAATCCTTTTATTATAAGTAATTTAGTTTTGATCATATATTAATTTCCTATATATTTTTATGATAAAATTACTTTAGATAGCTATATTATGGCACAAACTTCATACTACGAAATTAGTTTAGCATAAAATTAACATAATAAGAAAATGGTGTTGTATCTTTATGTCCCAAAAAAATTGTTTGCAAATAAAAACAAGAACCAAAATTATTATAATACAAAATAACAAACACAGACACTAAACCAACCAAAAGTAAGAATTTCCGAAAAGCAGTCCACAAATACAAATGTATAAGCCACTTCACAAACTAAGCCCAAAAAAAATCGCTTTCCAAGCAGCAAAAGCAGTCTTCAGCTCTTAAACTGCACATTATATACATATATCATATCCCAAAAGTAACCCTAAAACTAAAAGTTCCCAAAAAGCACCGTATTTTATTACCTTATCTGCACGTCGATTTTTAAAGCCTGTACAATAATAAGAAACTGAAGGAACCTTCTCCTACATATATCTATGCGGAATACTACACAATTGCAGCCTAAAAATCACTTTCCAAAGATCAAAAGTGATGAACAACTAAAGTATTACATACTCTTTAATACCCATACATGTGTTAACCAATCTAGAACTTGACTCTAAGCCAAGAAAAAACCATCCAAGAACAAGATAAAAAAGCTTTCACTCCCTAAAAAACAACCAGAAGCGAAATATCTCTCGATTGTTTAAGAAGCCAAATTTTTGCATATAAACAGATGGAAGCAAATGGAAAAAGAAATATTCATATACAACAAGGGAAATAATGTTCATACCTTTGGAGAGATGAGCGCTGCTGCAATGCCACTAACTTGAGGGAAAATTTGTATGTATATATCGGCAAGATCTGAAGGTCAGTGAAATGAACAAATAATATCTTACAACCAATAAAATCCTAAGCTTAGTTGAACCAATGTTTTTGTACCTTCTTATTCTCCTAATTAAAGGTTATTTTGATCTGGTTGAAACTCACCTGAAATCAATATCATACAACCAATAAAATCCTAAGCTCCAACCCAATCCATGAAAGAAAACAAGAATCAATAAAACAAAAGTGCATGTATAACATAATTTCATAAGAAAACTAATTTGAATGCTTATTGATCATCACATTGAAATGGGTTAAGAGCTAATGTAATACTTTGTAAGTGTAAAAATTTAATTAGGGAAAAACTCTTAAAAGGGGGAAAAGGTACCAAATATCCTAAGTTGCACAACCTACACATAATGCAGAAACTCACCAAAATGGTGACGACAGTGGCCCTGCATTTTCTCACCCCACCTAGTCTTCACTTTCAGCTCTCTTTCATGAAGCACATCGGCTCATCCTCACTATTTTTCTCCTTCTGCTTCTCTCCTTTTTTTCTTCGAAAATAGTCACCACCCCCTTGTCTACAAAGAACATGCCATATTTTGGGGAAAAAAACCCTTCAATTAAATGGAAGAGAAGCAACAATGGAGAAAACCCCTAAAATTCAAGAAAAGAAAATTGAGAAAATCAGGAAAAGAAAATCGAGAAAATCCGTAACTGATGCTTTGAAAAACCTCTTACCCAAGCATAATTGATTTTGTCATCGCCATTGTCGCAATCTGAAGACGGAAAAAAGTTGTTTCAAATGACTGATTGAAAATTGCTGCTTTAATGCTACTTCGGATGACTGATTGAAAAGTGCAAAACGAAAAAAAGAAGTATTAAGATTGAATGATAACAATAATTCAATTTCAACATAAAATTAATTACCAAAAAACAAAAGAATCAAATAATAATAATTCTTGTAAAGCATTCTTAATAAGGATAACTTATAAAACACTAACAATCCACTAAAATCAGAGATAACAAAAATTCATATACAAAAAATCCATAGTGAGTTCAAATGCAACATTTTTTATACATGATTTTTTTTTTTTAAAAAAAAAAAGGAATTAAATGCAAACAGCAAAGAAATGAAAACATGCATGTTCACAATTCCACCATTTCCTGCCAAACAAATTATCTTAAAGAAAAACCCAAAAAATGAAAACATCTCCATATTACAAAAGCCTAAGATTTTTTCAATCAACTAAAATGTTACTTCCCAAACGACAATAGCAAGCATACTAAAACTCCTAAAATTCAGATCTAAAAGTAAAACATACTAAAAACCCGAAAATTCATCAAAAGGATATCTAAAAAAGAAGGGAAAAATACCATATACGACAGAGTTGCGATCCTGCCACCATTTTCTGCAGCTAGAAAATCGAAGCCCACTACGTGCAACCATCAACAGCCACCCTCACAACCCCTTTTCGTCTTCATCAACACAAATCGAATTCTCATATCTTGAAAAGGGAAAATGACTTAGATTAGCATAATAAGGGTTGATTGAGTAGAGGGGGAATAGAGTGAAGCAGGGTTGATGGAAAAGAAAGGTGAGAGGAGATCAGAGAACAAAGTATAGCTTGTGAATTTTGATTACCATTTTCTGTTATGACCATTAAAGCAGCTGAAGAAATGGAGGCTAGCAACGACTCTTATTTTACAAATACTGAGTCAGCACATGTGGTTAAGGGAGTGGGACCAGTGGTGATGTGGAAGAATCTAAATACACACTTGAATGTGTGAGGCCTAACTAATTAGCAGAGTGACAGCTGTACTTTTCTTTTCATTTTATTTTGATATTATTTTACTTAATTAAAGGCTATATATAGTTAATCATGTACTTGTTATGCAGAAATGAAATATCCTACTCTCTGCTATCTCTTCTTCTCTTCTTCTTATTCTAAATTACTAGTTAATATCCTTCGAATTTCCTTTACTAGATTCACAGGGTAAATTCTGGGAATTAGCTGTGGATTAATCTCCACCCTACACGGTCAGATTAATTGGGCTGTAACATTGGTATCAGAGTTGCTCTTTCCTTGGCCATGGTGACTACTCGTAGTGATGGAGAACACCTTACCGCTGAATTGCAAAAATTGGAGGCTTCTCTCCAAGGTATGATTTCTGAAAATCATTCTGCTGCCCAAACCCAGATTGATGCTCATGCTAAGTCTATTAAGGATTTACATGATTTGATAGTTGGCCTGTCCCCTGAGATTACTAAAATTGGAGATTATGTGAATTATAAAAATCCAAATATGCACAACATAAATTCTTTTTCTACCAGACTCACTAGAATAGATTTTTCTAAATTTAATGGGGAAAACCTTAAGGCTTGGCTGTATAAATGTCAGCAGTTTTTTTACCTTGATGAGGTTTCTAATGTGAACAAGGTTACGCTAGCTTCCCTTCATCTTGAGGATAGAGCCCTGTTATGGCATCAACATTATATGAAGAGACTTGACCCTATTGTCCCAACATGGAAGGAATATGTTAAGGCCTTGATTGCAAGGTTGGGTGAGGTCTTTCATGACCTCATGAACCTAAAACAAACTTAAAATATGACTGTGCAAGCCTACCATGATGTTTTTAATGCCTTAGCTTGTAGACTTAACCTGACTAAGGACCAACTTCCTAACTGTTACTTGGGTGGGCTCAGTGATACTCTTCAATACAGGGTCAGGAGTTTTACCCCTACCAGCCTACAACAAGCATTGGGGTTGGTTAAGCTTCAAGAAGCTTCCATCAAAGCCCGTCTACCACAAAAAGCCATTCCCTCTCCACACGAACTGTCCAAACAACCACCCCTGTTACCCTCTCCATCCCCTATCACAGTCCCAGACAAATCAAACTCTCCTTGCAGAACCCCTACCACCACAAATACAGCCAAACACAGCACCCAACCCAATACTAACACCTCTAGACCTCCCTTCAATCCTAACAGAAAAACTCTAACTCCTACAGAATTCAATGAAAAAAGAAGTAAGGGGTTATGTTTTTGGTGTGATGAGAAGTTTGTAGTAGGCTACAAGTGTCCAGGGAAGACTGGGAAGCCTCAACTATTCCACATAGACATTGAAGTGTTGGAGGAGGAGGTTCAAGAAGCAGAGCCAGTGGAGGAACATTTGGTTGAATCTGCCTGTGCTTAGATCTCTTTACAGGCCATGGGTGGGGTGGCTACATTTTAGACCATGAGGGTTACTGGTCATCTTGGGAAGAGGGATCTCCATCTCTTGCTAGACAGTGGCAGCACACACAACTTAATAGACTCTCATGTAGCTAAGAAGTTGGACTGCAAAATGGAAAGGGTACCTTCAATGATGGTCAAGGTGGCAGATGGGGCTAGACTTCTATGTGAGTTTATGATCAAGGATTTTCAATGGAAAATGCAGGGGGTCCAATTTCAGGCTGACTTACTCCTACTACCCTTGAGTGGAAGTGACATAGTCTTGGGAATACAGTGGTTTGCAACATTAGGGCCTATACTTTGGGATTTTCAGAATTTGGCTACGGAGTTTCAACACTTACGCAAGAAGCTCAAGCTTAGAGGGTCTTCTAGAAGGAAGTGGAAGGAATTGCAGGACCATCAGTTAGACAAGCTGAATCTGAATTCTGGGGAGCTCGATCTCTATGATCCAACTTTTGGACTCAACAGAAGACTACACCCCTCAAGTGATGTAGGTGGCAGCAGGGAGTCAGGCACAACAACATCCTGCTATTTCCCATCTTATAGAACAACATGTCACTATATTTTCAGCACCTTCAGGCCTACCCCCAGTAGGCCAGCCTTTGATCATAAGATCCCACTCAAGGTGGAACAGATGCTATCAACATCCGGCCTTACAGGTACCCTTCTACTTAGAAGACTGTCATAGAGGAAATAGTGCAAGAGCTCAAGGATCAAGGGGTTATCAGAGATAGCAATAGTCCCTTTGCTGCTCCAGTGGTCTTAGTGAAGAAAAAAGATGGAGGCTGGAGAATGTGTGTGGATTACAGATCACTTAAAAAAGCCACCATCAAAGATAAATTTCCTATTCCCATCATTGAGGAACTACTTGATGAATTAGAAGGTATGAAATACTTCTCTAAAGTAGATCTCAAATCTGGCTATCACCAAATAAGAATGCACCCCAACGATATACATAAAACTGCCTTTAAAATACACTTTGGCCATTTGGAATATTTAGTAATGCCCTTTGGCCTTACAAATGCCCCCTCTTCTTTTCAAGCTTTAATGAACCATGTGCTTAAAAACTTCCTCAGAAAGTTTGTCTTAGTCTTCTTTGATGATATCCTCATTTATAGCTCTGGGTGGGAAGAACATCTTAACCATTTGCAGATTGTATTTAATACCATGGCCCTCCACTCACTACATGCTAATCTAAAAAATGTGCCTTTGCAAGTACCCACATCCACTATTTAGGCCACATTATTTCTGGGGAAGGGGTACATACTGATCCTCAAAAGATAACAGCCATCCTAGAGTGGCCTCAGCCAAGAACCCTCAAGCAGCTCAGGGGATTCTTAGGCTTGACAGGGTATTATAGAAGGTTTGTGAAAGACTATGGAAAAATTTTCAGGCCATTAACCCAGCTTCTTAAAGGCGGTTCATTCTGTTGGACACCACAGGCCACTATGGCCTTCTCTCAGCTCAAGTACGCCATGACTAGCCCACCTGTACTAGCCTTACCCAATTCCTCCATACCTTTCTTAATTGAAACTTATGCTTCAGGGACAAGTATAGGGGTTGTATTAATGCAGCAAGGCCACCCTATAGCCTTCATTAGCAAGGCATTATCTGACAAGAATTTGCAATTATTTGCTTATGAAAGGGAGCTACTAGCTGTAGTCCATGCAGTCCAAAAGTGGAGTCATTATCTCATGCTACAGCCCTTTGTCATTAGGACTGATCAACAGAGTCTCAAATATCTCTTGGAAAATAAGATTGCCACCCCTTTCCAACAAATTAAAAATGGCTTTCAAAACTGGATGGTTATGATTATACTATTGAATATAAAAGTGGCAAGCAGAATATAGTGGCTGATGCCCTTTTAAGGATCCCCAGTGCTTCTTTAATGCCAATGTTGGTTAGTCAGATTCACTCCACTCTTTGGGAAGAAATACAACTTCAATGACAGCAAGACCCCAATCTCCAACAGATTATACAGGACCTAGCTGCAGGTTCCACAGCTCATAGGCACTTCTCTTGGCAGGAAAACCAATTGAAAAGGAAAGGAAGGCTTGTAGTAGGCCATGATCCAGATCTTAAACAAAAACTCTAGAAATGGTTGCATGACTCTCCAAGTGGGGGTCATTCTGGGGTCCAGGCTACATATCAGAAGGCTAAAAGTTTGTTCTATTGGAAGGGTATGAAGAAATACATCACCAACTATGTGAAATACTACCAAGTCTGTCAAAAATGCAAGTATGACACCAGTGCATACCCTGGGTTACTTCAACCTCTACCAATCCCTTTTGCTGTCTGGGAGGAAATCACCATGGATTTCATTGAAGGCCTTCCCAAATCTGGTGGTAAGGAAGTCATTTGGGTGGTCATTGATAGGCTGAGCAAATCTGCTCACTGCATAGCCCTGTCTCATCCCTTCATTGCCCTCAAAGTAGCTCAAACATTCTTAGATCAGGTGCTATTAACATTGATCAGGTGCATAGAACCTTGTGTCAAAGGGAGCAAGCTATCTCTCGACTAAAGCACCATCTTTCTCGAGCTCAGAACAGGATGAAAAAGCTAGCTGAAAAACACAGAACTGAGAGGGAATTTGTTGTGGGGGAGAGGGTCTATATCAAGTTGCAACCATACAGGCAGCAATCTGTGCATGAGAGGTCTAATACCAAGTGAGCTACTAGATACTATGGTGCTTATGTCATCTTGAAGAAGGTTGGGAAGGTTGCCTATACCTTAAAATTACCACCACATTCCAAAATTCACCCCACTTTCCAAATCTCTCAACTCAAAAAACATTATGGCCCTATACCATCCTCAACCCCACTTCCACCTATTCATGAGCCATACTCAGGTCCTACGTTTCCTCTCAAGGTACTGGATAAATGCACTGTCAAAAAGCACAATCATGCTATCACTCAATGGCTCATTCAATGGCAAGGTACTGCTCCTGAGGATGCTACCTGGGAGAATGCTGCAGATGTGGAGGAGTCTTATCCTACCTTTGGTCCTTGGGGTCAAGGATCCTCTGATGGGGGATGTATTGTTATGACCATTAAAGCAGCTGAAGAAATGGAGGCAAGCAACGGTTCTTATTTTAAAAATACTGAGTCAGCACATGTGGTTAAGGGAGTGGGGACCAGTGGTGATGTGAGAGAATCTAAATACACACCTGAATGTGTGAGGCCTAACTAATTAGCAGAGTGGCAGCTGTACTTTACTTTTCATTTTATTTTGATATTATTGTACTTAATTAAAGGCTATATATAGTCAATCATGTACTTGTTCTGTAGAAATGAAATATCCTACACTCTGCTATCTCTTCTTCTTATTCTAAATTACTAGTTAATATCCTTCGAATTTCATTTTCTAGATTCACAGGGTAAATTTTGGGAATTAGCTGTGGATTAATCTCCACCCTGCAGGGTTAGATTAATTGGGCTGTAACAATGGCCTTTGGTTTTGGGGTTTATGGTTGATGAGTAGATGGAGGAGATATGGTTGATAGAGAGAAAGATTAGGGTTGACAGGTTTTGTTTTTCTTTTTCAACGTGAAGTAGAGTGGGGGTGGACGCGGTATGCAGGAGCGTGAAGAAGAAGAACAGCAACATGGAGCACGTTTTTTTTACTGTTCATATGAACAGTAACTATTTCCCACTTTTTAATAGTTATATAGATTATAGATGTATGACTATAATTTCCATAGAAAATAAACGAGAAAGTAAATTTCTAAAATTCAATCTATATATGTTTTTTATGGAGAATCTATATTATTGCTATATGTTTAATTAGAACAATTCTATAACATAATTGATCCATATATAAAAATATACTAAAATAGAAGTATTTAGAAAAAAAACTATTATAATCTAGGACAAATTGATGGGAATAATCTCAACTATTGTTGTTCCGCTTTTAATAATCCCAATTTTGGATTATTTCAGATTAATCCTAACTATTAAGGGCACCTTCCCAAAATGATCCCTTGTGACTTAGAACCGGTGTAGCAGATTTTTCTTTTTTTTTTGAAAAAAAAATCACTCTTCTCTATGTACTCTCCCACTCACTATACACTATACAGGCTAACTTCTCCCTATAAACCCGTAGGCTGTAGCCACCTTTTGCACTACTGTGCCCACCGACACTTCGACCGTTACAACAATCAACCACCTCCATGAGCACCTTGCTGATAACAACTGACAACCATCACCAGACCTCCACATCATACTAACCACAATCCTCAAAAATCACCCCCTTGAAAATAATCCCACTGATTCAATTCTTCACTAATTCAATTTTGCCAATCTCATGAAGATTTGAATCAGAAAGTGTCAAACTAACAAAAAATTACAATTATCGAACTAACAAAAACATATATATCTAAAATCATGAAATATGAATTTTTTTTTATTTATATTTTATTATTCAAACTAGCAATTAGGCAATCATTGTTCATCAAATCCCAAACCTAAACCACCTCTTTCATATTCGATGCATAGTCAACACCACTGCTAACCTTATTCATATCGATTATTGTCATTATGACACCATAATATGCCTCTGCAACCACCCACACAAAAGCATTAAGCTTTATCGACCATTACCGTCAAAACTTACATACAAGACTCCAAAAAAAAGATAGAGAAATAACCATGATCTAATTAAGAGGAGGATAACGATATTTAATAAGATATTTATTTCCAAAAAATACTCATAAAATTTAAAAGTAATTTTATTCTCTTTTGTTAAAACTATCTTTAAAAATTAATAACTAGCTAACGTTTGATAACTATAATTGCGGGTTAATTTTTTTTCTAAAATTATTTAAATTCACTCCAAAATTTGTTCATACAACATGTTAACTTAAATTTAACCATTTTAAATTAAATATAATGTATCACCTTATACAATATTTTTTGTTGTTGATTTTGTTGACTTTTGCCAAAAAATTTTTTTCTTATCCATATATTACAATAATTTTAAGAATTAAATTAATAATCTCTTATTTCTTTTTATGCATTGATCTTGATTTTTAAATTATATTAAGCATAACAATTATAGAACTGAATATCAACTAAAAAATTACTAAAAAATTTATTATATATGTACTATATATATGAATTACAGAGTGTTAGTGTAATGGTTAGTTAAGTTTTTTGTATAAAGATTACTCATTATTTTGTATGGTTTTTTTTAATTTAAAAAAAAATACGAGAATATTAAGATGGGTTGCGATATATAAAGTTAAAATTTTAATTTGATGCTAAAGTCACTATATCAGGAAATGAATTATACAAATCCTTACATTACTATTTACAAAGTTAATGTTAAACTTTCCAAGTCGTGCATCGCACGGGTGCTATGCTAGTATACTCTACTAATTAAAGCGCTAGCGGATGGAGGAGAGGCTGACATTTGTCGCTCTCCCATTGGCTAGCACTTTATATGGTATATATCTTTATCAAAATATATTGTATATATATATTTTAAAATAAAATATGTTATATCAAAGATTACAAGAATCCTTTTAGTTGATTAATATAGCAACATCCAGGAATTTTGGGCATGTGTAGCACCATTCATCGACCATGCCATATAGAGACGGAGAATTCTGATTTCTGAGATGAGAGATATTAAGCGATTCAACGATTTTCAGGGTTTTGAATTTTGTCTGACTGACAATATTCCCCCCTTGGGCCTTGTCCCTTACTCCCTTTCCTCGAAAATTTTGACCTATATTTAATTTTGGTGGGTTTTATATTGAATAAATACTCTTTGTTTCAAAACAAAAATATGACAAATATTATTTTAGAGTTTTTCTTATATATATATATATATACACTACTGTTGCTCCGCGCGCGGCACCCTAAAGGGTGATTATTAGTCCGATAATGTATTGTGAGTGATGCAGGATGCTACGATATTGTTGAGTAAAAAACGTTAGATGTAAGTATCTTAAAATAGTAGCTACATATGATGGCTTGAGCTGATTAAGGACTATGACCTGACGCTTAATTATTGTAAAGGTAAAGCTAATTTAGTCGCTGGCGCACTGAGTCGCAAGAATCGATTGAGCTTCTGTAGAAGTCGTAGTTCTGTCAGAGTTCATCTAACATCTATGAGTGCTGAGCCTGAGTTATTCCAGGAATTTCGCGAAGGTCAGAAGGACAACCCACAGTTGACTAGGATCCGAGAGGCCTTGCGGCAAGGAAAAGCCGTTGGCTTTGAGGTTTCGACCGATGGTAGTCTGCGATTTTGAGGGAGATGGTGTGTGCCGGACAGTTCCGATCTTCGGAACAGGATCATGTCTGAGGCGCATAACTCACCCTATTCTGTTCATCTTGGAGGTAATAAGTTGTATAAGGACCTTAAGAGCCAATTCTGTTAGCCTAAGATGAAGTAGTATGTCGCAGAGTTCGTAGCTCGATGTTTAGTTTGTCAAAAGGTTAAGATCGAGCATCAGAGACCTGGAGGTCTTTTGCGGCCACTACCGATTCCGACCTGGAAATTCGAGTCGGTATCTATGGATTTTGTGGTTAGCCTACCCACCTGTAATGGTATGAACGCCATTTGGGTAATTGAGGACAGGTTGACCAAAGTCGCTAGATTCATACCGATGAAGATGACTTGGTCGATGGAGCGCTTAGCAGAGGTGTGTCTTTAGTTGGTGATTGTGGGCAAAGTTGCTAGTTTCTGATCGTGATCCGAGATTCTTATCTTGTTTCTGGAAATCAGTTTAGGAAGCCTTTGGGGCGAAGTTGAAGCTTAGCACCGCATTTCACGCGGCGACGGATGGCAAGACTGAGAGGACCATCCAGACTCTGGAGGATATGTTGTGAGCATGTACTCTGGAGTATCATTAGTCTTGGGTGAAGATGCCTTGCTTGATTAAGTTTTCGTATAATAAAAGTTATCACTCCAGCATTGATATGGCTCCGTACGAGGCCCTCTATGGTAGGAAATGTCGGAGTCCGATTTGTTGGAATGATATCATTGATACTGTGGATTTGGGACCTGAACTGGTACGAGATACCGTAGGGAAGGTCCGAGTCATTCGATCGAAGATGCAGGCCGCGCAGAATCACCAGAAGTCCTACGCCGACAACCAACGTAGACCACTGACGTTCGAGGTAGGTGACAGAGTCTTGCTTAAGGTTTCACTATTCAAGGGAGTTGCTCGTTTTGGCCAGAAAGGGCAACGCCGATCGAAGTTCGTGGGACCTTACGAGATACTTGTAGGAGTTGGGGAAGTGGCACATCGTTTAGCGTTACCGCCTTGTTTATCTAATGTTCACGATGTGTTTCATGTTTCTCATCTAAGGAAATATGTATATGATCCTACCCACATTATTCCAGGTGGAGTCGGCCACTTTTGAGCCGAACCTGACGTTCGAGGAGCGACCAGTTCAGATCTTTGATCGCGAAGAGAGGACCCTTCGGCATAAGAAAGTCAGACTAGTCAAGGTGTTGTGGAGTAATCAACATCGTGAAGAGGCGACTTGGGAGACAGAGGCGTCCATGAAGCAGAAGTACCCACAGTTATTCGAAGGTGAGCAATCTCCTTTGCTTTAAATTTCGGGACGAAATTTCTTTAAGGAGGGGAGGTTGTAACGCCCCAGGTTTTCGGTATTTTCTGCTTTGATTATTTGTTTGTATTTATGTTTATTTTATGTATGGTCCAAATTTATTTGGACTATTTAATTTTGTTTTTATGGCTTGAATATGACTATTTTATTCTATGATGATTGTTTTATTATTTATTTTATTTTATTTTAATTAATTAGAATTTTATTTTCTAATTAATTAATTAAGTTTTGGGCCAAGTGCGAATTTAAACATGATTAGTCATGCTTAAGTGTAATTAGCCCAAATGAACTTTTTAGCCCATTTGAGCAAGCCCATAGTCGGTCCCCCCTTAATGTGGCATGGTTTCCACTTGCCTTGTGTTCATATCTTAACCAACTTCTATAAATAGAAGTAGTAGTAAGGCTAAATCATCATTTGCCATTTAATCATCCTTTTCCCACAGTCACCAACTAAACACACACCTCCATTTGCTCTCCATTTCCCATGCCATTTTTGGCTAATCAACCCACCACTTTTGTCATCAATCTTTTCAAACCCAAACTTAAATATTCATGACTCATTGATCTTTAAGTGACTAAACACACATTAGCCTTCTTTTCCATTGTTCAAGACTTCTAGTTCGGGTTTAGTTTTGGGGTTTTGTTCTTTGGGTTCATGTGAAGGGTGGCCGTGTGGTGGTGCGGTGTTGAAGGCCGTGCAGTGGTGGCGCGCAACCAGGCCGTGCAGTGGTGGTGCAGCCGTGTGTGAAGACGTGTGGTGCACCGTGTTCGTGTTGGTGGCCAGCCGTGTTGTTGGGCCGTGTGGGACGAATCTGGGCAGCAGGTTTTTCCTTGTTTTAGCATCCAATTCTTGTTTAAGGTAACATGCTTTACTATCCTAGTTGTTATACTATGATTCATAGGGTAGATTTGATGATCAAATTAGACTGAAAGTTGATGAAATTCACCCTTTGTCATGCGTGTACTTTGGGTTGTAATGATGATGATGATTCTTGATAATCTTGATGAATTTACATGTTTCTTGAATCTTGAATTGATGAATTAAGTTAAAGGATGTAATCTTGATAATGGTTCTTGAAGTTCTTTAAGTTTCTTGATTATGTTATGATGAATCTTGATTTTCATTATTATGAATATGTAGTCTTAATTGAACAAAGTTAAAGTTAAGTATAAAGATAGTTAAAGAAAGTTAAATAGAGTGATAGGTTTGATTAAAGAGGTTCCAAGATTTTAATTTACATAGTTAGTCTTAAGTAAAGGCATAAGATGCAACTTAAGATTAACCAAGATGTAAATAATGTAAAGATAGCTTGAATTTACTTTTAGACGCCTAACCTTAGAGTAAGATTCTAAGACTTGGGTTAAGACGCGGCTACTATCCTAACCGCGGTATTGGGATAGTTAGTACTTACTATGTCATCTATATGATATGGATTTCCGAAAGATGGGGTTCATGGGTTTGGGATTAAGATTCTCATTCCTGGCATAGTAGGAAAGTTCGATCACGTAAGATGTGTTCGTACGAGCATAGTCCGGTCTAATATGTAAATGATAGCGACAAAGATTATGATAAGATTAAGTTAATCAAAGTTAATCAAGTTTTGATATTACTATTGTTATTATTATTATCATCGTTATTATGGTTGTATATTGCATGTTCATATGCGTATGAGTGCCTGATTTGTTGTTTGATTTATTCTATGATCATATGTATCCACGTTAGGGTGGGACTGTTATGTTACTCGCCACTAACGGTGGATTTGTGTTCATTTTCAGGTAACTCTGATGATGACGGTGTGGCTTAGCTTTGGGTTAGGCGAGTGCCGTTGTACTTTTCATTTTATAGTTTGTATTTCTGTATTTGATGCGGACTTTAGTAGTGTGTAGTATGTTATTTTTTACTCTGACGTTGTTTTGGAGTTAATTCTTTAGTATAGACATTTGGATTTTAGTTTGATACAACTTGTGGTTTTTTACATTTTGGGATTTAGTAATAATATAATTCGAGGTTTTGTTTTAGATTTTTAGTTATTTTGTTTGTTAGATCGACAATTCGACTCGTCGGTTTCTTCCGCGCTGGTTTAAACGAGTCGGGTCGTGACAATACTACTTTCGAAAGTTTGCTCACTTTTCGCCCTTTTGTCTTTCATCAAAAAGCTAAGCAAGCACACATACTTCTCAAAGCATAGTACCATGGGAACAAAAAGTTAAGCCATGGCCATGCTCTTTCACAGAACAATCAAGTCAAGCAAACAAGCAATCCAAAAATAAATAGATAAACAAGGAGCATTCAATATTCATTATCAAAAGATTAAGCCCATTAGTTCCAAAACTTAAAGGAAATAGATAATATCAAATGAAAACAAGATAAAAAAAAATTAATAATTGTTTATACAACCCAAGTGAATAAAAGTTTAGAAATTAAAAGGCTAAGGAAAGTAGGGTTAGGGGATAGGGTGAAAGAACTAGGCAGCAACAACATCATCATCATCGTTCTTGACCTCCTCTGCATCTTGTTCTTCATTTGTTTCAAGAACCATTTCTTCAAGTCTGTTCTTGAGAGCTTGCTGTCCTTGGCCAAGAAGAACCAATCCTTCCTTGAGTTCCTTGGTGAGCACATCTGTAATAACCCGAAAATTTGGGCTATTTTAAATTTTTAATATTTAATTACATAAATTGTTGGCACAACTTTTCGAATCAAACTAAGCCCAAATTAAAACCCGAGCCCAAACTTTTACCTTGCATTAATAGGGCTAAAGCCCAATCCCACCTTGCTACCTAGGCCCACACGGCCTCCCTCTTACTTGGACCAAATATATATTTTTTCCAAATCTTTTCATTAATAGATATGAATTAAGCAAAAATCCTATTTTAATTATTCTCCATCTATTTTTAGGAGATCACTCAACCCATCCAAGCATCTACAAAAACCCCCCATCTCACCCCAAACCCACGACACATACAAAACAACAACACCACAAAAACTTCTTCCACTCTATCTCAAAATATTCTAAACACAAAAATTTAAAGATCAAGAGACCCAAAAGGATTAAAGCAAGAAAGGGTGGAATCAAAACCAAGCTCTAATCGAACCAAACACACGGCTAACCCAAGAGAAAGTTTCGAATTCTTGTAACTACAATTAAGGTAATTAGATGTTTTACTTAATTCTAGAATAGATTGATTATATAGTTGTTAGAATATGTTTAGAATTGCATAGAATTGTTTAGAATTATTTTTGAATGTGTTGAATTGATATGTTGAGTAATCGTTATGATTGTCGAACCTTATTTGATGATTTCATAGTGTTACTTTGTGTTTCAACATAATTCTATGCATGTTCTATGATTCTTGATAATTATTTGATGAATTGTTGTGCATTTAAAAAAATCGAACCTTGTTGGTATTTCATTTGAAATTTTCGAATGGTTTAAGTTTTAAAAGGTCAATCTTTTTATTTTCATCTTGTTCTATCTTTAAACCTTAAGTGTTCTTGAAATAACCCTTTTTATTAAAGTATGAATTTTTATAAATAATCTACCCTAGTTTAATTAGTGATCTTTTGATTTAATTAACTATAATCTTGAAACGTAATTTGATTAAAAACATTCCGATTTAACCGTATATCTCGAAAATTAGTCCTTCAAAAATAAAGTTTGGATTTTTATTAAAATTAATATAATTTTGAATAATTTAAATTACAATTATATTTTTATTTAATTAATTAATTTTTTTTTATCATATTTGTATATATATATATATATGTCGTGTATTTTGAGTTAAATAAAAGTGAAATATGTTTTATTATTATTTAATCCTTTATTAGATTATGCAATGCCAACTAATTGCTTTATTTAATTTATGATTATAAATTGCGATGATTGTTTAAATTGTTATTGAGTCTAGAAGTCAAAAGTTAGGATGTTGACCTAGAGTTGACTAAGTAATAAGTTAGGTTGACTTAGAATTTAGGTTTAAGACCAAATAAAATAATAACATAATAAGGAAGGAAAGGAAAGAGAGTAATATGATATTGTTTGTCTCGATCTCTGGCTAGGAAAGACTTGGTATTTAAGATCTCTAAAATACGTGCGGCACCTCTCTTTCCTTGGATTTCGAACATCTCAGTTCCAATTACGGTCACCTAGTAGTTTCAATTATGGTATACTCTATCGGGTTTAAGGAATTGATGGCTGGCATATACTGATAATTGGAATTGACAGACAGTTATGCCGATAATTAAGGAATTGACGGCCGGTATGAGCACCATATAAAATACATAATAAATGATGAGGAAAGGTGATGATGAGGATTGAGCTACTGAAAGATGAGAAATTGATAACTATGAAGTGACCGCTCATCTAGTGGCTAACGTGCCACAAACATGGGTTTAGTCGAAGCCACTGCGCCACTGCGGAATGGTGTCAGTTTTGGATCCCAACGCTCGGGAAGTAGATCTCATGTGGTTGACTCGGCGTGAGCAAGGAAAGTTGGGGAACGAGTTAAGGTGTTCCCCTACGAGCATATGACTGGTCATGGATTTGAATGGAAGAAAGAATTGGAAACTGATTAATTAAGAATCTAAGGAAGTCTAAAGTCTTGAGGTAAACATAGCAAGTGGTTAGAATGATTTTGGTTTAGATTGATGGAATGAATTGGGAAGTTGATAATTAAGAGTTTAAGAAGTCTAGAGTCTTGAGGTGACCCTAGCAGAGTATATAGAATGGTTATGGTTTAGTCGTATGTTTTTCCGCTGCGTTGACTGATTGTTGTTATAATTGAGTATAATTGTTGATGATTGACTTATTCGAGTGATTGGTTGATTGTATTCTAATTATTATATACTTAATTGCGTTCTACTATTAAGTAGAACATTCTAATTAATCCCCACTGACTGTGGAAACCCGGCCCATTCCCCTTTCAAGTGAAGAAGAAGAATAAGTCGGGTGTTAGCGAGGGTTGGGACTTGTGAGCTTGCAAGAATAGCAGTTTAGCTACCCATTTAGTATTAGTCCTAATCTTATGTTAATATTCGTAGCTTGTAATAGTATTTTAGTAGATTAATGAGAACCTTTGGAATAATTCTAGTCTGGTTTTATTAAGATTTCTAATAATAAATAATGATTAAGTGTTAGAGCTTCCGCTTTCGTTTTAAGTTTTGATCATTATAAAGTCGTTTATTAATGATCCGTGTTGTTGTTTTCTCCCGAAATAACGTTGCTAAAATACGGGTCGTTACAACATCAGTCGACACACTCAAGTTCCCCAAGACAGATTTAATATCCATCATCCTCGAAGATAGATCATTCTGAGAGGCCATCATCTTCACTACAATCCTTTTGATGAACTCCAGTTCCTCCAACACAGAGGCAAAGGAACTGAACCCACCAAAGCCTAGTCCTGCTCCAAGCACCCTCTTGGCAGCAGGTTCCTTCTCTTCAGTTTCCCTTTCATCATTATCTATAACCACATGCGAGGTTGTAGGTGTGGCACAAGTTTTTGTTGCCAACCTCAAACTCTTCCTCTTCCTCCCTTGAGTGCTCTTTGCACTCCCTTTCTTTTCTTCAACCTTCTTTTCTTTCTCTTCCTTATATTCCTCCCCTTCCTTCTTATGTTCCTCCCCTTCGACACTCTCATCATCATCAATTGTTTTCACCTCAACCTCTTCTTTCAACACCCTACCCTTTTTAGACTTTTTGACTAAAAATTCCTTTTTTCCATCCACAACACAAAGGTTCCAACTGGAAAGGTACGGGGTTGAATGAAGTGGTTAGTTTGTAATTTGAGGTGTTCAAAATCTGCAGCACTAATACCATAACTCTCAAGAAGAGTCATGATGAGGTTCGAATATCCCACATAATTATCATTTTTTATGCAATGGGAGAGGTGTTTGATCATCAAAGAAGGAAATTTGATTTTGATTTTGTTTTCAAGGCAATACATTAACATAGCATCAAGATGGTTTGCCTCGTTCCGATGTTGAGAACGAGGAACTAGGGCTTGACAAACAAAATGAAACAAAATTTTTTGAACTAGTGAGAAATTTTTGTGGTTTGTTTCAACTAATTTAGCTTTTCCACCAATTGCTTCAACAACCTCTCCTATTTTTACTCCTTCAATATCCTCCACAGCCGTACCTTTGAAGTACGAATTAAAACCCTCATTAGGCACTTCGAATGCCTCACTCAAATCGTCAACATCAAAGACAATTTCTTTCTTTTTAACAACACTTTTGCAAATACCATCCTCACATGTAAAATTCGAAAAAAATTCCTTTAACAACCCATAAGCCAACACATTATCATAACAAATACTAAAAAGCTTAACCCATCCTTGAAATTCAAGAATTTCAAGTAATTCATCATACTTACTTGCTCTACACCAACCGAGATTGATGCATAACCCTTGCAAGAACTTCTCAGACCTAGCTTCGATCCTTTCCGCAGCCATAGTCTTAGTTTTGGGAATTGGTTCCACCGATTTTTCTTTCTTCTTTTCTTTCGACTTGATAGACCCGAGCTTCGGTTTCTACGCTGTAGTTCCATCCACCCTTGGTTCCACCGTCTTTTCAGTAGGACAATTGGGACGAGTTTGGGAGTTCTCGTCAGTTTCCATGGGTGTATTTTGTGGGTAGATGGTTTGAATTGGTGAGATATCCATTGGTGAGCAAGGTAAGAGTAAGTTAGGGTTTAGTTCTCTCAGAGTTTGGAAATTTTGTGGAGTTCGAGTGAGTGAAGGTGAGTAATGATTGAAAGTTTTTTCCATTTATAAAGGTTCGAACAAGTGGACCTTTGAGTTGCTTAGTTTAATTTCAGATTTTGTGAAAGGTTATGACTTTACCACTTCTTAAATGATTATTTGTACCACATGTAGAATTACAGAGAGAACTCTTTAGGTCATTAAATAGGCACAATGAATTCGAATTTCTAATTTTGAAGTGTAAAAGTGCGAATTTTTTTCCATTAAAGATAGGGAATTTGTTAATTTGGGCCAATAACAATATTTTGTGAATTGAATAGACTTGATAAAAATTTGGATTTTGAAAAGAATAAGTCTAATCAAATTAGATGGAACTAATACAAAACAAATTGGGCATAATATTTTAACAATTAAAATTATTATCCTTGTCTCACTAATTTATTTAATCGAATACTTGCACACAAGAACAAAATTAATCTATTACTTGACACAGTGTAAATACACGTTGAATTTGTGCATGAGATATGTATACTTGACATAACTAAATGACTTATTTACCTTAGGGACATGAGTTCCTTCTATTGTAGTTGAATCATCCCAAGTTCCATACGCATCCTTTCATGCTTTTCCCTTGTTAAGGGCTTAGTAAGAATATCTGCAATTTGATTATCAGTTTCACAAAAATCAAGATTAATTAATCCTTTTTCAACATAGTCTTTAAGGAAGTGATGCCTTATATGAATACGTTTAACTCTTGAATGATGAACTGGAACCTTAGAAATGCATATTGCACTTGTGTTATCACAATAAATGGAAATGCAATCAAATTTCATACCATAATCTCTTAATTATTGCTTGATCCAAAGAACTTGTGAACAACAAGCAGCAGCTGCCACATACTCAGCTTCAGCAGTAGATAAGGCAACAGTGTTTTGTTTCTTGGAAGCCCAAGAAACTAGACATGACCCGAGGAATTGGACTGTTCCAGAGGTGCTTTTTCGACTTACCAAATCACCTACATAGTTAGCATCTATATATCCTATTAAGTCAAATGTATCACTTCTAGGATAGAAAAGACACAAATCATTAGTTCCTTTAAGGTATCTAAAGATCCTCTTAACTGCTGTGAGATGAGATTCTTTAGGGTTAGATTGAAATCTAGCACATAATCCAACACTGTAAGAAATATTAGGTCTACTTGCAGTTAAATAAAGTAAAGAACCAATCATACCTCTATATTTAGTTTGATCCACAGGAGTTCCTTGAGGATCTTCATCTAATCGAGTTCCAACACCCATAGGTGTATGATTAGTTTTCGCTTGATCAAGGTTATACTTTTCCAGAAGTTCCTTGACATATTTTTGCTGATGAATTAAGTTCCCCCTCTCTGTTTGCTTAATTTGCAAACCAAGGAAGAATTTTAATTCTCCCATCATACTCATTTCAAATTTACCACTCATTAAGTCAGCAAAATATTTACAAAGTTCATCATTAATTAGTAGCACCAAAGATTATGTCATCGACATATATTTGAACAACTAATAGATCAGTTCCTTTAGCTTTCAAAAATAAAGTTCTGTCAACCATTCCTCTTTTTGAAACATTTTGTAAAAGAAACTTTGAAAGTCTTTCATACCAAGCTCTAGGAGCTTCTTTGAGACCATAAAGAGCCTTATCTAATTTGAACACATGATTAGGAAAATTTTGATTTTCAAATCTAGGAAGTTGTTCAACATAAACTTCCTCCTCAAGAAATCCATTTAGAAAAGCACATTTTACATCCATTTGATAAAATTTAAATCCCATAAAAGAAACAAAAGCAATCAACATTCGATTAGCTTCTAACCTTGCCACAGGTGCAAAAGTTTCTTCGAAGTCAATCCCTTCTTGCTGATTATAGCCTTTCACAACAAGTCTAGCCTTATTCCTTACGATTGTTCCATATTCATCAAGCTTATTCCTAAATACCCATGTAAGTCCAATAACTCTTTTTTATTTAGGAACAGGTTCAAGGTGTCATACCTTATATCTTTCAAATTCGTTTAGTTCCTCTTATATGGCATTGATCCAATCAGAATGTTTGAGAGCTTCCTCATGGTTCTTAGGTTCCAAGGTGGACAGAAACGCTTGAAAAGTGCAGAAGTTCCTCAGCTAAGATCAAGTTTGAGTTCCTTTGGAAATGTCACTGATTATTAGGTCAGTGGCATGAGACTTTTGATGTTTCCAAGGTTTTGGCTGAAATTCACTTAAGGGAACTCTAACATGTGCATTCTTTGCTTTAGTTCCTCTGACTTGTTCTGTTTCCCCCTCAGGTTCCTCTGTTATAGCTTCTTCTACTTCAGGTTGAGGAACTTCAGGTTGATTGTGAGGTTCCTCTTCCTGTATATGAATGTTCTCCTTATGAGATGTCTGGATTTCTTCATCTATATTAATTTTCTTAATAAGACCTATTTCAAAATCATTTTCCTCAAGTTCCTGCATATTCGAGTGAGTGTTAGCTTCATCAAATATAACATATATACTTTCTTCCACACACATTGAATTCTTATTATAGACTCTATATGCCTTGCTATTTGTAGCATAGCCAAGGAATACAGCATCATCACTTCTTTCATCGAATTTTCCCAAGTTTCTTTTGTTATGGACAAAACACCTGCAACCAAAAGCTTTGAAGTAAGAAATATTGGGTTTTCTACCCTTGAACAGTTCATATGGAGTTTTGTTGGTTATTGGTCTCATCATAACTCTAATGATTATGTAAAACGCAGTGTTAACAGCTTCTGCCCAGAAATTCCTTGCAAGACCACTAGCTATCAACATAGTCCTAGCCATATCTTCGAGTGTCCTGTTCTTCCTTTCCATAACTCCATTTTGCTGTGGAGTTCTTGGGGCTGAAAAGTTATGATCCATACCATTTATCCTTTAAAACTCATCAAACTTTGAATTTTCGAATTCTGTTCCATGATCAGACCTTATGTGGATTACTTGGAATCCACTTGTCTTTTGAATTCTGGTTACAAAAGCTTCAAACTCATCATAAGGTCAAACCAAATTTTCCTTTGGCAATGATCTCGCCTTTCTTGTTATCTCCAAAGGTCACAGTTCCTCCTGAGTAGGTCTCTAGTGAGAGAAATCTTGATTTGTCTCCTGTCATGTGTTTAGAACAACCACTGTCGAGGTACCATGTGTTGTTCCCCCTTACTAGGACTTGCAAAAGAACTTAATGGTTAGGTGGAGGAACCCAGGTTTCCTTGGGTTCCTTAGACAAAGAAACAAAATCAATTTTCTTTATCTAGAGTTGATTAGCATTTTTCTCTTGAGCAAGCTCCTTCTTATCACATGATTTTTCATAATGACCAGTTTTTCCACAGAAGGAACATACCCTGTTTCTGGGTAAATCAACATATTTTTTTTCTGTTTCCCTTTATGCTTAGTGTGGACATAACCTAAACCTTTAGTTCTTTTACTTTGGGCATTCTCAATCCAATTTGGAGTAATGTACTGACCAGTTCCTTTAATTTTTCTGGCTTTAAGTTCCTTCTCTAATTTAGCCTTTTCAAACCTCATTTCCTCAAGATCTCTCTTGAGTTTTTCGAAATATTTATTAAATTTGCTAGAGGAGGAAATTAATCCAATTTGGTCAGTCTCCATCAATTTATATTGAGTCAACTCGACATTTACCAAAATATTTTCATATTTCAAATTTTCAACTAGTTCCCTTAGGTGGAGATTCTTATCAAAGAGATAAAACAAATTCTTTGAATATCAATGCGTTGGTTCTTAATCCAAGCACTGTGTTCTTTACTTATTTCAAGATATTTTTCACATTCTCTTAAGCGATTAAGTACAATTTTCCAATCATCTTCCATTTCATTTAATAGTTCAACTAAAGTTTCTTTAAGAAGACTTTTTAACTGTTTAGGTTCTAGAATTAACTGGGTTCCTTGCTATTTTGAAGTTTCCTCTCGTGAACTTTTTGTTCCTGTTGAATTTTTTTTTGAATCGTCTAACCATCATAGCAGCCTCGTCTTCATCGACTTCTGATTCGTCTTGTTCCTCAACCTTAAGAGCCAAGTTCTTTCCCTTGAGACCTTCACTATTGCTAGATCCCAGATGTAACTCGTGAGTCATAAGTGATCCAACTAGTTGTTCAATATTGAACTTAGTGAAATCTTTGGTCTCTTGTAAGGCAATAACTTTAGCCCTCCATCTTTCATCTTGGGGCAAGCTTCGTAGAACTTTTCGTACCTGCTGATCAGTTGAGATACTGCTTTCCAAGAGAGACTAATTCATTAGTTATATTAGTAAATCTTGTAAACATTTCTTGAATAGTCTCTTTTGGTTGCACCTCAAATCTTTCGTATTTAGAAATCAATAGATCCATTTTAGATCTTTTTACCTCGTTAGTTCCTTCATGAGTGATTTGAAGAAAATCCCAAATTTCCTTTTCATTCTTGCATCCCATGACACGGTTGTGTTCATGTGGACCAAGACCACAATGGAGCAGTTTAACAGCAAGAGTGTTAATTTCCATTTTTTTAAAATGTTCCTTTTCATATTCGGTTATAGGTTTTGGTGTTACCTCATTGTTATCATTAGTTTTAGTAATTTCATAATCACCAACTTCTATAACACGCCATACCTGATAATTCTCAGCTTTGATGAAGATTTGCATCCTATTCTTCCAATAAGAATAAAACTTACCATTTAACATAGGCGGCCTTTGCGTAGAGTATCCTTCTTCGAGTTTCTCGTGGTTATTCATCTTCAATTCCACGCTCTTCACTCGTCAGGGTTTCCTGGTTTCTCCGAGGAACTTAGCTCTGATACCAATTGTTGAGAAGATAAACACTACAAGAAGGGGGTGAATTGTAGTTTGAGAAACTAGTGTAGATTTTTGCGGAATTATAAAGAAACTTAACAAGAAAGAAATAAAGAAGAGATTCTCTGAAACACAGAAACTTTCTTGAACTCACAAGAGGTAAAACTGTGACCCACTAGGGATTTCCTCTTTTATTATATTAAGGCAACAGCTTAATACAATCTACTCTATTAAGTTCCTTAGTGAACCTGATCTCCCCTTTACGATAAATCCCTCAATTAATCGTCTCTCTTTCTTTTTCTCTTCTCTCTAACTTAACTCTAAGTCACTCTTTCTCTCTCGAGTTCACTGAAACCCAAATCCCCATTATAACTTGATAATTAAATAAAGAACTCTATATTTTGGCAAGTAGAAGACATAGTGGAATATTTCACATTAGAATATTAAGTCTGTTAATACTCGTGAATGCCTTGATGTAAGAATGATGTTTAGGAAGTATTTATAGAGCTAAAAGACTTGGAGAGCAAGTACCACAATCCCACGTAATTACTTCATACAAATAAGGAGTAGTTGGACTGGTGGAACTCGACTGTCTGAACGTGGAACACGTCAAAGACATAACCAAGTCAGCTCCTATAAACACTCCAACTACTGTTGACTCATTTAAAACTGTTTGAACAGCTCTAACAAAGTGCAGAAATCAGTTAGTTAGTTCCTATAATCACTCAACAACTTTACACTTAAAAACCGAAACTTTTACTAATAAAAACCAAATTATTTTTTTCAGATTCAAAACCAAAATTTTGATTTTTATATTTTTAAAAATCATTTTGATGAAAAATATTTAATTTAGTTTTATATAAAAGGACAAAAATATTTACACTTAATAAAATCCTTTTTAAAACATTATTTAAATATACAATTATATTTTTCATTAAATGTCATTAATTCCATATTTTATATTCCACTGATTAACTTAACTATATTGCCAAAATATTACAAAGACGCCTAAAAATACATTGGTACAAGACATCTCTAGTTCCTTCAAGCATCTGCTCCGACGCTCAAGCTTCTCCAGTGAAGTTCCTTCGGCTCTGAAGTTCCTTCTTCACGATCTCCTCTTGATTAGCTTTGAACATCACGTGCAAGATCTTCAATCTTCATTTAGATCATTATCAAGCTTCCAAGCTACATTCAAGTTAATCTAAAAACCAAAATACTTAAACACACATATTAAAGTATGAGTTTGTCTAAGTGCAAGTCATCATCAAAACATCAAATATAAAATCCAACAGTTTTTATTCCCAATTTCACAAGCCCAACCCAGCGGGAAACCCAAATCTGGCCCAAGTTGTATATATACCTATAACGTAAACCAAAAGAGGTCGAAAACCCTAAAGAGAAAAAAATAAAATAAAATAAAATACTAGTGTATAGATTGGTTTATCACAGGGTCATTAAGGCGAGGGCTATGACCAAAGAAGACACAAACAAAAGCACATAATCAGCAAAAGCTGAGTACATATATACTACACCGCGAGAAATAAATAAATAAATAAATAAACAGATAAATAAATAAATAAATTGTTGTAACTGAACTAAGACTATGGACTCCATGATTAGACAAAGAAAAGATAGAGGTCAGATTAGATAATGGTGAGATGCATGTTGATTGTTTATTTATTTAAGAGATTGGATTCACATCGAACGGGTTTCTAAAAATAAAATGTAGAAAAGTTGTCTGTCAAGACGCCACCAGGCCATGCACTCGGTTGCAAGCCGAGTGGGAAATCCACCGTAAGCTGGGTGGGATCCCAAAAAAAAAAAGAGTGTACAACGTCTTGTACCACTTTACGTGGTTTACAGTATTAAGAAGAATCTGATTTAATTCAATTTTCCCTAAAAACTACAACATAAACCATCACACTTGAAATCACACCATTGCAGGTTTATTTTTATTTTCATTTAGCGATCACATAATTACTACGTCCTTTAATGCCCATGGCCCCACACAATGGTGGTAAGATAATATTAATGTCACGTGGCCCCACATTACGTGGTAAGAATATTCATAATTGAACTCATATTCCAAACTGTGGTAAAATAAGCAACTCAGGACAACATGTTGTAACAATATAAATTTTCCTATCCACAACCACAGATATAACATATAACTAGTCGTCACAGTTCGATTCATACCCTAAACATGATAGTAGATGCAAGCACCTTGCTGAGTACATACGTACCTGGTGTAACATATCCAATTAGCCACTGTTAATTGAATTCTCTAATTCAAAGTCCCCTACACATTAAACATCGGGACAAATCAAAACCCCAAACTACCCTAAGTACATATTACAAAATTCTAGCTTCTATAAAATTCAATTAAATTATTTTTAATCCTTTCTTTTAATTCAAAAATTAAACTTCAATACCCTCTAATTAAAATACCAAATCGACGTTAAAATAAATAAATAAAATATCGATTAGGCGTAATTATTCAAAAATTTCATCCCCGATAAAACATTTAAAACCCTTCCGAAACGTCCCAAAAATCAATTTTAAAGTTTTAACAACACCCGACAGGTTCCTAAGACTACTGGAAATAATTATAGGCTACTAACAATTAAAATCCTTTAAATTAGACTATCTTTTCTAAAATCGCAGCAACATTTAAAATTTATGTATGCTTACAAACTCAACATTCTAACCCTACAACAATATATTTTTCCATAAAAATTGCCTAACATAACCCTAGCGCAAAAATAACAAAAAATAACTCACCTAAACCACTCATTTAAAAATTCCAGCCTTAACAACCTTACTAAACAGTAATTAAAATAGTATCAAAACAGATTTTGAGGTTTAAGAAACACTAAATTAAATTACAAACGTCGTTAGTAGCGATTTGCCGATTTTAGGCTTAAAATAACCAAAAACCTTCAAATAAACCCATTTTAAAAATAATGGCAGCAATAATACTATTAAATAAAACCATCCAAAATCATTAGAAATCATGATTTAGAGTTATAGTAATTAATTTCATAAACTTATTAATAATACTAATAAAGATTAATTAGAAATTCATTAAAACAAATAAAAATACCAAAAACCCACATCATCTTCAACCTCCAAACACTACCTCCATTAAAACTCCATCAAGGCTTTCAAAACTTCAAACAATTCATCCTTTACAACTAATAAACACTTCCAACTACTTTAAACACCAAATAACATCAATTTAACAAGGTTTGAACATGATTTATTCAACAAATAAAATATGAGATTTCAATCTAAAAACCTATACAATTCTAGAAATCAATTTCACAAATTCAACTCATAAACTTGGATTCTAAAACTAATTAAACATGATGAACAAAAGATTTAAAGAAAGGAAAACTTTTTTTGAAGGTACCGTCGAACAGCAGGGCTAACAACGGCGGACGATGACTGTGGCGGCTCCCCGGCAGGCTGGCGGCGGCTCCCCGGTGGCTGGTAAAGGCTGGGCTGACACCCGCGGTGGCTCAACTGGCTACTGTTGCGGGTGGTTGGAATTTTTTTACCTTTACTCTTTGCGTGGTGGAATGACAGGAAGAAGAGAGAGAAAAGATGAGATTGTGTGATTTTATTGATTTTTTCTATCTAGGGTTTTGACCTATTTTGCTTTACGCTATGGGTATTTATACAGTTTGGGTCTTATTTGAGTTTCCTACCGGGTTGGGCTTGCGACAATACGAATAAATACTTTTACCCTTTTTCAAACCGAAATATTTTATTTTATAAACGACGTCCGAAATATATAACTGAAGCCTTTAATATAATTTTCAATATGATTTTATAAAATTCTTTTATAAATAATTATAAAATATTTAAATACTCAAATAGTAGTATTTTCATAAATATTTACTTTAAACCATTTTATTACTTTCAATTCGTAAATCATATAAAACATTCATTTAGGCGTATTAAATAAGTGTACGGGCGTATAAAATACGTATAAAAATACATGTACTAGTTTATTGTTTATAAATAAAGTTTGGATTTTTGTTTAATTATTAGATGATTGAAATTTTATGAAATTGTGTGTTTTTGAATCATATGTTGAACTGTTGAGGTGTACAAATAATTGTGAAGTTAGGATTGTTGGGTAATAATAAAGTCTAAGGTTGTTGTGGAGTTTAGAAGTCAAAGTTAAGATGAATGATTGACCTAGAGTTGACTAGATGCTAAGTGAGTTGACCTAAAGTCAAAGTAAACAAATTGGATAAAAGAAGTTAATAATAATGATGATGGAACAATGGAGTAAAATTGTTGTATGTGGATGTCAAATCAATGGAATGATGGAGTACATCAGTTGTGCGTGAATGTCGGACCATTGGGACGTTGAAAAGTAATTGAAATTCATAAGAGTTGAACTAATGAAGGATAAGGAATTGAATATTTAAAGATGAGTTGTCACAGTCTATAGAGTCTAGAGTCTTGAGGTGACCCTAGCTAGTGAGTCAGTTTGGTTTGGTTATGTTATGTATTCCGCTGCATTGCCTGATTGAATTATGTACTTGATTGATAATGTTCATATTGTTATGGTTGACTTGTTAGTTGCCATAATTTCTTGATTTGTGTTCTAAATATTATATGTTTGATTGCGTTCTACAATTAAGTAGAACATTCTAATTACTCCCCACTGACTGTGGACCCCCATTCCTTTTTCAGGTAACGAAGAATATTGTTTGGTTTATTGCGAGGGTTGGGATTTGTGAACTTTCAAGTGTAGCAGCTTTTAGCTACCTAATCTTTTCAATAATCCTAACCTTAATTTTTTTCCCTTAGAGTTGTAATAGGAATTAGTAGCTCTAATGAACTTTTGTTAGCTCTAGAATTTTCAAGTTATAAAATGGCTAAGTGTTAGAGCTTCCGCTTTTATTTTAAGTTATGTGCATAAGATTTTGGAATAGTGATGATTCGTATTGTTGTTTTCTTCGAAAACAACGTTGCTAAAATACGTGTCGTTACAGCTAGAGATGCATGAGTTAGAAGAGCTTAGGCTAGATGCGTACGATTGTGCAAGTGACTATAAGGCTAGATCAAAAGCCTTGCATGATCGTAAGATCAAAAAGAAAGATTTCAAGGTTGGTGATAAGGTCCTTGTTTTCAATAGCAAGCTTAAGATTTTTGCCGGAAAGCTTCAATCTAACTGGACTGGTCCATTTGAAATCAAGGAAGTGTCACCGATTGGGTTCGTTGAAGTGTGGAACAAGGATAAGACATCCACCTTCAAGGTGAACAAACATTGTTGCAAGCTTTATTTTGACGGAGTTTATCCTCATTCGGTGTCCGTTCTCTCTTTTTCCCGTCCATCCTAGTTGGGGGGAGGCCCCACGTCAAGCTCGTGACGTAAAGCAAGCACTTTCGGGAGGCAACCCGCATTCTATCTTTTATGTGCTTTCTTTGGTTTTTTAGATTTTGATACTTAGTTTAATTTTCGATGGATTAGTTTGCTTTTGGCTAGGAATTACTCGATTTTAGGAAGAGCGCACGCTCTAGCTAGTAGAGCGTACGCTCTGCAGGAGCATAGTCAATTTGTCAAAATATCACCTCAAAGTCAGTAAGTTTGCCACTTGGAATAAGCGCACACTCTAACCCTTTGAGCGTACGCTTTGCAGGTATGATGTAATTTTACAAGATCTTAGGTTGGAGGCAGTAAGTTACCCGTCTTGAACGAGCGCACGCTCTTAGTCTAAGAGCGTACACTCTGTTGCAAACCTGCAATTTTCACTTCTTAAGTCAGTAAGTCCAAGAGTTCTGAAGAGCGCACGCTCTAGACATTAGAGCGTACGCTCGCTCTGTAGAAATCGGTAACACCCTGCAATTTTGAGCACATAAGTCCGTAAGTCCCACTCCTTGGACAGCGTACGCTCTACCCTTAAGAGTGTACGCTCTTCCTGAAAACCAAAATCCCCAGCTTTGGTCTAAAGCGTACGCTCTGGGTATAGAGAGCGTACGCTCTCCGCATTTCGACGCCCAGGTCAGCTTTCTATCGCTTATATATATATATATAAAAATTGAAACAAATCTCAAACAAACCGTCAAAACCCCCTTCCAATTCTTTCAACTCTCATTCTCTCATCTTCAACCTTTTCAACTTTCTCTCTCCTCCTCCTTCACGCAAACCACCACCATTACCACTCATCATCATCATCTTTCACAACAACAATACCACCAAAATCATCCTCTCATTCTTTTCATCACCATCACCACTTCATTTCCTCTCACCTCAATCACTTTCTCTCTCCTCCGCCGGTTACACCCATCCATTTTTCTTCCATTCTTCTTCGTTTTTCTCATTCCAAGCTACTTGGTAACAACTTCTAACACTCTATTTGTATATATATTGGTATAGGATTAATTGGGAATTGCTCTTTTATTTTTCATCAAATCAAATCAAATCTCATATTTGAGTACGAGTACTCCCTCCATCCCCATTTTGGTATTTTTTTTTACTACTTTAACTCTCTCTAGTGTTTTGAGGGAGGGGGTTTGAGCAGTGGCTTCAACATCACGTCTGATCCTTGTGGTACTTTTTTTATATATAACTAGATTAAATGCCCGTGCGATGCACAAGTTAAAAAATATAAAAAGATTATGTAATTTACAATATAATAATTATTATTAAATGAAAATTAATTAAAATTTATCAAAAGAGGTCTATAGTACTCAAGTTAAAAGATTTGACCGATGTTAATAATGGTAACATATTTTATACTAGGTTTAAAAGGTTTAACCAATGCTAATAATAAAATGGTAACTTATGCTATAATACTCGGATTAAAATATTTAAACAAGATAAAACAATTAATCACGTAGTTTTTTTTTTTAATAACATAAGATAAAAAGCATTTGTATTAAATTTAATATATATGATATTTTTGTTTTGTAAGATGTGTTTTTGTTTGTTTACGATTATAAATTACTCCCTCTGTTCCACATTATTCTGTGCAATTATTGTTTATACGCTTTCAAATGCACATTGAATATTAATGATGTACTTACTAAGACGAATCAAATAAGACCCCACATGATTATATTTATTCTCATATATTCTCTTATATATTGAAGATGCTCTCTACATGTGAATAGTGAAAAAAATACAAATGCACAGAACATTGTAGGACAGAGAGAGTATGATAAGTTGAATAAGCATAAAATTTGATTTTTTTTATAAAAAAAACTATACTAAATTAGATAGCTTTAAAAGATTACATTTTTTTAGAGGGATAGATGATGTCAATACTAATAATATTTTTGTGAATTGTAATTTACGTAATTGACCATTTTTTTGTTTATGATTAGAATTTATAATTTTTTTCTAGTTTAATACTGTAATTACTAAAGTTAAAATGGAACTAGGATTGAATTGAAAAAATGATTTTTTTTTGGATAAGGTTAAATTGGCTTTTAATTGTTATAATAACTAAATAATGCTCAATTTATTATCAAGTATGGAGTAAATATTAACCAAACTGAATATCGCTTCGGCATTATCTAGTATTTATGATTACAATTTACAAAACAATGAATTAAGGCTTGATCTAAAACAAGAAAAAAAGCACCCAATAAATCAATGTGGATTGTTAACAACAAAACTTTTAGAATTTAGGGCTTTAGACTTGAGCCTTAAGCCCAAATTAGAATAAGAGTATTCATGATGAGGGGCAGAGCCTTTAATATATTACTCCTTAGTGTGACTTCTTCTCCTCAATTTAGGGTGGTCTAGCATGTCCAAGTACATAGGGTGCAAATGTGGGTCAAAAATCTGTTTGATAGACCGTTATCAATCCATACCGAACTTCTTTTTGACTGAATTTTTAGTGACCGAATACCGATTGCTACCGAACCCGAATTAGACCGAAACCGTTTTCGGACCGCTTTTACGCATACCGAAACCGACCGGTACCGACCCCATTCAAAACCGAACCCGTTTCCAACCTGTTTTTATTATACAGAGACCGACCGTTATCGAACCTGTTTTCAAACCGAACCTGTTTTCCTGCCAAAAACCGAATTTTGACCGACCGATTTTGACCGAAACCGTACTGTTCCGAACCTTTTTTGGATCGGCCTTATCACCGAAGTCGTTTGCCTGTTTACAACCAAACCCGTTTTTTATCGAACTTATTTACATGATTTCTCTAAGTTGATGAAATTTTTGTAAATTCATTTAATTAAAACTTAATCTAAATAAATTAAAATTAAACTTAATATAAATAAATAAATAAAACTTAATATAAATAAACTTATAATTAAAACTTAATATAAAAAAAATAAAATTAAATATAATTATTCGATCCTAAATTCTTAGCCAAAAATTCTAGGCCAACTAACCCGAAATATCAAAATCTGATCCGAAGTTTTGAATTGACCGATTGTATTGTGATCAATCGTTTAAGACTGACAGGTTACGACATACATTTGACTGCGACCAACTGATTATAACCTTCATACCGATTATGACCTGCATATCGATTTTGACGGATCGATTATGACCCGTGTACCGGTTATGACCTGTAAAAAGGTCGGCTTTGATCGACGGAATGTGACTTGTAACCGAAAAACGACCGGACCGAACTGATCGACACTTGTTTTCGAAAATACCGAATTTGATCGGATACCGAATAAGACCGACCGTTACCGACCGATAGCGAAAGGACTCATACGACCTGTTTTTTACCGAACCTGTTTTTGACCGACCTGTTTCCAACCGTTTCACCAGCTTTTTTACATCCCTAAGTACATTTGCAATAGTTTTACATGTCCAGGGCATCTCTTAGCCGAGCCATTTGTGTTGAATACTACCCAGTCATAGGGAGGAGGAGACCGAGATACCAATATTTAGTGCTTTTGGATGTTCATAAAAGCCAGTAGATTATTACTAATGAATTTGGCATAACTACCCCCAACTGTTCATAATAATAATTATTATAATAACAATATGTTGTTGCTAATAATAAGATTAATACTGTATTAATCTACCAGACTTGAAAAGAAGAAAAAAGAGTTGGGGCAATGTTTATGCCAAATTCTGCACTTTGTGGAATCTGGCCGATCCGGTTACGGCTAGACTGTGATATTGAGGATATAACAACTATAATGGCGGAAATTAAAGAGAAAGAGAGAAAAGAGATGACACACACAAGGATGGTGACGCGGAAAACCTTTAAATAGGTGACAAACCGCGGGTGGCTATAAGTCCACCAATCCACTACTTGAATATTGATTATTGCGTACAATGAAATTGTAAATGAAAAGTAAAGATGAATCACTCGTAATGGTGTATAATGGTGGCAGAAGAGATACATCTGTTTTTTTGTATGCTTTTTCTCACGTAAAGTTCTCTCTCTAAAAACCCTAAAACACCTCTTTTATAATCGTATTCCTTTCCTTGCTCTAGCCGTTGGCCACCCTAAAAATGGGGAAGTTGTTGCTGACTTGACCCAGCCAGCAATGCACACAGAGAATCAACAACTTTTTCCTTGTTTATCTCAACTACCCTTGACTAGGTTAAATTCCAGAATATTCCGCTGCTACGCATCCCGCTAAGCTTGTCAAATCGGCTAGGTAAAATCTGGCTATAACAATTGCCCCCAGCTTGTAACTCGGGGCATCAAGCTCGAGATGCAAGCTGAAGCTATCCCTGGCGAAGAATGCCTTCAGGCGATGTGCCTTGTTGTTTATGCCTTTACCTGCCGATTCCTAGCGATCAGGCGAGTAGCTGACGTAATTTTCCTTGTCGTGCTGGCATGCCTCTTTTGACTGGTACTAGGACCCTTAGATGGCAGACGTCGTGGAATTTCTGTTGCTGGTACTGTGACCTTTGGTTAGTTGGCGTTATGGCCTTTTTGTAGCTGGTACGCAGACCTTCGGTTAGCTGGCGTTATAGCCTTTCCATAGCTGGTGTTGCGACCTACATGAGACGGGTCAGGGGTGACCGTAGGTGTTTCCACCAACGGCCCTCCGATGCTTACGTCAGTAGTATATTTGAATGATCAAAAAGCAAATAATAAATTAAACTTTGGAAGAGGAACGATACTGTAGGTGTTACCTCTTTCTTTTTTATCAAAAATGATATAGCTTAAGGTGAGAAGCATTCCAGCTTCTAGGAACGAGTGTACCTTCAGGGGTAACTAGTTGGTAGGTATCTTACGATCCTCTCGGTTCACGTAACGGGAAGCCTTGTCTTCTTCAACACGCACCTCGGCTAAAGCTCTTAATTTTACTTCATCAAAGGTGGCACACGGGTACCTAGTGAGTTCATAATGTAGTCGGGACTTGTGTAGTAGTCCTCTTCGGAAAGCTTCTATTGCGGTAGATGAATCTAGATTACGGATGGAAATCATTTCCTTGTTAAAGCGGTTCAGGTACGCTCTAACCGACTCGCCTGGTTTCTGCACTATCCGGTAAAGATCACTTGAATGCCTCTCCATGACTCGGCTACTTGCGAATTGCTGATAGAACTTGCTAGTCAGGATGCCAAAGTCTGGGATGCTAACCGGCTTCAGGTTGAGCAGCCACTGCAAAGCGACGCCGCATAGGGTAGACCCAAATGATTTGCACATGGTAGCTTCTAACTGGTCAAAGGGAATAGAGAGGCTCCATATTCTCTGCTTGTATTGTGCTATGTGTTCCACTGGGTCCTCGGTCCCATCATATAACTTGGGCATAGTTGGGACGACTAGCTTCTTTGGGACTAGAGTTTTCAGGATCCATTATTCAAATGGGGACTGGGCGTAGTCGTCCTTTGTCAGCAAGGTGGATGGGGTAGGCGCGCCGGGTAGTCTGGTGAACAGCTTCAGCAACCTCCGGTTTTAAGATTCTAGCCGAGCCATTCTGCTATCGAGGTCAAGGTTTTCCTCATTCTCATTATGCTTTTTTCCTAAATCAGCTGCACCATCTTCCTCTTCACTAGGGGGCGTCGTCACATTCCAGATCTTGCATGCTGGGGATGTTGTCGACGTTTTTCCTTAGTTTTGATTTCGTACTTTTGACTGATTCGATCTCCATGCGAAGGTTCTGGGATTCAGAGGCAAGTCGCTTGTTCTCCTCCATGGCTCTAGCGAGGTCTTCCTGTATTTTCTTCATGAACTCTTGCATCTCCTTGATGGTCTGGTTTTCTGACTTGCTGGGATTGGATGCTGCCATCACCTCTTCTTTTTTTTTGTTTAGGCGAAAGCAGAAACTTCTAGCCGTAGCCCCATGGTGGGCGCCAAACTGTTTATGCCAAGTTCTGCACTTTGTGGAATCTGGCCGATCCGGCTACGGCTAAACCGTGATATTGAGGATATAACAACAATAATGGCGGAAATTAAAAAGAAAGAGAGAAAAGAGAAGACACACACGAGGATGGTGACGCAAAAAACCTTTAAATAGTTGACAAACCGCGGGTGGCTATGAGTCCACCAATCCACTACTTGAATATTGATTATTGCGTACAATGAAATTGTAAATGAAAAGTAAAGATTAATCACTCGTAATGGTGTACAATGGTGGGAGAAGAGATATATCTTTTTTTTTTCTATGCTTTTTCTCACGTAAAGTTCTCTCTCTAAAAACCCTAAAACACCACTTTTATAATCGCATTCCTTTCCTTGCTGTAGCCGTTGGCCACCCTAAAAATGGGGAAGTTGTTGCTGACTTGACCCAGCCAGCAATGCACAACAGAGAATCATCAACTTGTTTCCTTGTTTATCTCAACTACCCTTGACTGGTGGACTCAGCTTGTACAATGCTTGCTTAACTTACGAAGTACAAGGATAATATATATAGCCTAACAAATAACTAACTGAAAGCTAATAAAATGGAAAAATATTCCCATGAAACACACGTACTAACCCACTATCAAATGTCAATCAACTAAACATTACGTCCTAATTTAAAGCAAAGACTAAAACTATTGACTCAGCTTCCTAATTAATAGCTAACTTCCTATTACTTTGAAGCACTAAAACCAACAGACTACCATTTTGTGCGTGAGAATGTACAAAATAGCATACTACATGTTTCTCACATTTCAAACAAAGACCAACTGCTTGTGCTCCATTTCAGTTATACGTATTCAAGATTGGACTTTCACAAAGGTCGTCCATCTTGAGGGGGGGATGACAAAGATATAAAGGATAAAGTTGACTCACATACAAATCAATCAAATGATACTCCTCCTTAAATATTGCTTACCATTTATAATAGTAATACGTTATTCATTTACTTCCTTATTGTATAATATTTTGCTGATTACTCCTCTTGATTTTATCCATTATTTATTCCTTAATCTATATTATATAAGTCAAGGGGGGAGCCAAGGTGTCCTCCCTTGAAAAGACCATATTACCCCTAAAGACTTTCTAAAATCTCACTCCTAATTATTAAGGAAAGTTATTACAATTTTTGAACCTTTTTAAATGAAAATAGTACAAAATATAAAATTCTATAAAATAAAACAAAAATACCAAAAATCATATTTTTAAATTCTCTATAAATAGATATCCATATTGATATAGTTCATCAAATAAAAATTTTTATTTTGATTATCGTAGTAATTGGAGCCAATAGAATTTGACAGTTTTTTTTTTAAATTTTTCGAACAAATAACCTTTATTTTTTGTTTGTTTAGACAGATTAATAGATGTACTTAAAATACCATCGCACGCAAAGCGTGCATAGAAGGCTAGTTTTGTCTTGTATCAAGCCTTGTATTATGCTTTGTATAGCTGGCAATATCTTCTCAATTCTGATTCTAGTTCATGTATATATACTTTTGTAAAGATAGACATCAATAACAATCATTTTCTTCTATAATCTCTTCACTATCCCCTCCCGAAATTTTTGACCACATAGGTCAAGAATGTTGAATTATCTTTTCATAAGATCTCCCATATTAGCTATATTCAAATTTTAATATTTGTTAGTATTATAAAAAAAATTGGTTTTTGTAATTATATAAACTATACAGAAAAAACTACATTATCTTCGTCTCTCCCCTTAGTTTATTAGGAAAGATCGTAGGAAAAAACAACATTATTAAACCAAATTAAAGAAATAATTTTATTAAGCAGGAAATGAAATAAGACAAAAAAAAATGATGGTAGGTAGATAACAACAAGAAAATAATAAAACTAAGATAATGGCTTTAAACATATAACAAAACACACTAGCATAATGACATTAAACATACAACAAAATACAAAATAAAAAAAAAATTACTTGTTAATAATCATAAAAAATATAATAGCTACAAAAATTACAATAATGCCGCAATTAGAAGTAAATAAACTTCTAATGCTCTTAAATCATTTTAATGGAAGATGATGATTGCTCGTTGTCGGTGGAGGCAATGGTGTTTGATAATTTAATGGATGGAGAAAAGTGGTGAAAAAAATGAATGGTGTAAGGTAAAAATTATGATAGGATAAGAAAGATATGGTAGAAATAAATAGGAGTAATATCCCAAAAAAAAAATTGTAGTATTTTTTATTTGGGTATAAATTTATCTGTCTAAGACACTGTATCATGGTAAATTATTGTATTAAACTAATGTGAAAAAAAAATTGAATACTTCTATATTTTAGTGGATCAAAATATATCACACTGGGATATAAGCCGTAGTAGTACGAGAACTCTTGATCAGTATAAAAGGTCAAGGGTTTCAAAATAAAAAATTTGATGTATCATAAAAGATACAATACATCAATTTTTTTATGAAAGAAAAAAAAAGGTTAAGGAGCAAAATACAATTATATTACCATTTTATGAAAGAAAATATTGTAATAGGACTACAGGTACTAGTTAGTCATATGTATGGACAATGCAAACAAAATAATTTGGAGACATACAAGTATGGTGGTGTAAGAAATAAGTCAAATATCATATGACAATTGTAGGAAGAGTTTACGTAACATGTAAAATGCAAAAAGTAGCATAATAAGATAAAATTCTAAATAGTGATGCATTGTACAATAATATAATATTTAATGTAAATAATGCATGAGTAAATAAATACAACTAAGTAATAAGTGAATAGTGTATTCCCTTGTATTGTACCATGTGCATGACTACTTTGCATGGAGCTGAGTTTTCTCCATAAATCATCAAAATAATTGTCCAAAGTCAACTCATATATCATATTTGATAATTTAAATATGATGATCATTCTTCTTTTTAAGTCTAACCTAGTATTATGGTACCGAATTAGTTGAATAAAGCTAGTATATATATAATTTTGCTATCATTAGGTGAGTAAAATTCTTAGAATTATATAATGACAGTTTTTAGCATATTTAGCATTAAATTTTAGTAAAAGCATCATTTTGAGTTTCTGATATAAAAGATCCGAATTTTCGACAATTATAGAGCATACTTCTCAAAATGATCCCTTGAAAAAGTAATGAAGTTAGAAATATTGAGTGAATTTTAGATCATTACCTTTTAGCTAATTCGTGCTTATAACATGTTAATAGTTGTAGTTGATTAGTAGTAAGAAGATAATGGAAAGGAAGTAGAAGAGATGTATATTGATATTGTAGGAGAAGAGGTGCATCTTAAGCCTTTACATAAGGTCCCTATTTATAGGCAAAGGTAAAAGTGGTAAATGCAATATTTCTCACTATTGAATTATTCCTTATAATTATGTCATATTTTGATATTTTTGTTACTATATTTAATTCAATAACAGAGGATCGTCTAGGGCCGCCCCAGGGCAAGATCTAGCCATACGTAAAGACATTTGTGGAGGCACAAAAAAACACTAGGTTCAAGCATCAATCGATTATGAGGAGTATTTGATTCTTTACCACAAGGTAACCCCAACATAACATATAATAATATATGCAAGAATATTAGAGATCTCCCTATACAAATCTCAAGGTAAAAAAAAAAAAAAAGAAAAAATAAATCTTACACTGATACAAAAAAGACGAAGACAATAAAGGTTACTAAAAACATGGGAAAATTGGCGAAGAATAATGCAGTAAGTAATTCAAAGAGACATTAGTTATAGATTATTATTATTATTCAAATAAAAATAATGAAAAAGGAAAGAAGAAATCACTGCCATTTGTTAGCAACAATGTCAGCAAGATCAACAACTCTTTGAGAGTAACCCCACTCATTATCATACCAAGCAATAACCTTGACCATATCATCACCCATAACCATAGTCAAGGAAGAATCAACAGTAGAGGAGACATCAGTGCATCTGAAGTCGACTGAGACAAGTGGCTCGTCACAAACTGAGAGGATGCCTTTGAGCTCGTTGTCTGCAGACTCCCTAAAGGCGGCGTTAACTTCTTCAGTGAATGTCTTCTTGGATACTTGAACGACTAGGTCCACCACTGATACGTTTGGTGTTGGGACACGAAGGGCAATCCCGTTTAGCTTGCCTTTCAGGCTTGGCAGCACTAAGGCTACTGCCTTTGCTGCACCTGTTGATGTTGGGACTATGTTCAATGCTGCTGCTCTTGCACGTCTTAGGTCCCTGTGGCTTGCATCTAGTAGTCTCTGGTCTCCCGTGTATGAGTGGGTTGTTGTCATCGTTCCCTTTATGATGCCTGCCAAATTAAACCACATTACAATTATCATCAATGAATCATCATTCCATAAATTAAAGCATCATTTATATATCTTAATTATTGTTGAACCTTATATAGTACACTAGTGAGTGTCCCTCATCAGAAGATAAGTAGAGACTAAACTAACTTATAAGTCTAGCTCCTCCTATCACGAATTGGTTTTAGGAAGAAACCTCTTATGGCTTGTAAGTGACCTAACTCTGCTCTTTCATATTGGGTTGTCAAGCCCATTTTTAATATTCAATAAAATTTAACATGTTATCAAAACCCAAGTTGTGGGTCTCTTCTAAACTGGGTCTTATTAAGAAACTGGAAATGGTTTGCCTCGATAGGTTTTCCAACCTCTAAGAGGATTGTTTCTAATTCTCTTTCCAGCTAGCTCTGAATTCTAAAGACACTCACTAATGAAAGGGAGTGTTGAACCATATGGTGCACTATTGAATATCCCACATCGAAAGATGAGTAGAGACTAAACTAACGTATAAGGCTAGCAGTTACTGCTCCTATCACCAATTGGTTTTAAGAATGAACCTCTTGTGGCTTGTAAGTGACCTAACTCTTTTATTTATTCTTTATTAGGTTGCCCAGACACATTTATAATATTCAATCAAATTTAACACTTAAAAAAATGAATTTGAGGGAGTGTAGTTACCAAATTTCTGGTCAAGGACTTTAACAAAAGGAGCCAAGCAGTTGGTAGTGCAGGAAGCGTTACTGATAATGTCCTCAGACGGGCTGTAACCTGCCTCGTTAACACCGACCACATATGTTGGTATGTCTCCCTTCCCTGGAGCGGTGATCAACACCTTCTTAGCTCCTGCTTGTATGTGCTTTCCTGCCCCTTCTCTGTCTACAAACACTCCTGTCCCCTCGATCACCAAGTCGATGCCCATGTCCCTGCACCATACACCACCATATAATAAGTTTTTTTCTAATCTAATCAAAACAAGAAAAAAAAAATAATTGAAAAAGGAAGAAAATACTAACTTCCAAGGAAGGTTAGCAGGGTTCCTGTCAGAAACAACTTTGATAACTTTGCCATCAACAGAGATGCCATCCTCCCCTTCAGGCTTAACATCAGCCTCAAATGTGCCGAGGATGGAGTCGTACTTGAGGAGGTGGGAAGCTTGTTTCACACCTCCAGTGTCGTTGATAACTACGACTTCCAGGGGTGAATCTTTTCTTCCGTGCCAACATCTAAGGAAATTCCTTCCAATCCTTCCAAATCCATTGATGGCTACCTTAAGTTTTGCCTCTACTAACCCCTTTTGGCCACTTCTTTTCCCACCAACCTGAGCAAATTGAGGAGAATATATAGGACTTAGATTGAGCAACTAGAATGAGACTTCTTTCTTTTGGTCTGAATTAGTCTTAAAAAAACATAATTAAATGGATTATTCACATTTTTTATATGTGGGAATTAGCGTATTCACAATAGTCTATGTTACCCGGACTCTTTGTTTCACCCCAAGTTCCCGTATCGGACACTCGAACCTTGGACATTGGTATGACACTTGGGCATTTCATTTTAAACCAGAAACATTCATATTTTTCATAAAATTGCCGTGTCCATCACTTGGACACATATCTTTTTGTCCAATACTTCTAGCGGAGTCCGAATAACATAAACACTAGTATACTTAAGTTTTAAAATATTCCAATGGTATATCTAAATTACTAAAGCTATTTAATAACCACTTTTAAAGGTTGTTTTAGGTCATTAACAACCACAAACACCACCCTAGTTGGAAGTTCAAATGAAGAAAAAAAAAATTGGCTTGACCAAGTTTTAATTTTAACCACACTTAATAAATAGAATAAACCGAATCAGAGTCACTAACATTATTCCACTAAGTCACTAACCCAATGATACTTGACCAATCCAAGCATTACTGATGACTACATACTAACTAACTTCTAATTAATGGTACTTAATTTTGACTAATTAAAAATCTACTCAATACAATATTATTTTAATAACTAAGAAACTAACGCATCTTTGACCCACACGAACATCAACGAAACTTTTTTCCTATGCAACAAAATCCTTCCTTTCTTAAACTAACAGTGAACTTGAAGAACAGGGGAAACTACATTAACACATACTCTGTGCCTACATAAGAATATATAGGCTCCTCTCAAATTAGTTGCTACATTTTGAATAAAAAAACTCTAGCATCATTTTGTGAAATGTAACAACTATTTTTTTATGCAAGGACCACTAATTTAGACTGCAATAAAGTGATAATCATCTAATTACATTTTAGTAAGTTGGAATTCTAAAAACCTGGCCTCCACATAATTGAGTTATGGTTTTTCACTCGATCAATTTTTCTGAGAAATGATCCAAAATCAAAAAGTGATTGATCAAAGCAAGCAAATTTGGAGTGTACAAATTAAGGCTCTGTTTGTTTTGATCGAAAACATTTTCCGTGAAAATGATTTTCCTCCCTCTTTCTATTTTCCTTTGTTTGTTTTGGAAAGGGATAGAAAAACAATTTTCCTTCAGGTGGAAAATGTCTCTTAGAAAAAGAAAAACTATTTTCCTTTTCTGAAGAAGGAATGCCACATTTTCTTTCCACTCTTTATTTCTCCCTTATTCATTCATCCCATCTTCCTTTCATTTCTATTTCATTTTTTCTTTCTTTCACAAGTTTTCCTCTAATCAAACAAACAAAGGAAAATGTTGTTTATATCTATGTTTTGCATTAAATTTTTTTTCTTTAGAACATAATTTTCCATCAAAATTGTTTTCTTTCAAAACAAACGGAGCCTTAAAAAAAAGTGGTAGTGTGCTTGAAATGAATACAAACAAACTAAACCGAAAAAAAGAAAGGGGGAAACATACAGCATTAGTCTGGAAGGACACTAAAGCAACCAAGTCATCAGAGGCCTTGCGAGCAAAAGGAAGGGATGAAGTGTGTAGACCAGAAAATTCAGAAAATCCCTTGTTGTAGACTCTGAGAGATGGGTTGGCAATAGAAAGCATGTTGGAAGCCATGCACACTGCTAGCAAGAAAGAAGCAAACTATACAGTAGCAGTGAATGAAGGCCGGAGTGGAAATGCTGAAAGATGATTATTGTTATTATTATTATTATTATTATGTTATGTTTTTACAAGGGGAAGCCATAAAAACAAGAAGAAGATAAGATTACTGATAGCCTCTCAATCTAATTGTATGGTTGTGGTTTTGTTCTCTTCAATTCCTTTGTTTCTCCACCCATTTCTTATTCCTAATTTCCCATTGTCTCAAATCTTATTGGCCTGGCCTGGCCTGGCCTCCACATACTCTTTTCTTGTGGGTCCCTTCCTTTCATCTCCATCTCACTCATCATCAATTCATCATTACTCCACCTCTTCTTTTGTTCTACAAAGTATATATACACACAGAGTTAGGATCCGCTCCATTTCTTAGGGGAAATGGAGAGTCAATTTCCTTAATCAATGGTCGGAGATGCATTAAGCGGAAAAATAAGGGGAATTTTTGGTTTTTTCATAATAATTCTAAACTAGATTTCATCATCTAAAGTAAGAAATAGAGATGATCCTAATTCACACACACGTACAAGAGCATAATTAAGCCTAATCGGAAAAAATTGAAAAAATACTCCCTCCTTTTTTTTTAGTTTACTCATTTGACTTTTTATCAAAATCAAAAAATAATGGATAGTTGGAGAAAAAGAATAAATAAAGATTAAAAGTTGTATAAAAAGTAAGAGATATAGTATAGAAAAGATGGTAATTTTATTGAAGTTAGTCAAAAGTAGGGGAGAGGATATGGAAAATGCACTTGGCAATCATAAATTAATAAATGTAGAACAATAAATGTAAGAAGTGAGTAATTTAAAAAAAATATCTAAAAAAGTAAAGTGACTAAATTAAAAAAAAAAAAAAAAAACCAGAGGGAGTAGAAAATACTACATAGGAGAATATTTTTATACCTTGCTTTCTCAAATTAAATTATTAACTGCAATTAACAGTTACGGATTTGTTCATCAAGTTTGTTTTAGGAGACAACACATTTCAAATCTTCTATGAAAATTTTCCCTCCAAAATTAAATATGACATCATCCTTTTATAAAAAATAAAACTAATTATTTTAAGTGTTGGGAATGTAAACTATTATTCCTTCCGTAAAATAATAAGTGCAACGATTTGACATAAAGTAGAGAGAAAAATGTTAAATTGTTGCAGTTAATATGTTACGGGTACTACAATAAATATTATTTCAAATTACAATAAATGTTGTCTTGCTTTTTTGATAAAAAAAAAAAAAACAACACCGAAGAACTAATATTACAATTTTATTTATCTATCCATAATTTACATGATGCATTTGGCTACGGATTATTTAAATTTCAAAAAAAAAAAAAAATTAACCATGCATATTACATTGATTTTTATTTAGTTTGACTATTTCAAAATTTTCTAAATTAGCATTGATTCAATGATTTTTTATATTGTAAAATTAATTATCATTTTTTTGCATAAACAATATAACGCACAAGTTGTAATCTAATTTTTAATATAATCATAATGTCATATTTGTTAGATGGAATAAAATTTATTATGTTTTTCGTATAATCAAGGGCGAACCTATGTTGTGACACGGTGTGATACGTGGTACACTTTAGCCTATTACTAAAGTGGTAGAGGTGTTTTGCTTTAACTCCAATGCTATTACAACGTCACTAGTTCAACTCTTCATGGAACCACATTTAATACAAATTTTTGTCTAGCAATTTTTACAAGGAATTCTTCCGTAACATAATACTTGCAACAATTGATTTTACACGTATTTTGAGAAATCGATTCAAAGGTGTAAATGAAGGAATTAGTCAAAATAGTTTTAATACTCCTTCAGTTTCCAAATAAATGCAACAGTTTTCATTTTAGAAAATTTCAAAATAAATGCAACAATTTTAATCATTCCATTTTTGTATGTATTGTCTTCCTATCTCTCACATTATGAAATACCACACTTTTTCTTTCTACCACTTTTACTCTTTACATCAAAAAATTGCCTAGGAGTCTGTGTATCCCCAATTGTTGCACTTTTTTTAAACGGATGAAGTATTAGTAACTTATAATCACATTTTTGTTAGTACAAAAACCATTTTGACTAATCCCTTCATTTACATCCTTAAATCATTTCCTCAAAATGCATACAAAACCAATTATTATAAGTATTATGTTACGAAGGGAGTAATTTTCCTAGTTGATTCTTTTGTCATTTTCTTCCCAATAAATTAACTCCCACAAACTTGTAACCAATTTTTTTAAGCACCACAAAACTTACCAAACTTCACATCATTTTCAGTTGGATAATATTTTTTTTAATGATAAAAATCTTTTGAACAAGAAGTATAGGATTATTTTATTAAAAAAATTGTTAAACAAATGTATAAATGTGTTTGTTCTTCAAAGCAAAACATTGACCAATTAAGAATATATTTAATCGTATAATTGTAAAAATTAAAAACAAATCATATATTTGAATAATGTGTCTAACGAGACGGATCCAATAAGTTCTCACTTGCCTATATTTTACCAAATATATAAATAGCAGTTACTAGTCAAAGTGTTTTGGATGAATAATTTTCAAAGTTAATATGTTACATCTAAAAAAACGGTGGGAGTATTAATTCTGAATAGTGATTTTTGATATTTGATCATGAAGGCAATGTTAATATGATTTTGCACTACTATGACTAAAACCCCCCCAAAATACAAGCTTAAAATCACATACTGTACCGAATTGTTGTATATAAAATCACTAGTTGCTTTATATTTTTGTAATTAAAAGATTGATGGTAACCTTACCCCTTAACGACGCTCCGTTTGTCACTAATATAAGGCGAATGTAGTTATATTGGATATACTATTGGTAAAAGTAGTGAAATTGTGTGCCAATAAGTAATAACGGCCACTCAACGCCAGGAATACTTATCAACGTCAGAAAGTTGGGCCAAAGTTTTACTTCGCAAAGTTTTTTTTTTGGATTTTGGTCGTTATAAGATTTATTAGTATGAAAATACCCATAGGGGTTCTGCATATATTATTGCTCTTATTTTTCTTGTTTAGTTTTTGCTTTTTCAATTTTCTTTTTTGTGGCCACTAAATTTCTAATCTATATTTTATCTTGTTTTCTTAATTTTGCAAACTTCTTATTCGGAGTGTTTCCTTATGCTGTTATTCTCCGTATTAAACAAATTAAAGGTGAGATGCATATACAAACTCACGTAAACATATAATCCTATTTTAAACTTATTTGGTGACATGGTAAGGATTTAAGGACCATATGGTAGGATCTTAACATTAAAAATAAAAAAAAAAAAAAAAAGATAAGATGGATTGTGATCTTTCAAAAGTTAAAAGGTTGAAATTCAAAGTTGAACTATATATTGATATATTTGCATAAATCCAGAGCCATTAAATAAATACAATAATAATAAAAAAAAAAGAATTAAGCAAATTCAATCATGTTAGGTATTAGAATTATTTTTTCGAAAGAGTACAGTTAGATAGAACATTAAAAAATGCTCATTCATAACGTGACTCGGTTATAATTTGTACTCTCTAGCCTCTATATTTCAATTTTAATTTCTGTTTAACATTACAACTTTTAAATATTTCCTTTTATATAATTGAAACACTTTCAATTTTTCTGTCATAGTAGCAGAGGCTATGTTTATCATTTTCCTTATAATAACTAGTGTATCGGACTGGACATTGCTCTAGGTTACTTTTTTTTACTTGATATATATCTATTTCCCCTTCGTATGAAAAAAAATATAATTTCTATTGAACTTAATAAATGAAAGAAATATATAGTGTTATGTGGATATTCAAAGCAAAAATAAAAAGTTGGTTAAGATGGTAAGTACATCAACTTGAATATAAGAGGTGATAATAAGTTCAAATTTTGTTCTAAGCATAATTATTTTGTTAAAATTATGTGACATGCTTGTGTGGCAGCGCACTTGTGTTGAGATATGTGTGGTTTTGATGATAATGAACAAATGATGATCTTCTAATTAACATGTATGTTGATATGTGCATGAATAAGTTCATAGGTCTTAAGAAATAAGGTTCCTATTATCTTTGAATGAAGATGTATGCAATACCAAGTTCCTGAGTTGGAATAAATCAAGAGAAGCTTCTGAGTTGAAGTAAATAAATAAAGAAGTTCGAGAAAAGGAATTCAAATGGAGAAGTGTTCCTAAACAAGAACTTCAAAGAGAAGATCAACCAAGAGAACTTGAAGGAGTATTCAAGTATTCAAGGGAGATCGAAAGGAGAAGAGAAAAAGTTTCTATGTGGGAATGCAACTCAAAGGTACAAAGTTCAAGCCTTGCAATTAGAGAAGATTTGAAGAAGTATAATCAAACAAATTAAACAAGCTAGCTAAACTAAAATTCCTATAAATCATGACCTAAGCACCTATGAAGAAACAACACCAAGTTCCTAAATGGGAGCATGGTAACACAATTCTAGAGTTAGAACAGTTGTAAGATAGTTCCGGAGTAGGTTCAACTTTACAGCAGTTTTAAAAGGAACAAACCAAGAGAAGTTCCAGAGATGGAGCAACAACAGAATGCAGTGAAGATTCAGGTCAAGTTCCAGAGGCAGAATATATAGGTCTGATCAATATTGGAGTTCCAAGAGAAATGAGAATCATGATTTCCAGATTCGGAGCATCTTGACGGTGAGAAGAATCTAGAAAATTAAGAGTTTAATTTTCTAACACGAGTAGAAAAATCTCCCATTAGTATCATTTTTTTTAGCCTATTAGTATCGTTTTCCACACGATACTTATAGAGACGTTAGTAATAAAGAATCATATTGGTACCATTTGTAAAAAACGATAGTAATAGAGAATTTATTACTATCGTTTTTTAAGAAAAAAACGATACTAATAGAGAATCCATTAGTATCATTTGTTACTAAAAACGATAGTAATAGACTCCCTATTAGTATCGTTTTTTCTAACAAACGATAGTAATGGACTCTCTATTAGTATCGTTTTTCCAACAAATGATACTAATACTTTTTTTTTTATTTAAATTTATATTTGATTATTGGGCCAAATATATATATATATATGTGCACCCTTTCGGCATTATCTGCAGCCCTGTTCAATTAGGATACAATCAATGTTGGATACAATCAATGTTTACGAAGTAACTATAAATAAAATGTATAAATAATGTGCTACTAATACAAATTTTATTTAATTAGGATCGGACAATAAGAAATTTAGCCTGAAGAACCTTGCCCATTGCTCGCGAACCTCATCCAACTCTCCTTTGGTATATGGGGCAGATCTTCGAATATAGTCCTTCAAAATCAAAGATTGAAAAAAAAAACATATAAGTAATGTTATAGACGCCATCTTGCTTAGACTTTTAGGCCACAATATTTGCAAACTAAAAAAAAAAGATGTTCCGTTGTAGTCCTACCTAAGCTATGACGGGCAAATGAAAGATAATTTGCATTAAATTAAACTTGGAGTAATCTTATCTTAAAACCTGATATACACTAAGTGTGCAAGCTCTCCCTCCGTTTCCTTTTTGTTGGTTAAGTTTGAAATATTTCATTTATATATAATAATTTTATTACTTATAAAAAAATACTTATAAAAAAAATTACTTATAAAAATTATTTATAAAAAATTACTTATAAAAAAATCAACCCATTGTTCTCTAACCTCGTTGATTTCCTCAGCACAGTAGGAGGTAGACCTTCCAATATAATCCTTAAAAATAAATAATTACAAAAATGATTATATAGTACACTTGGATGATGATAAAAAAATTAAGTAACCAAATCGTGCAAAAAAATAGAATACATGGTTTTGGGCAAAAAAGGTCATTTCGGAACTAAATCTAGGCAAAATGACAAATATGTCATTTTTTGACTAAGTTTATAGTGTTTTCATGAACATCTTGTTACCTATCAACCTATTTATTGTTTTTAAGGTTTATCCATGTTCTATATCATTCATGAAACATTAAATGACTTATTTGCATGTGTTTGGCAGAAAATATGGTGTTTTGAACAAATACAAAGCAAGTGATTGGTTACATGTATGTTTTCAGCAATTAAAATTAAAAACAAGTGATTGTGTAAAGCGACAGTGAGATTTTTTATTTTCAGCAATAAGCAAAGTATATAACTAATCTGTTTGACTTCTTTGTCTTATAATTTTCAAAAGCAAAACTTTCAATAAAACAAAAAGGAAGAAATTCAATTGAACCTCCTATAACATTGATTTAAGCAAAAGCAAACAACGAAAGCAAGTGAAACAAAAGGAACAAAACCAAAACCAAAGTAAAACAAAAACAAAATAAAACAGGAGTAATTCAAAAGAAATCAAGAGAATCGAACCACAGGGCAAGCAAATTAGGCACATAATTCCCAAAATCATCAAATAAGGTTGTGGCACAACGCCATCAACCATCCAGTGTCCTCCGGTCGGGAACCTCTTGCCCCTAACAAAGCAAAATCCTCAAACTATCATCTCAATCCTATATCTAATTCTAAAAAGCTAAGCAACCAAGAAATAAAAGGGGAGTTGGAAAGAACTCACCGAGGCATCACTATCTTCAACTGTTTTACCCTCTCCATTCTTCATTTGAAATATAGATACAAAAAAATGAAGAAAATTGAAGAAACATTTTAAGAGTTACAATTCTTGGATAAAAAGGACTAGTGCAGCGTACAACTGTTCAACTGATTGACTAGTGCAGCGTACAACTGCACTAGTCTAGGCATGAGCGTGGAACAAGGTACACTATTCTTCAATTTCTCTTGCCTAGACGAGTGCAACGTACAACTGTTCAAAAAAATGTCCAAGAAACATTTCTCTTGGACATCCGAAGACAGGTGTCACAAATCCCCCCATATCAGCTGATTGACAGCCCCCAATTGCCTGTCAATCAGCCCCCAAAATCTCACCTATAAATACCCACATTTGTGGCAGGTGAGATGAGGACACATTTCCCAACACAACTTTTTCCTAATAGAGAAACTCTCTCTCTCTCTCTCTCTCTATATATATATATATATATATATATATTTACACATATAACACTTTGTTGAATTAAGCAACGGAAGGGAATTCCCGGGTCCACCCCCCGGGTCAGTCACCCTTGTTCATTTTGCCGGACTCACTCAGGAATTCCCGGGTGCACCCCCTGGCTCAGTCACCGTTCGAGGGAGTCCAATCAGCATCAAGGATCAACCCATTCACAACCAAGCCATCATCTAGAGATCGAGTCAGCATACATTGAGGCAGTCCCTAACTCGTCATTTTTTACCTCTTTGTATCTAAGTTTCTTTAAGACATAAACAGATTGGCGCTGTCTGTGGGGAAAGGACATCGATCAGTCGATAAATCAATGGCTAACACTAGATCTCATGCTGCTCGTCGCTCGGGGACTTCCCCTGGTCAGCCTCAAGCTAACGACCGGAAGCCCACAGGGGCAGCAGGGACGACTCTCGTCCAACAAGACCCATGCAGCTCAGTTGCTGAGCCTGAGGAGGAAGCTAAGTCGGAACAAATACTGTCAGCTCAGAATGCTCCTGAACAACAGTTAGTCACAAGAAGGGACCTTGATCAGGTCATCACTCGGCTATCAAGGACGCATTAGGCAAATTTACATGCCATATTCTCTTACACGCCAAGCGACGAGACCTTACACTCGGTAATCCCTCAGTCCAAAACAAGGCTTCGTCCAAAGGCAAAGCCCCTCAGGAAAGACCGAGAGTAATGCTAAAGGGCGGACCTTCTCATTCCCCTCCAAATGGAACTCTCCGGAGTTGTTAAGTTCAGCTCGAACAGCTCAAAGTCACACTCCCGTCATAAGGAGTGCTGAGCCACTACCCGTGATCAACTTGGAGGAACCACAGAATGGAAAGAAGACTGAAAAAACCCGACCTCCTGGGCATAGGCCATCCCGCTGGGAGAGATTGGCCGAGCTAAAGAATGAACGCAACATATTCCCTCCTTGGGCAGAAATTGAAGGACCAACAGATGCAAGAACTCTCCTCAACAACAAAAGACTCCACAATGGATCTATGAACGCTCGGGAGGTCATAGATCAAAGAAGACATCATGATGCTCGGCGGATAATTGAGCAAAGAAGGGAGCCTCCACAAGAGAATACTAAGCGGGATAACGAAAGGCACCGAGATCGCCCTGGAACAGGCCAGCATCCCGAGCCAAGGATCCGAGAGCGCTCCCATCATGGGTCCTCTCGCGACCGACAGGCAAACTCAGCCATTCAGGACGAGGTCGGCACATCCCGGAGAAATGATCCCCGAACTGATCCATCAATGGTACTCTCTTGCCAGACTCCATTCAGTCGGGAAATTGTGGAAGTATCTGACCCAAGCAAGGTCAAGGTACCTCCCATTGACTCTTTCCAAGGAACTACAGGCCCCACTGACCATCTAGCGGCTTGCAAAGCCCATATGGCAGTGCAAACTAGGTATGAGGCCTCATGGTGCAAATTCTTCCCAACTACACTCAAGGGTACAACACTCAGCTGGTTCAATGATCTATCATCGGGCATCGCTACTAGCTTCTCAATCTTGGAATCATTGTTCATTCAGCACTTCATGGCAGCCAAGAAACACAAGAAGACAAGCATTCACCTGATGTCTTGCAAACAGAGACACAACGAAGGGTTAGCTGAATACATCAAGAGGTTCAACTCTGAATCACTGGAGATTCCCAACCTGAAGGACTCTACTACCTTCGCGGCATTGATGTCAGGACTTCGTCCTAGTCGGCTTAGATTCGACATCTTGAATGACGAGATCTCCACCTACTCTGAGGCCATGGCTCGAGCACAAAAAAAATCAATGCCTCCGACATCAATCACCCGAAAGAAGGTTCCAAGAAAGAGAAATGCAAGGAAGCTCTGAGAAGAAAACCCGACTCAGGTACAAAAGAAAGGGGCCCGAGAGACGAATCACAATTCAACACCTCTAGACAAGAAATAAAAGTGAAAACTAACGTCCCGAAGCCCAGTCCGATGAGAACTCCCAACATTCGTCGAGACAAGAAGCAATGGTGCGAATATAATCGGGAATGTGGCCACACCACTCAGGAATGCCACGAGCTGAAAAAGGCATTGGATCAGTTTGCCGATAAAGGTAAAATCAATCGCTACTTGCAACATGACTCAGACAAGATGTGACGACCCGACTCTTATAAATCAACCGCGGAAAGAACCGACGAGTCGAATTGTCATACTAACAACAAACATACTTAAAATCAAAAACTTTACTTCAAATTATACTTCTAAAATCCCAAATGTACAATTACCACAAGTTTGTATATAACTAAAACCTCGAAAAGTCACTACTGAAGATTTAACTCCAAAAACTGTAGTCAGAGTTAGAGTATCTAAACTATCAAAAATCCAAATCCTAATAACGAAATACAATCTACAAAGGAAAAAGTACAACGACGCTCGCCCAATCCCAAAGTTAAGCATCACCGTCACCATCAGAGTTACCTGAAAATATAAATTCAGCATCAGTGGCGAGTAACATAATAGTTCCACCCTAAAGGGGATACATATGAACAGAAAACCGATCAGATAAACAAAACAGACAATCACATGAATAGACAAGCAAAGCTTAAATAACAGTGCCAAGAAATACAACTGCCAACTTACTAAACCATACTTCAACTTTAGTAGATCTTTGTTGCTATCATCTACATATCAGAACGGACTATGCTCGTACGAACACATCTTACGTGATCGAACTTCTTATTATGCCGGGAATGAGAATCTTACTCTCATACCCATGAACCCATCTTACGGACCTATATCATAAAGACGACATAACAAGTATAAACTACCCCAATACCGCGGTTAGGATAGTGGCAGCGTCTTAACCCAAGTCTTAGAATCTTACTCTAAGGTTAGGCGTCTCATATGCAAACTCAAGCTAATCTTTAAAAGTCATTACATCTTGGTTATTCTCAAGCCTACATCTTACGTCTTTACTTGAGTTTAACTATGTACATTATTTTATTTGAACTTCTTTAATCATTCTTTAGACTTTCATTAACTTTCTTTAACTTAAACCACATAATCTATACTTATCGACTAACTAAACAAAAATCAAGAAAATCAAGATTCATTATAAAATAATCAAGAAACATTAGTCATCATCAAATTATTCATCGCACGCGCATTCTTTAACTTAATTCGTCAATCATCAATTCAAGATTCGCATAAAACCCATCAAGATTAACAAGAACTCCATTATAAACAACACCAAATGTACACGCATAATCATGACCTAAATTTTGATTCCGACTTCATCTTTTTAACACCAGATTCCATACATAGATACATAATCATGCCACAATACATAATTCATGACTTAAATTGCAAAAAGATTATATAATAATATCAAAAATCAGCAACTAATTACACGCATAAAATGGGTTGTTTACTCAAATTCATCACACCTTTTAGTCTAAATTGGTCACCAAATCTATCCTATGATCATGGTATTCAATCTAGGATGAAAAAGCATGTTACCTCAACAAAACTTGATTGCAAACAACAATAAAAACTCGCTGCCCGGAACCTTGCACCACACGGTCACCACACGAAACACAACCACACGGACATGGTACGGACAACACACGGCCAACACGAGACCACCAATCGAACCACCGTGCAGCACCACTCAAACACCGTGCAGCACCACTCGAACCACCGTGCAACATCACTCGAACACTCACCACCACGCACGACCCACACTAGCACTACACGAACACGACTACCCAACTCGAACCAACCCGAAACCAAACCCGAACAAGTGATCTTGAATGAAATTATTGAAGATTAAATGGGTTTAATCAACCTAAATATCAATGGAAGATGAATCTTTAAGTTTTTGGGTTGAAAATTTTGATGATCAATTGATGGAGAATTTTAGCCAAAAATGGCGTGTGGAAGGGAGTAAGAAAGGAGTGTGTGCTTGAGTATTAATTGTGAGGAAATGGTGCTTAAGTGAGCAAATGATCCTAATGCCTTACTAACATCTTTTTTATAGAAGTTAGTTGGGTGTGAACATAAAACAAGTGGCAATTAAGCCAAGCCAGGGGGGGGGGTTGGGAGCTCAAGGAAATGGGCTAAATATTGCTCATGGGCCACTTGCACTTAAGCATGGTTAATCATGATTAATTTTGGACTTGACACAAGATTAATTAATTAGAAACTTAATAATTCCAAATAATTAAAATAACATAAAATAAAATAAAATAATCACACTCAAGCAACAAAATAGCCCAAATAAATTTAGACCATGCAAAAAATTAAATAAAAATTCAAGCAAAACTATCAAAACAAATATAACACAAATCCGGGGCGTTACAAACTTCCCTCCTTAAAAAGAAATTTCGTCCAGAAATTTAAAGCAGGAGAGATAGCTCACCTGCGAATAACTCTGGGTACTTATGCTTCATTGATGCCTCAGTCTCCCATGTTGCCTCTTCATGATGTTGGCTTCTCCACAACACCTTGACTAATATGACTCGCTTGCATCGGAGGGTCCTCTCTTCACGATCCATGATCTGGACTAGTCGCTCCTCGAAAGTCAAGTTCGGCTCAATGTTGGCTGACTCCACTGGAATGATGTGGGTAGGATTATATACATATTTTCTTAGTTGAGAAACATGAAACGCATCGTGAACATTAGATAAACAAGGCGGTAAAGCTAAATGATATGACACTTCCCAAACTCATTCAAGTATCTCGTAAGGTCCCACGAACTCCGGTCGGAGCTTCCCCTTCTATCCAAAGCGAGCAACTCCTCTGAATGGTGAAACCTTAAGAAAGACTCTGTCACCTACCTCTCAAACGTTAGTGGTCTACGTCGGTGATCGGCGTAGGACTTTTGGCGGCTCTGAGCGTCTTGTTTCTTCGATCGAATGACTCTGACCTTCTCCACAGTGTCTCGTACAAGCTCGGGTCCTAATGCCACAGAATCACTGATATCATTCCAACAAATCGGACTCCGACATTTCCTGCCATAGAGAGCCTCGTACGGAGCCATATCAATGCTGGAGTGATAATTGTTATTATAAGAAAACTCGACCAAGCAAAGCATCCTAACCCATGACTGATGATACTCTAGAGTACACGCTCGCAACATATCCTCCAGAGTCTGGATGGTCGTCTCAGTGTGGCCATTCGTCGCCGCGTGAAATGTGGTGCTAAGCTTCAACCTCGTCCCGAAGGCCTCCTGAACTGATTTCTAGAAACGAGACAAGAATCTCGGATCTCGATCAGAAACTATCTCCCTCGGAACTCCGTGAAGTCGAATGATGTCCTGGGTGTAAGCCTCTGCTAGGCGCTCCATCGACCAAGTCATCTTCATCGGTATGAATCTAGCGACCTTAGTCAACCTGTCCACAATTACCCAAATGGCATTCATCCCATTACAGGTAGGCAGACTAACCACAAAATCCATAGATACCGACTCAAATTTCCAGGTCGGAATCAGTAGTGGGTGCAAAAGGCCTCCTGGTCGCTGATGCTCGATCTTAACCTTCTGACAGACCAAACATCGAGCTACGAACTCTGCCACATCCTGCTTTATCTTAGGCCACCAGGATTAGCCCTTAAGGTCCTTGTACAACTTATTACCTCCAAGATGAACAGAGTAGGGCGAATTATGTGCCTTAGACATGATCCTGCTCCGAAGATCAGAACCGTCCGGTACGCACCATCTCCCCTGAAAACGAGGACTACTGTCGTACGAAACCTCAAAGCCGAAGGCTTTTCCTTGAAGCAAAGCCTCTCGAATCCTAGTCAACTACGGGTCGTCCTTCTGTCCTTCGCGTAATTTTTGGAAAAACTCGGGCTCGACACTCATAGAAGTCAGACGAACTCTGACGGAACCACGACTTCTACTGAAGCTCAATCGATTCTTGCGACTTAGTGCGTCAGCAACTAAGTTCGCTTTGCCTTCACAATTATTAAGTGTCCGGTCATAGTCCTTAATCAGCTCAAGCCATCGTTGCTGCCTCATGTTAAGGTCCTTCTGTGTGAAAATGTACTTGAGACTCTTATGATCCGTGAATACCTTGCACGATCCACCATAGAGATAGTGCCTCCAGATCTTGAGCGCGAAAACCACAGCTACTAGCTCCAAATCGTGCGTGGGGTTGTTACGCTCGTGCTCCTTCAACTGTCTCGATGCATAAGCGATGACCTTCCCACCCTGCATCAGCACACATCGTAGGCCACTCTTAGACGACGCATCACTATAGACCTCAAAATCCTCCTCATCGTTCGGAAGTGTAAGAATAGGAGCAGAAACTAACTTCTGTTTCAGCTGCTGAAACGCTTGCTCGCAAGCCTCCGTCCAAACGAATCGAATCTCCTTCTGTAGGAGACTAGTCATCGGCCTTGCAATCTTGGAGAAGTCCTTGACGAATCGTCGATAGTATCCGGCCAAACCTAGAAAACTACGAACCTCCGCCACATTTCTCGGGCTGCTCCACTCTACTACTGCCTTAACTTTTGCTAGGTTTACCTTAACGCTTTCCTTGCTAATGACATGACCTAGAAATGCTACTTCGCGTAGCCAAAACTCACACTTAGAGAGCTTCGCGAACCACTTTTGCTTCCTTAGTATCTCTAGTACTATCCGGAGATGCTCCGCATGCTCAAACTCGTCTCTCGAATACACTAGGATATCGTCGATGAAAACTACGACACACTTGTCGAGTAAGTGATGAAGTGTCCGGTTCATCTGATCCACGAACACCGCTGGAGCATTAGTGAGTCCAAACGACATCACCTCAAACTCGTAGTGGTCGCATCTCGTGCGAAATGTTGTCTTCGGGATGTCTTCTTTCTTAACTGGAATCTGATGATATCCAGATCGAAGATCTATCTTCGAGAAAACTCCCGCTCCTCTCAGCTGATCGAATAGGTCCTCAATCCTAGGCAACGGGTACTTGTTCTTGATTGTTACCCGATTCAACTCTCGATAATCTATGCATAAGCGCATGTTACCGTCTTTCTTCTTCACGAAGAGCACTGGTGCTTCCCATAGAGAAACACTCGGCCTAATGAAGCCCTTATCAATCATATCTTGAAGTTGTGTCTTCAACTCTTCCAACTCCGAAGGTGCCATCTAGTAGGGTGCCTTTGAGATCGGCGTTGTCCCGGGTGCTAAATCGATGTTAGACTCGACATCGCGCTCGGGTGGAATCCCTGGCAGCTCATCAGGAAATACGTCTCTGAAATCCCTCGCTACAGGTGTATCGTCCAACAGGCTATCCTCAGTCACATCCCTTACATGACACAAGAAAACCATATCGCCCTTCTAGCGAAGCTTCCTCATCTTTAAAGCCGATATTACCACAACTCCTTTCTTCACAACAATACCAGAGTAGGTAACTTGGTTCCCCTTCGGTCCTCGGAATGCCACTGACTGGTCTCGGCATCGTATGGTTACTCGATACCTTGACAACCAGTCCATGCCAAGAATGATGTCAAACTCCATCAGCGGGAACTCCTTAAGGTCGGTCGTCGCTTGCTCTCCAGCAATAACGATGGGTACTCCTCTGAACTCGCGTTGACAAACAAAATCCTCTCCAGAAGGGAGAGTTATCACAGAAATAACAAGAGTACTACCAAGTAGGTTAGACCTCAAGACTAAACTACTAGCCACGAAAGAAACTGTTGCACCAGAATCGAACAAAACGTAAGCTAAGACACTATAAACAAGAAACATACTTACGTCTGGCTGGACCTCTGCATCTGCCTCAGTCATACAGTAGACTCGGTTCTTCACAGGAGTCTTGATCGGTGCCGATAGTTGCTTGACCTCGGTGAGCGCCTTCTTCTCGGGGCAGACTGATGCCTTATGGCCCTCCTTCCTGTAGATGAAACATGAAATAGGCGTCCCGTCGCATCGCTTCCCTGGATGGAAGTCCTTGCTGCAACCTCTGCACTTCGAACTCTCGGAACCCTTAACCAAACGTGGCGTCTAAGAGATTCCCCATCTCGCGTATCCAGCTCTCCAAAACCGTAGGAACGGCCGTCCCATCGTAAGTCGGTGGTCGATGACGAGCGGTACGATCGAACGTCGACTGCGATCTAGGCGGTTGACGACTATGGTGCACTAACGTAAGAATAGCTTCCTCGAGTGCTCGTAACCGCTGTCGTCCCGAATTTGACCGGCGAGGCGTGGACATGCAGAAATAGTAAGACAACAAGAAGTGTTAGTCAAAAGTCCACTACTCTAGTCAAGCACACAATAACAAAATAAGAGAAAAGAGTCTTATCCCGGTTCTCTACCCGACAGTCTTCTCCCTTATACTTATTCTTAATTGGGTTTATCGCTCGGGAAAGTTACAGCTCACAACTCCCAGGATTACTCGAATCCTAATACTTCACTTAAAGTTTAACCTTTCGGCTCTGATACCAACTGTGACGACCCGACTCTTATAAATTGGTCGCGGAAAGAACTGACGAGTCGAATTGTCATACTAACAAAAAACATACTTAAAATCAAAAACTTTACTTCAAATTATACTTCTAAAATCCCAAATATACAATTACCACAAGTTTGTACATAACTAAAACCTCAAAAAGTCACTTCTGAAGATTTAACTCCAAAAATTGTAGTCAGTGTTAGAGTATATAAACTATCAAAAATCCAAATCCTAATAATGAAATACAATCTAAAAAGGAAAAAGTACAACGACGCTCGCCCAATCCCAAAGCTAAACATCACCGTCACCATCAGAGTTACCTGAAAATATAAATCCACCATCAGTGGCGAGTAACATAATAGTTCCACCTTAAAGTGGATACATATGAACATAAAACCGATCAGATAAACAATACAGACAATCACATGAATAGACAAGAAAAGCTTAAATAAAAGTGCCAAGAAATACAACTGCCAACTTACTAAACCATACTTAAACTTTACCACATTTTTGTTACTATCATCTACATATCAGAACGGACTATGCTCATACGAACACATTTTACGTGATCGAACCTCTTATTATGCTGGGAATGAGAATCTTACTCCCATACCCATTAACCCATCATACAGACCCATATCATAAAGACGACATAACAAGTATAAACTACCCCAATACCGTGGTTAGGATAGTGGCAGCGTCTTAACCCAAGTCTTAGAATCTTACTCTAAGGTTAGGCGTCTCATATGCAAATTCAAGCTAATCTTTAAAAGTCATTACATCGTGGTTATTCTCAAGCCTACATCTTACGTCTTTACTTGAGTTTAACTATGTACATTACTTTCTTTGAACTTCTTTAATCTTTCTTTAGACTTTCCTTAACTTTCTTTAACTTAAACCACATAATCTATACTTATCGACTAACTAACCAAAAATCAAGATTCATTATAAAATAATCAAGAAAGATTAGTCATCATCAAATTATTCATCGCACGCGCATTCTTTAACTTAATTCGACAATCATCAATTCAAGATTCACATAAAACCAATCAAGATTAACAAGAACTCCATTATAAACAACACTAAATATACACGCATAATCATGACCCAAATTTTTATTCTGACTTCATCTTTTTAACACCAAATTCCATACATAGATACATAATCATGCCACAATACATAATTCATGACTTAAATTGCATAAAGATCATATAATAATATCAAAAATCAGCAACTAATTACACGCATAAAATGGGTTGTTTACTCAAATTCATTACACCTTTTAGTCTAATTTGGTCACCAAATCTATCCTATGATCATGGTATTCAATCTAGGATGAAAAAGCATGTTACCTTAACAAAACTTGATTGTAAACAACAATAAAAACGCGCTGCCCGGAACCTTGCACCACACGGCCTCCACACGAAGCACAACCGCACGGACACGGTACGAACAACACATATTTTTTATTTAACTTGAATTCCTTTGGCAAAATTTGATCGGCTCCTAGGGTGTCGCGGCCCTAGACGCCTATCAAATATACAATTTATAATCGTAACAACTAACACGTAGTGTTAGCGGAGTTAGGGTCGATCCACGAGGAATTAATGCGGATTTAATCCTGATCAACAATGATCCAAGGGTCTTTTTAATTGTTGAGTGAAATATGGAATTGAATCTAATCTACAACAAAAGAATTGAAAACTAAGCGAATTGAATTGGAATACTACACAATCGAATTATCAAATGACTAAAACTCTAAAGATTAGACTTCCTAATGCTATTTCAATCGGAGGTATTATAATCATTGAATTAACTCATGTTTGATTATCTCAATTGCAATGTGAATATTCAAAAAGCGTTAACGGACTCAATCCCAACACCCTCTCTCGATTAGGCAATAGGAAATTCTAGGAGACGCTAAATTAACCTCTCTCGAATAGTCAAGTTAGCAAAACCCAAAATCAAGTTCGTCAAATTACTTTTATCGATTCACAATCCTAATTACCATCTCTAGCAATTAAGAAATTCTCATGGAAATCTTGAAAGCAATTATCAAATTCATCAATAATCACCAAACTCATCATGAACACTTCACCAAGATATCATGCTTAAGTTCAAGAATTCTAGAGGAAATACAATTAAGATTATTCAAACACAACTAATCCAATGATAAACCCCCAAAATCAATAACATCAAGTCATCCAATCCCTAGAAAAGAAACTACTCACTAATGGAAGCCATTAAAGCAAAAATCATGAAATCCAATTAAATATATTCTAGAACAAAGAACTAATTCTATTGAAACTAAAATGACAACAAGAATTAGAGAATTACAATCTAAACAACAATGAAAACAAAAACAAAACCTGGATTGGAACTTCAATGGAAACTTATGAAATCTTGAGTAACAATGGTGAATCAAAGAACTTGAAGAACAAAATCTATTCTACTTGAATATTGGAAAACCTAAAAATTTGAGAGAGTGTTTTTCTACTTTTTAGTATCTAGAATAAAATCTAATGATAGTCTAAACTATGAAACTCAGTGTCTAAAACATAGCCTAAAAGCTCAACTAAAACTAACTCTAAAAATCCCCCCCAAAATACACGACCAAAAACAGGACATTTCACGTGTTTCAGGTCGTGCATGATCGTGCAGTAATAAGCTGCACCACCGTGCAACTTAGTTGCACGACCGTGCAGTAATAAGCAGCACGACCGTGCAGTTGAACCTTGCACGATCGTGGCGAAACGAAGGTCAAGTTGCACGATCATGCAAGGTTTGCCTGCACGGTCGTGCACTCCAAAAAGGGCTCTCTGACCTCTGCACGAGCATGCTGCACGATCGTGCTCAAAGGAAGGGTAGCTGCATGGTCGTGCAGATCTGCGCACTCGGTCTTCAAATGCTCATATCTCTTTCGTTTCGTAGCGGAATTGAGCATATAATATATCAAATTAAAGCTCTTGGAATAAGGAATCTTGTCCAAGTGGAATCTCCTGAAAAAGAGTTATACAAAAAAGGATATGAGTCTTTTAATCAGCCTATATATGCAAGAGCACTTGAAATGCTTCTAAATTTAGCCCAATTATTCAAGAAAACAAATAAAACACAACTTTATTGAAGGAAACCAATAAATAAGCTAATTCTATACTAAAAGACTAAAAAGAAATGAAATAAAGTCTAAAAGATCCGAAAGACAAGTGAAACGAAGCCGGAAAATGGGTCCAAAATGGACCGATTAAAATCCCCAAGCTTGCCTTTTGCTTGTCCTCAAGCAAAGAAAACTAAAGAAAAATGGAAACAAAAAGTCTAATTCACTTTCGTAGGAATCACGGTCACTTTTAGCACAAGTAACAAGCCATTTAAACCCCAAAGTCGCCAATGAGGACGAGTATGGTCTCGTAAGGTTTTCCAAAGAGTTTAACCCATAACTCTTACCAACTACAAATTAAGCTAAGACTATAAAGAAAAGAAGGAGAATAAATAAGCTCTATAGCCGAAATAGGAGAATGCGCATAAAAGAACACAAAGTTTCCTAATTCTGCCAAACTTGGCATGCAAAAGACCTAAGAAATTGACCCAAAAGGAAGAAAGAAAGGAAACTAAGAAAACTATGCACAACCTAATAGTCCTAAAGCTAGTTCCAACATACATACCTCAACCCAACCAAAGAGTTCAAATCCACCTAACTAGGAATGTCTCATAATTCCGCGAAGGAACCGGAAAGAAAAAGGGAAAACGGATCCGTTCTGAATGGATCATTTATTTTGGAGTTAGAGTTAACCCCATCACTCCCCTTGTTCGCCCGCTCAATATACTTGGCTAGTTCCCTAAAAGACAAGGAGGACTCAACCCCGCATGGGTCGGAAGAACTTCTTATGGATGTAACGTAAGGCTTGGGTAAGGGTGTGGAAAAATTTGGCTATGTGGTGGTGCCCTAAAGTGAAGTACAAAACACAAGAGATCACACTAAAACCAAAATACCGGGGATAACCTCCCCCAAGCTTATTCAAAAAACAAACTTACACAAAATGGACCAAAAAAATGTTTAAAAACAAAATATATATATATATATATATTTAACCTGAATTCCTCCCCCCCAAGCTTGAAGGACACAATGTCCTCACTGTGAGAAATGGAAGGGGGAAATTTTTGAAAATTTTGATTTTTGATTTTTTTTTTGAAATTTCTAATGATTAAATTCATTTTTTTCTCCTAGTATTGAAATGCTCCTTTTTTTTTTTGAACTTAATGAAGACGTCGCCTTTTTCACACTTGGTCGGCTTTTATTTCTCATGAAAATTCACAATAAGAGAACTAAAGATACTTAGACTTTACAATTCCAAAGCTCATAACCATACTAAACAACACCAAGATCCCTAACTTCACTTACCTATAAGGGTGAAATAAAAGTAAAGGAAATGGTTTGTAACGTGGCTCAAAGAAAGAAAAGCTCAAGCTCAAAAGGGCTCCAAAGGTGAATAGAAAAAACGAAAAACAAAAGCCAATTCGGCAAAGAAAAAGCCTAATCACAAAATGTGGAAAAAAAAAGTGAATGAAAAGGGAGAAAAATGAAATGAACTAAGAAGTGAATGCCTTCGTCGTCCCCAAGGGTGGCTCGGTCACTTGAAACTCGGGAATCCTAGACAAACTCTTGATCAAGGCTCAAAGTTAGAGGAAATAAGTGCGCAAAACTAACAATGCACGGAGAAGGCTACCTAAAACCCCCACCAAGGTGCAAATACTCCTAGTAGGCTTCAAATTCCCTAAAGGTTCAACCATTCTTACCAGTACCCCTAACCTAGAACACAGAAGTTTGTACAAATTTTCAAAATCTCGCTAACTCCTAAAAGGTCAAAAGAAAAGCTCCTAAGCATGCCTTATTCACTAGAAAAAGAAAACAAAGTTTCAAATATGCACAAACTACACTCAACAAAGTCGGCTAATTGAGAAAAAGAAAAAGAAAAGAAAAGAAAAAGGGAAAAAAAAAGGAGGAAGATGGGAGGGAAAAAAAAAGAAATCAAAAGAAAAGAAAAGAAAAATAAGAAAAACAAAAATAAAAATAAAAATACCAAAACCAAGCTAGACGAGGCGGTAAACAAGCATGCACAACTCAAATCTAGCATTCAAGCAACCAACAAAATAAAATCGAGGCCCAACGCCATCGATATCCAATTTTCCTCAAATGGGCTTGAAAGCCAAAAATTAAAGCCATACATCCTCGAATATCATCTCCTCCTAAAACTAAACCTAAAACTATGCAAACAAGAAATAAAAAAGAGTAGGGTTTGGAGCAATCTCACCAAAGCAAGCTTCAAATTAAAACAACACAAACTCTAGTTCCACATTCATTACCATCATCTATCCAATTGTGTTACTCAATCGTCACACCTGCAAAAGAAGATAAACAAAGAACCAAACTCCAAAAACCAAACAAAAAAAGATAAAGGGAAAAAAATGAAAGAAAAAAGGGGAAAGCCAAGGACAACTTTGTACAAGAAAGACGGACGCCATCTAGTAAATAGCATCGTAGAGGTCGTAGTAGCGTGTCATGGACATCGCCACTAAATCTAGAAAGCACCGCATAAGCAAAGAGAAGGAAACAAGGATAATGACAATGGAATGTCATCCTTTGCTTATGTGGGGGAGGGGGAACAAAATTAAAAGAAAAACTAAAACTAAAAGAATTAAAATCAAAATCCAAATAAGAAAAAGAAGAAAAACTATAATTACTATACACTTTTGTCGCTATGGCATCAAGAGAAGAGTCATGAGGCTCAATAAGGGGTAAAGACCCATTAAATGGTGGACAACAAACATAAGGTGGAAGAAAAATGGGTGATGAAGGAGTTAGGACACATGGCCTAGGTGAGGTGGGGCAAGAACAAGACTCAATGATAACATGAGGCTTAACATCATCATCCTCTAAAAGAGAATCTTGATACTCATGATTTTCCTCATCATCCTTAAAAAGAGGATTTAGAAACTCACGAAAGGTACCATCATTCTCAAAGAGAGGATTTTCAAAATCAAAACAAAACTCCTCATCCTCACTATCACTAGAGTCATCACTATGGGCTACGCCACCATCACATTCATTTAAAACCCTAAGAAAATCCTTTTCCTCCTCAAAGAAAACATGGAGATTGGACGATTTAGGTGAAGAAAGAAAGGAAGAGGTTGTGGGCTCAAGAGGAGATGGAGATGCAAAAACGGGTTCAAAGGATTCGCCATAGTCCTTTAGAGCAACATCTACCTCTTCTTGAATCGGATTCCTTAAACTAGGGCTTGAGCCATCCTTGCCACAACCACCCTCATGGTTAATCGTAAATCCTAGATCAACCATCTCATCCTCTAAGCAAGATTCTATTATCTCAAGTCTCTTTATTAGTTTACTTATTTGCTCAAAGATAAATCGTTTTCCCTCTCCTCCTATTGGTAGACATTTGTGAACCTCAAACCATTTGTCAATCAAGTCATTATAGCTCTTTATCACTTCAGGAGTACAAACAATTGTATTAACAAAGTTAGAAAGCCTTAGATATTCATCAAGAAGGGAAAGGTCATAGCTAATTTCATCACTAGAAACATGAGAATCTTGCTTGTAATGGGTGCAATCATGTGAAGAATGAAAATTAGGATGCACATCACTACAATTAGGAGAAAAATGAGAAACTGAACCAAAGTTGGGGTGAAATTGGCTAGAATGGGTAGCCAACAATAAAAATTCCAAGCATTACCTAAGGTCAAAGCACGAAACTCACCATTATGCATAGACTCAACAACATTCAAAGTAAAAGCATTTAAACCCGAATATATGGCTTCACACATTTGCAACAAATCATAAGTGTGGTCAATTGAAAGTGAACCTTGAACACGATTAAAATACACCCAAAACGACTCACCTTCAAATTGAGGAATAAAGAAACTAGCCATCATGAAACCAAAAGCCAACAAAAATGAAAGCAACAATAATTAAGGGGAAAAACAGAAAAAATAAAAATTATTAAAAGAAAGAAAATTAGTCCGCTTGCACCATCCTTGTGTATTGAGAATGGATGGTGAAATTGGACGTTGTGGTTGGAAGTGCTAAAGAAGATATTAGCACTGACAATCACAATTATTTTAAAAAAAATGGAAGCAATAACTTGGATCAAAAAGTTCACAACCGAAATCGAAAAAAAGTTCCCCGGCAACGGCGCCAAAATTTGATCGGCTCCTAGGGTATCGCGGCCCTAGACGCCTATCAAATATACAATTTATAATCCTAACAACTAACATGTAGTATTAGCGGAGTTAGGGTCGATCCACGAGGAACTAATACGGATTTAGTCGTGATCAATAATGATCCAAGGGTCTTTTTAATTGTTGAGTGAAATATGGAATTGAATCTAATCTACAACAAAAGAATTGAAAACTAAGCGAATTGAATTAGAATACTACACAATCGAATTATCAAATGACTAAAACTCTAAAGATTAGACTTCCTAATGCTATTTCAATCGGAGGTATTATAATCATTGAATTAACTCATGTTTGATTATCTCAATTGCAATGTGAAAATTCAAAAAGCGTTAACGGACTCAATCCCAACACCCTAAATTAACCTCTCTCGAATAGTCAAGTCAGCGAAACCCAAAATCGAGTTCGTCAAATTACTTTTATCGATTCACAATCCTAATTACCATCTCTAGCAATTAAGAAATTCTCATGGAAATCTTGAAAGAAATTATCAAATTCATCAATAATCACCAAACTCATCATGAACACTTCACCAAGATATCATGATAAGTTCAAGAATTCTAGAGGATATAGAATTAAGATTATTCAAACAAAACTAATCCAACGATAAACCCCCAAAATCAATAACATCAAGTCATCCAATCCCTAGAAAAGAAACTACTCACTAATGGAAGCCATTAAAGCAAAAATCATGAAATTCAATTAAATCTATTCTAGAACAAAGAACTAATTCTATTGTAACTAAAATGACAACAAGAATTAGAGAATTACAATCTAAACAACAATGAAAACAAAAACAAAACCTGGATTGGAACTTGAATGGAAACTTATGAAATCTTAAGTAACAATGGTGAATCAAAGAACTTGAAGAACAAAATCTATTCTACTTGAATATTGGAAAACCTAGAAATTTGAGAGAGTGTTTTTCTACTTTTTAGTATCTAGAATACAATCTAATGATAGTCTAAACTATGAAACTTAGTGTTTAAAACATAGCCTAAAAACTCAACTAAAACTAACTCTAAAAATCCCCCCCAAAATACACGGCCAAAAACAGGACATTTCACGTGCTGCAGGTCGTGCACGATCGTGCAGTAATAAGCAGCATGACCGTGCAGTACTAAGCTGCACGACCGTGCCGTTGAACCTTGCACGATCGTGGCGAAACGAAGGTCAAGTTGCACGATCGTGCAAGGTTTGCCTGCACGGTCGTGCACTCCAAAAAAGGCTCTATGACCTCTGCACGAGCATGCTGCACGACCGTGCAGTAATAAGCTGCACGATCGTGCTCAAAGGAAGGGTAGCTGCACGGTCGTGCAGATCTGCGCACTCGGTCTTCAAATGCTCATATCTCCTTCGTTTCTTAGCGGAATTGAGCATATAATATATCAAATTAAGGTTCTTGGAATAAGGAATCTTTTCCAAGTAGAATCACCTGAAAAAGAGTTGTAGAAAAAAAGATATGTGTCTTTGAATCAGCCTATATATGCAAGAGCACTTGAAATGCTTCTAAATTTAGCCCAATTATTCAAGAAAACAAATGAAACACAACTTTATTGAAGGAAACCAAGAAATAAGCTAATACTATACTAAAAGACTAAAAAGCAATGAAATAAAGTCTAAAAGACCCGAAAGACAAGTGAAACGAAGCCGGAAAATGGGTCCAAAATGGACCGATTAGGAAGGGAGTAAGAAAGGAGTGTGTGTTTGTGTATTGATTGTGAGAAAATGGTGTTTAAGTGAGCAAATGATCCTAATGCCTTACTAACATCTCTTTTTATAGAAGTTAATTGGCTGTGAACATAAAACAAGTGGCAATTAAGCCAAGCCAAAGGGGGGGCCGGTTGGGAGCTCAAGGAAATGGGCTAAATATTGCTAATGGGCCACTTGCACTTAAGCATGGTTAATTTTGGACTTGACCCAAGATTAATTAATTAGAAACTTAATAATTCCAAATAATTAAAATAACATAAAATAAAATAAAATAATCACACTTAAGCAACAAAATAGCCCAAATAAATTTAGACCATGCACAAAATTAAACAAAAATTCAAGCAAAACTATCAAAGCAAATATAACACAAATCCGAGGCGTTACACAAGAAGTCGAAGAAATCAAAGACCAGTGACACTCAGGACATGGTGTGTGTCATCGCAGGGGGCATCACCTCCGGAGGAAGTAGTAACAAGGCACGAAAGTCTCATGCTCGACAGCTCAGATTCCCAGTAATGGCTGTCAAGGAGCAACCACCATTTCCCACCATGGTTTTTTATCAGACCACAGTTCCCTCAGCTCAGTTTCCCCATGAGGACCCCCTAGTGGTCGAAGTAAAGATTGCCAATTCTCTGGTAAAAAGAGCACTCATCGACTGTGGAAGCTCAGCCGATATCATCACACTCAGCTGCCTGAATAAGTTAGGTATTCCAAGCACTGAATTAACACACGTTCAGCATCCCTTAGTCGGATTCAGGGGTCAGACAACCGATTCCAAAGGAACAATCAAGCTTCCCGTCCGAATCAGACAGAAGGGTGAAGGAAGAAACTTGATGGTGGATTTCATAGTGGTAGACGTTCCTCTGCCATACAATGTCATTCTTGGAAGGCCCCTTTCTGAATCGAGTCAAGGCGGCCATATCCACCTGTCAGCTACTTCTGCAGTATGAGACGGACACGGGAACCGTTGGAAGGCTATATGGAGATGAGTAATCAGCTCGAGAATGCTATGTCAACAGCTTCAAAATACCGAGCTAGAAGGTCGGGGAAAAACGAAAGGAGCCGATCGCGACAGGGGCAATTGACAATGTCATAGAGAAACAAATGTTTGTCACGGACTCTCCTAAATGTTATTCCCGACCACAACCAGCGGAAGAAAATGAAGAAGTGACTATCGGGCAAAAAGGAGAAATAGTCAGGGTAGGAAGAACCCTCGGCCATCAACAAAGAGAAGAAATAGTTAGAGTACTCAAAGAATATCAAGATGTGTTCGCCTTTTCAGTAAACGAAATACCTGGTATCGATTCCTTAGTCATGCAGCATGAGCTAAACATCAAGGAAAGAAACAAACCTGTCGAACGGAAGCTGAAGCATCAAGGCCAGGAAAGAACCTTGGCCGTAGCTGTTGAGCTCAAGAAACTACTAGATGCCGGATTTATTCGGGAATGAAAGTACACCGATTGGTTGGCCAACGTGGTGTTGGTAAGAAATTCCAACAAAACTTGGCGAATGTGTGTGGACTTCACTAATTTGAACAAAGCTTGTCCCAAAGACGACTACCCTTTGCCTAAGATCGACAAACTAGTCCACTCAACGGCGGGGCACGCTCTGTTCAGCTTCATGGATGCCAACGTGGGATACCATCAAATCCCTCTGGGAGAGAAAGATCAACCACACACGACATCTGTCGCCAATCAAGGAATCTACTGGTACAACATCATGCCTTTGGCCTAAAGAACGTCGGAGCTACATACCAACGTCTGGTCAACAAGGTCTTCGAGGAACAGATTGGAAAAAATGTTGATGTATACATGGACGACATGATCATAAAAAACAAGGGGAAATTCCCAGTGGTATACCCGAACTTTTTGGAAAATCCCACTGGTATAACTGAGTTTTTTTTAAATCCCAATGGTGTACCTAATGTGAAACATAATTCCCAAAAATAACCTTTTTGGTTAAAAAAACTAACCATGGTTAATAAATTGAAAAAAAAATAAAAATAAAAGTAAAGGAAAAATAACCGCAAATTGGGGGCAATCATGTCGGATCATTTTTTGCAAAATCCGACCTCAAATCGGCCTCCTTAAGAATAAATATGACCCATAAAACCTTGAGCGGTCTATTTTTTTCACGTAAACCAATGCGCGCAAAACGAGGCGAATCGGGAACGCAAATTAGGGGCAATCGGATCATTTTTTGCAAAATCCGACCTCAAATCGGATCCCTTAAGGTTAAAATAATGACCCGTAAAATCATGAACGGATTTTTTTTTTCCACGTAGGTCAATGCGCGCAAATCGATGTGAATCAGGAACGCAAATTGGGGGCAATCGAATCATTTTTTGCAAAAACCCATTAATTTAATATATTATTAGTTTTAAATTTTTTTTTAAAGAAAATTAAAAAAATTGTTAACCAAAGTTAAATCTAACCTTAAAATAGGTATATTCCATTACATTTAACGGAATATACCTTCTAAATGTAAAGGATGGGAATTAGATATAATTTCAGGTATATCACTGGGATTAAAATAAACTCGGGTATGCCAGTGGGATTTCGAAAAAGCTCGGGTATACCCCTGGGAATTTCCCAAAAACAAGCTGGCCTCATATCATGTCCAGGAAATAAACGAAAACATGAAAACGCTAAAAAAATTCAATATGAAGCTAAACCCGAAGAAATGTGTTTTCGGGGTCAAGGGAAGAAAATGCCTTGGATTCCTGGTAGACGAAAGGGGCATGGAGGCTAATCTCGATAAAATCAAGGCCATCTAGGACATGCAGTCACCAAGGATGGTAAAGGAAGTACAGAGATTGACTGGCCGTATCGCAGCCCTCGGTCGTTTCTTATCTCGGGTCAGCTAATAAGAGCTTGCCCTTCTTTTAAGCATTAAAAGAGGGGACATTCAGCTGGAATGTCGATGCCGAGGAAGCCTTTCAGAAGCTAAAGGAACATCTTTCTTTGATTCCAAAACTGGTTTCTCCTCTTCAAAGAGAAGGATTATTTCTCTATCTTGTCGTCTTATAATACGCCCTCAGTGCTGTCTCAGTGGCTGAAAGAGAGCATGTCCAATATCCTGTCTACTTTATGAGCCATGCATATCAAAGTGCAAAATCAAAATACTCTCAGATTGAGAAGATGGTCTTCGCATTAGTGATGGCAAGTAGAAAGATGAAACCATACTTCCAAGCTCATTAGATCAAGGTCCTAACCGGACAACCCATCCAGAAAGCAATAGAAGGAAAGAACCACTCCACCAGGATGTCAGATTGGACCAACCAGCTCTTGGACTTTGGCCTTTGGTATGAGCCACGGAGAGCCATCAAAGCTCAAGCATTAGCTGATTTCATTGTAGAGTGCACAAATATACCAACTGCTCAGGACATCGGTCAGCCATGGGAATTATACATCGATGGCTCGGCCACCAAAGGAGGGAGCGGAGTCAGGCTACTCATCAAAACAAGCACGAGCGAGAGGATAGAGTACGCTGTCAGGTTTGGTTTTACGCCATACAAAAATGAGTCTGAGTACGAGGCACTCATCTTCGGATTGAATTTATGCCAGACCGCAGGAGCCACCTCCATCAAAGTGGTCTCGGACTCCCAATTGGTAGTGGGGAAGATATCCGGAGAATACGAGGCAAAAGAAGAAGCTATGAAGATGTATTTGCAAAATTACATAATGCTTGTACCTCAGTTTAAACATTTCACTCTCGACCACATCCCCAGGTCAGAAAATCAACAAGCTGATGCTCTCGCCAGACTTGCCAGCTCAGCTGAGGGAACACATCCTCGTATCATTACTTGGGAGGTATTGCCTGAGCCCATTGATCCATCCCTTGGGTGTCGTTAATTCCCAAGGATTCGGAAACAAGAATAAAATACCCTAGCCTAGACTCACTAACTTGGAAAGATAGCAAATGGTAAGTAGGGGTCGAATTCCACAGAGAAGCAAGGTTTTTAAACTTAGTTGATCGCTAGTCGATTGAGAGGGTATAAAAATAGGAAGTTCAAATTGATTAAACTAAAATACTAATGCTAGAAATGCTAAAAGCAATGTAGAAAAACTGAAGAAAACTTGAGAAAATAAAACACTAGGGGTGCAGGGAATTATGAAACAAATATGAATCTAAAATCTCTAATCATGACAACAAGATTGAACCATAAAGGGGGTGATTCGCCCGACATTAGGAGGTCACTCTCGCACACCTTCTAATCCCGTTCGAATCACAAACACCAAAGAGTCGTTCTCACGCACCCAAGGACACCGGCAACCCAACTACGCCAAGGAGGTCGTAGTCATGCTTAATCAAGTTTTCCACCACTTATGTGTTCACTCTCGTACAACACATAAATGATTGGGGTTCTAAGCCATGGAAATGGCCAATATCCAAACTCAAGAAAATAAATCCCTAGATTAAGAAATCAATATTCATCAACACATTGAAACCAAAAATCAGAAATTTCTCATCAATAATACTTCACTATCCCCCTTCCCTAGCTAAAAATCCAGCCTAGAAAAGAAGTAAACATGAATGAACAAGGGAAAATGACCATGAAAATAAAAAATAAAGAGCGGGAAATAAACATGGAGAAAATGAGCAACAACAAAGAGTAATGAAGATTAAACTAACTAAACTACTCAACCAAGCAAAAGCAACAACTAAAAACAAGATGAATGCAATAGCAAGTAAATAGAAGTAAAGCAAGCCAACGGGCGGGCTGGGTCGGGGATGGGCTAACCGGAACCAGCCCGTGGGTGGGGTTGAGCGGGTTGGGCCGGGCTGGGTCAAAAAAAGGTCGACCCATGAACCGGACCGGCGGGCTGGGACTGGGTTGGGGACCGGTCTGTGTTCGGCCGGGTTGCGGGTTTTGGGTTGGGTTGACGGTTTGGGTTCGTGGGTCACGGGTTGGGTTTCATGGATTGGGCCCATTGGGTCATGGGTTGGGTTTAGGGGATTTGGGGTTTAAGGGGGTTTTTGAAGTGGTTGGGGGTTTAAGGGAGGTTTGGTTGGTTTTTTGTTTTTTTTTTTATTTAGGGTTTTTAAATTTGTAAATGTCATCATTAAAAACATATCAATTATATAATTAACTTGTTAATTGAAAAAATAAACTTATAAATTTAAATTCGACCAATGTTTTATTGTACTCATTAGTTGTTGCATAAGTAAATTACATAACTTTACACATAAATTACCTAGGTACTTACACCATACATGATACATAAATTAATTGAATAATAACTTAATAAATAAATTTTATGAATACAAACGTAAAAAACTAATTAGTAAATTAATTAATAATTAAGATGATATAATATCCTTAATAAACAATAAGTAAATAATTTAATTGGGGGGGGGGGAAGGGGCTTGGACTTACTTTGGAAATTAATATATATTTTTTCTAAAAAAAAAATATTTTTTAATTTTGCAAAATAAGATGCCTACATATCCTTAATTATATTAAGGAATCAAAGCTCACTTAGTTCTTAAACCTACATCAATGTCGTGGTTCATGATTCATTGGTCACTAGTGGAAAAATCTCTATTAGCATCGTGCATTTTAGCCTATTAGAATCTTGCATTTGGCGTTACAAATACAACAGTTACAAATAACTAACTTATTTGGATCGTGCCTTCTAAAGGCATGATGCAAATATCTTACTTTTAAGTTTTTTTTTTTTTTAATATTAAAGCTATATATATATATATGTGTTTGTTTGTAAACATTAAATAATAGACACAATATGTCATATGCATAAAAATTTATTTTTATTAATTTTTTATCATAAATACAAAACAAACTATGATATTAAAGTACAAAAAAATACATAAAATAAATTATTCATCTATGAACCTATAAAAAATAAGCTAAATAAGTTAAAATAAACTAATAACAACATATGCTTTAAATAAATTCTACTCCCATGGTCAACATAGTTCAATGGAGTATTCTCTCTGTGTTCATTCCGAGCTAGACCAATTAACACTTGCACGAAGCTTTAGGTCCTCCTTCACTTTCTACATTGTTGGAACATCAGAAGAGGCAAATTATGGAGTGATGGACACTAGAAGCAGACATAATAAAACACCAACTATTTGCAAAGCAACCAGCCAAAGCCAAAACCAATGGTAAAATAGCCGTGGTGAAATAGCAATTGTATATAGACTAAAATAAGCAAAATAACATAACAGCAAAAATAACCCCAATGTAGGAGCAAGACAACACTTACTTAGCCCTAAAAATATCCTTAAAACATCACTAAATTAGGCATAATTAGCCCCAAAACAGCTCCCAAACAACAAGGAAACATCACTAAATTAGGCTATAACAAGCTTAGCATTCAATTCTAGTTTTTACAAGGCAATGTAGTTGAAAGAAAAGGAGACCTTAAACCAAATGTTAGAAGGGTGATAACCAATCCTCCGATCCACATATATCTTTAGCTTTTCTTGCATTTCTACATCTACCAGACTTCGAGGGACTTCAACTCCTTCAGGGGTAACACCAACCGGTCAAAAAGAAAGAAAACAGATAAAACGTCAATGAGTCCTTAGAAACAAAAACTTTTATTATCACAGCTTTATTCAACAACTTTTATTTTCAATTGAATCACCATTTACTCATTTACTGGTATATTGAAACAAAAATATCACCATAGTTTCACTATGCAATAGTTCATTCAGACCAGCAGGCTCAGATCTTTGGGTGCGGCGGGGGGAAATTATTGTTACATACACATGAAGAGATAATTGAAATGAATTTAATTTGAAGTAAACAAGCCCTCAAAGTAAACCTCTTCAACTCTCCAAAGTAATTCGAATATATACTAATTCTCATAATCACATTAATTAACATTTAACGCAGACACAAGAATAACAAAAACTTCAATACCTTGTCCCCTGTTCAAAAGTTTTCCACAATAAGACAACAAGATGGAGCATAATATTCTACAAATTGAATTACTGCCAATCATCAAATACCATGCAAAAATAAATATAACTGTAATCATCAATCATAAGCAAATCAAAATCAACAAAGAAATTATGGATTAATACTTTAATGAAGAGCACATAGAGAGAAACAAATGGAAAAAAAAAGAAAGAGTGGAAGTAAACATACCTGGAAGTAATGCTAGCATCTTGAGTATTTCGAAACGAATTGAAAACTGGGTAGCATCATTCACTATTAGGAATTGATTGTGGTAATATTAAAATAACAGTAGCTTTCTCCTCAATCTTCTTCAATCTATTCTACATGTCATATAAAAAAAAATTGATCAAGTATGCAAATAATAAAACCAAAATTCAAATTCATTTTATTTTTAAAAAAAACAGAGGAAATCCAAAGGAATAATTAATTAGAACCCTAATTAAATTGGGGCTAAAAATCAGAAGAAAAATTCACTAACAACAACAACAAGCAACACAAATCTGAGAAAAAAATCAACACCCAAAAACAATTATATTAATTCAGCAACAACAACAAACAAACAAGCAACAATTATTTACTTCTTTCGCAGAAAAAAACCCTAGGTCTAACTTGAAGTCAGGGTTTAAAATATAAATTGAATTAAAAGATTTCAAAATTAGACCTTAAAATTAGGTTACACTAGTCGCGAGAAGTAAGAGCGGCAACAGTCGTCGGCGATGAGCTGATAGTGGTGGTTGTTGCGAAAGCACAGCAGCAACAGTCGCGAGAAGCAGGAGCTTTTGTTGGTGCAGCGAGAGCAGGAGAAGTGTCGGCTCAACCTGACCCGTAATTCGTGGTCGACGGTAAGGCAGCGCAGTGGAGCTCGTGGTCGACGGTTTAATGGTGAAGTGAGGATGGGGAAAATGCGAAGTGAGCAAGAGGCTGAATCCTCTTGGATTCTTGCTTCGTGGAGTTAGGGTTTTAATTTTGGAGTGAGGATGGCAGATCGATAGAAGGGGCCGATACTTAAAGAAATTAATTGGGCTGAAGCAATTTTTTAATATTAGTATCGTGCCTAAAATGCTCGATCCAAATAACGGGTTATTTGGATCGTGCATTTTAGGCACGATCCAAATAGCCTTTTACTTGGATCGTGCATTTTAGGCACAATCCAAATAACCCATTATTTGGGTCGTGCATTTTTAGGCACGATCCAAACAAGGAGTTACAAATAAGGATTTTTTTACTAGAGAGTCTTTACGTGTTGGGGATGGGGGGCGATACATCTGTTGTATCTAGCACCATCCATGGATCATCTTCATCGTCCTTCATTCCTTGTGTTCTCTTCTCCGCCTGAGACCAATCTTTCTTGCAAACGCACATCTCGATGCTATTGGGAGAAAGGTGATAGAAGGGATTTTCACCAAATAAAAACCCCTGTCGTAGTATGAGTGGGGGTGTCGAACACGGGGAAGGTACGTTGCACTAATCTAAGCATGAGCGTTGAACAAGCTAGGTCAATGGATGGTCGCGAGAGGCGGTTAGAATTACGAGAATTAACTAAAGCTACACTGTGGAAACAAGAATAAAAAGGGACTAGGGTAAGAGATCACAACTCAAACCACCATGAATTCTGAATCAATCAAACTTAGACTTAGGTCATGGATAAAGGGGAGGTCATTCTAAGATCGCACTACTCTTTCAAGCTAGTGTGACGACCGGGAAGACATATACTACCCACTTTCGTGCGGCGACACGTCTATCAAGCCTTAAACACAAAATCACGAAGACCGGTAACTTTCCCTTGATCGAAGGCCCAAATTTCGTGGTGCTTCCATCAATCGAGCAAAGGAAGTCATCACCCACGTTCACCTTTCGGTCCTTCGGTGGGGATTCTTCAATGAATCCTATGTTAGCTAGACACAAGACTCAACATTACCGAATCCTGAGGTACCGACAATATCACAACCAAGCCTAAACACGACTAAACCACAAACATAGAGGATTTGAGAAGATTACTCAAAACCCTAGAAACTAAACTACTCAAACATAATTAACAATAACATAATTATAACTAAAACTAAAAACATAAATAATAACTAAAATTAAGAACAACTAAATTAACAAACTAAAACCTAAAACTAAGAACAACTAACCTAACAACTAACAATTAAACATAAAACTAAACTAACACCAAAACCTAAATAAACTACCAACTAAAACCAACAAGAAACAAATAAATCACTAAAACAACAAACAAATAACAAACATAAACAACTAAACTAACAATTAAACAATAAAAAGCAAGAAATCAAAGCAATAAAAGAAAGCAATAAAGTACCTTGAAGATTGAAGAGCAAGCTAAGAAGACATTGAAGAACAAAAATACATAAATCAAAGTGTTTGATACCAAACAAATCTAAAGGGTACAAAGCTAGGCTAAGGTGAGAGAAGAGACTCTCACGAGCTCCAATCTAGGGTTACAAGACGAGCTTTCAAAGTATATATACACTAGTAATTTACAAAGCAAAAACACAGCCAGAAAACGCGAGAAAACAGAGCAGCCAAAAGGAGCGGCCGTGCAAGAATGAGGAGCGACAACTCCGTTAGAGGAGTGGTCGTTCAAAGAAGAGGAGCGACCGCTCCTTTGGTCGGCTGCTTAATTCTTCATTTCAGAGCTTGGGCGCGACCGTGCTACTAGGGAAGCGACCCCTTCTTTTGCAAAAAGCCTCTAACGTGCCTTGGCTCAGATATCCAATGCTAGAATGACTCGTCGAATTCCATGAAGTATGAGTTACCTACAAAAATGGGAAAACGACCAAAAAGGAGTAGCACATAGCAAGAATAATGTAAAATAGCCGAAGCACAACTAAACTACAAAAAGGAAATAAAAATGATAAAATGAAATAAGAAAAGGGAAAACTAAGCTATAAAACTAACCTAAAAGCTAAGAAAAACACTAACAAAAAGTCGGTTATCAAAAGGCTGGATCTTTTTTCGTCTAACACTCTTCTACCTGCACTAAAAGCACACTCGGAGGCAACAGTTAAAGCTGGAATTGCAAGGACATCTTTTGCAATTCTAGCTAAGATAGGAAATTCATTAAAATGATTTTTCCACCATTTAAGTATGTGGAAATCATCGTTAGTTTCAAATTGATACGATAAATAACCATCAACATTACTACCTGAAGCACCTGCGGATGATGATTTTGTTCGTTGTTTCTTTAAGATTGAAGAAAGGAAAGGGTCCCACCTGCTTTTAGATTGTCTAGGAACTCCAACCGATTGTGATTGGTAAATAGATGCGTAATGATCATAAAGTTGTTCTAAAATATTTATACACTGTAATACATAAGCGTTAACATCAAATGCTAATTCTAAACATTCATAATAAAAAGTTAACAAATTTTTCAAACCATCAAGTTTGACACCGGGGGTCCAATATGGCTGCAACAACATAAATGTGAGGAAATTCACCAAAATAAGTATACCATTTTACCATCATTCGCGACAAGATGTCGGAAATGTTCTGAATGTCGCCGGCATTTTTTATAGAGTTTACAATTTTAATGCTTTCTAAAATAACCTGATGAATATTAGGCTCATAAATAAGAGAAAAAACTTTTGTAGCACTGTTAAAAGTGCTAAGAACTTCACAAATAACACTGACAACGCTCCAATGATCATTCGTAATCAATTCATTTTCATTTGTACAAGTTTCACTATATATTACTATTAACACATCACGATACCTAATCGCGTTTGTCAACATCTTATATGTTGAATTCCAACGGGTAGGAGTATCCAACCTCCAAACTTTTTTTCTTAGACCTTTTTGGTCGCACAACTCCTTATACCTACGCTTAACTCTATGGGTAACTCTAAGCCACTTAGTTACATTCCTAATGGGTTCTAACAAAGGCTGTAATTCTTTCATGCCTTCTTGAACACATAAATTATGAATATGTGCACAACATTGGACATGCAATAACTCGCCATTAAGCAACAAGGGTAACTCAGGATCAGATTTTAAGAAGTCTACGGCCCTTTTGTTAGCATTTGCGTTGTCTAAGGATAAAGAAAAAAAATTGTTAATAATGTGCCAAGTTCTTAAAACATTTGTAATACGACATTTAATATTATATTCACTATGACTTTCCTCCATTGATTGAAAAGCAATAATACGCTTTTGTAAAAAGCAGTCGCCATCAATCCAATGAGCAGTGATACATATAAATGGTTCCACAATTGTGGAACTCCATGTATCACTGGTCAGACTAAAACGACCTTCATATGTTCGAAACATTTCAATCATATAAGCTCTATGTTCCAAGTATAATTGTTGAGTATGACGCTTAAGGGTATTCCTAGGGACTCTTCTATATGCAGGTTGCAAAGCCATTCTATTTAACTCCTCATACTCGGGGTCTTCGGCAAAATTAAAAGGTTTTTCGGTATTAATAAATAAAAGGCATACCTGCGTCGGGCATGTTAGAAGCATACCCGTGTAGTTGAGTTTGGCTGGTTCCATCGCTTGACTCCGCGCCTTTCCGGCCCCAATCTATGATCTCGTGAAAGGTGTCGTGCCAAGGTTCCGGTTCCATCGCTTTTTTGCCATTTGTATTGTTTGGGGTTTTCTGTCTTATTGACATCCCGACAAACTTTACAAATAGCGTTAAATTTATTAGGCTCATTGGTTTCAACTTTATCGTAGTATGGCCATACCCATGACCCTTTACGACCAGTGCTGCCCTGGGTCGATGGCCCGGAATCATCTTCACCTTAATTTAAATTTTAAAGTTATCAATATCACATTATTTATTTCTTATAAATCATAATTAATATACAACTTTATATCATTATATTTTATATTTATACTTCATATTTATAATCACCTTAATCTATAATCCTATTTATTTTTATACTTACTAATTTCCATGTATAAATCCTTATTGAAAACGAATGCCGACTGGATAGAATTTCAGGTAAGAGAGGTGTGACACAATGGTCAACTTAAATACCAAATCTTGGCTAGACAGATTCTAGGCTTCTGTTTCAACCAACTAACCAATCAGATTGTAACCTTATGATTAAACTTGAAAGTTCATACATACCATTTTTAAAAATACTCAGCAATCCCAAAATAATAATATTTTATAATTTCAAAATAAATAATTATTATAATAACCTTTATTATCAACAAAACATATATTAAATCATGTATCACATATATAATTTTAGTTCTTAGCATATATTAAAATCATGTATTACATATATAAGTTTAGTTCTTAACATATATTAAAATCATGTATCACATATATAATATTAATTCTTAACATATATTAAAATCATGAATCACATATATAATTTCAATTCTTAACATATATTAAAATCAATATCACATATATTTTATTAGTTCTTAGCATATATTAAAATCATGTATCACATATATAAATATAATATTAATTCTTATTTCTTAACATATATTAAAATCATGAATCAAATATATAATTTCAATTCTTAACATAAAATAATAATAATAATAAAATGCATAACATTACCTCGGGTTGGATGACGGGGAGGAGGAGGTGGCATTGTGGAAGACGATTGTCTCGATTGTTGTGACGAAGGATCCACAAAATCTGTGTCGTTTTCCAACTCCTGAACAAATGATTCCGTATTTATTTCAAATGAACCAATATTTTGATCATCATTTCCACCACCATTACGACCACCACTACCACTAACTCCACCATTACGGCCACCACTTTGTCTACCATACCCTCTTGAAGCCATTTTCTTTCTTAGAATATATTAATATAAGGTAGAAGTTTTTTTTTTTAAATTTTAAATTGTACAAAAACTAAACAAGATAAATGAAAGTTAGAAATTTAGAATTAATAAGAGAATGAGAGATTGAGACTTGAGAGATTGAGAATTGAGAGAATGAGAGATTGAGAATTGAGAGTTGAGAGAATGAGAGATTGAGAATTATGAGGATTTTGGATGAAAGATGAGGGATATTTATAGGAGTAAAAAAGGGGGGAAGGTTAAAATTTAAAAAAAAAATAATAAAAAAAAACCCTGCAGCCTTTAACAGCAACTAGCCGTTGTGTGGTAACGGCTAGTAATTCGCACGGGCGGGCCAGCTTTCGGGCTGGGCTGGGTTCGAGTTGGGTTACGGGTCGGGCTGGGTTTTGAAACCACGACCCGTGACCCACCCGTCTGGGAACCAGGTCGGGCCAGGCTGGTCACGGGTCAAAGCTGGCCGACCCATGCGGGCCAAAAAACGGGCAGATTCCGGGCCGGGCCGAGCCGACCCAGTCCATTGGCCACCTTTAAATAGAAGGCAAAAACAAAAGAAAGAGTTCAGAAATTACCAACTAAAGGAAGCTCAATCCAATTACAAATGAGAACGATGAAGTTATTGTCTATCTCTCTCCTACAAACTCTCTAAAATGATAAACCCTAATCTAATAGCATGCCAATGAATCTGAAAATGTCTTTAAAGTGTGCTTAGTACATCAAGGGGGAAAGATTGGGTATTTATACCCCAAAGAAATTAACCCTAAGTAAAGTTAAAAGCCTGTAAAAAAAGTTGTCCTGATAACTCAGAGCGGGCGCTCTAAAATATAGAGCGTCCGCTCTAACATCTTGACATAAAAATCAAGTCCACTGGGAGCATCGGAGCGGGTGCTCTAAAATTTAGAGCGTCCGCTCTGATGTCTCGGCAAAAATAGGCCAGAAGTAGGGCGGATTAGAGCTTCCGCTCTAAGAAGATTGCACAGAGAGCTGATCTTGTAAGGCTCATAACTTTTGATGTAGACCTCTGATTGGAGCTTGTAATATACCGATGGAAAGCTCTTGAACTCTAGTTTCCAACGCATTCGGCCCTGAATCCAAACAATGTCTATAACATAAGTTGTACCCAAGATAGAGGAGGGCGACGAATAGTTGGCTTTGATTTATCTCGCTCCTCTTTTTTATTCCCATCACTCTCCTCCTTGACTTGCCTCCCACGTATAGCCCGGATCAGGGACGTGAAATAAGTAATCCGCAATTCATAAGAAGGTATAAGTTCCATAGACTTAGGTGGGTTTGAATAAGGGGTAAAATACCGCCAAAATGACTCAAAATGCACTACGACAACTAAAAAGCCTAAAAAGAGAAAAACTAAGATGAAAAGAAATAAAATAATGGACCAACAAAGGCTTTAATTGGGGAGAAAACGGGGTATAAAAGAGGTCATAAAGGCCGCTTATCACCCATCATCAATGAACTCAACATCAACACCGTGTCTCAACAGTCAGATTTGAGGACTAACATCATCTCTTATCTGAGAGACAATTAACCACCCCCTGAAGAAAAGGAACAAGCTAAGGTAAAGGCCCTCAATCGGAACTTCCTTTGGTATAACCAACAGTTATACAAACTTTCTTACACTCATCCACTACTCAAGTGTGTCACCCCGAAGGGAGGAAGCCATATCGTACAAGAAATACATGAAGGGGTGTACGATATTCATGAGGGAGCATGCACCATTGCAAGCAAAACTCTCAGGACAGGTACTACTGGCCCTCCATTAGGAAGGACGCCTTAACCCTCGTCCAAAAATGCAAGCACTGTCAGATGCATGGGGACATCCCGCGAAGGCTTTCACAAGATCTGGCAGCCATCATCCCCACCTTTCCATTCGACAAATGGGGAATGGACATACTCAAACCTTTCCCACCAGCAGTAGCCCAGAAGAAGTTCCTCTTGGTAGTTGTAGACTACTTCACCAAGTGGATTGAGGCCGAGGCATTAGCGAGCATTACTGATAAGTAGGTCAGGCAATTTATATGGAAGAACATCATCACTCGGTTTGGCATCCCCAGCATGCTCATCTCAGATAATGGTATTTGACAGTGGAACTAATCGGGAATATTGTTCTCAATTTAGCATTCAGACGAGATTCACATCCGTAGGCAGGCCTCAAACTAACGGCCAAGCCAAAGTTGCCAACAAAATCATACTGAAAGGAATCAAGAATCAGCTAGAAGGAACCAAGGGATCATGGGTTGATGAGCTACCAGGAGTCCTCTAGTCAGCTCGGACAACTAATAAGGAAGCAACGGGCCACACTCCCTTTTCCTTGGTGTATGGTAGTGAGGCAGTCCTTCCAGTGTAAGTAGGGATACCCTCACCTAGGATCACATACTACGAGTACGAGAAAAATGAAGAAAAGAGGAAGGTAAATCTAGACCTCCTACCCGAGACAAGAGCTGGTGCTCTTCTCAGATCAATCACCTACAAGCAAAAGATAACTAGATACTTCAACGAGAGAGTGGCCCCTCGGCCAATTAATAAAGGTGATTGGGTCCTCCAGAAATTCGAGGCCACTAGAATAAGACCTACTGAAAGAAAGCTAACCCCTAATTAGGAAGGTCCATATCAACATAAAGAGGTTATCAGGCCAGGCTCTTATAGACTATAAGACGAAGAAGGTAGGTCATTGCCTCGGCCATGGAACACAGATAATTTGAAGATGTTCTATGGTTAAGTCCTTTCTGAGTAACAATTTCAAGCTTTTGTCTCAAACAAAACATGTAATTGGGGGCATAGGATATCTAAGCAATGTAAGAAATTACACCTTTTGTTTAAAGAAATGCCATAACTAAATATCAAAAGCACATGTACTCAGAAAAAAGCAAAAAGCCATTACTTGTATTAGTTAACTAAATTTCACTTACAAAAAGTTAGCTAAACTTTCTACAAAATAAAAATGTACAAAATACAAGACTAAATAAAAGGAGGATCAGGCTGGGACTCGGCATTAGGATCAGTAGGGGAAGGGTCGGCGTTCTTCTTCGACCGACGCTCTCTCTTAGGATCTCCCACCGCTTGGTCCCAAAAAGGTCACAAGAGTTACTTCTTATTCCCGTGTTTGATCTCTTTCATCCCTGTCCTGCTCGTTGTCATTTATGTTGAAGAAAGGTTTTGAACCCTGTAGAGAATGAAGAAGGGCAAAGGATCTTCATCTCAACAGTTCTTCTCGAGGCTCCACTCTCCCCCCTGAAAAGGAAGGCCTCATCCTAGCTATCTTCACCAAGCTTGGCAGCAAAAGGGTCGACCTCAACAACATCAACCTCACCATGACCCTCCAGATGATCAACAACATCAAATTCCTTCTCAAGTTATTGCATAAGTTGATCTTTCATCTGGTCTTCATCCTCTTAACGCAGGCGCTTATACTCAGCTTCAATTTCATCCTTCTTCTTAGCATATAGATTGCTGAGGGCCTGGAGCATTCTCTCCTTCACCATCTGACCCTCCACATCAATAGCTTCCAGACTTATGTCAGCAATGTATTTAGAAGCCTCCTTAGTTTCCTTTCAGCTGTGGATGAGGGTGTCTCGGCAGGGTAACAATTTCATATCTTCCCACCGCTCATCATAAAAGTTGTGGGTCATCTCATCGAAAGTCCCAAGGAGGGCAATTACCCGCTCCTTTTTCCTCCTTAGCTATCTCTCGGCTATCCGACAATTCTTTCTCCAACTAGACCTTCTCCTCCCTCAGCCTGTTCAAGACTTCATTATGACGAAGCAAGGCATCAGACGCCTCCTTCTTGACTGCATTAAGCTCGGCTCGGAACGCATCTAACTTAGCCTGCTTAGGCGAGGCTGCTGCTAGTTCAACTTTGGCACCCTCCAACTCAACCTGTATGGAGGACAGTTCAGCACTTAGAGTCGACTCTTTCTTCTCCAAAGACTGAATCCTTTCCAGCAATATTTTCTTCTCAACCCTTATGGCATTTAGCTCAGTAGAAAGGGCATCCACATCCATAGAAGCAACGTCACAAAAATGCTTGGATAGGGTATGCAGTCGCACCGACATCTGCAAACAAGGATTCGGTCAACATCTACATAAAAGAAGACTAAGTGAAGAAAAAGAAAGGTCGGGAACTTAACTCCAGCCAATTCTCATGAAGGAAATCAACATGCTCCATCCCCAAACGCCTCAGTTCCTTTTCATCCTCGGACAAGCAAATCAACTTCATGCCTTGGTTGATCCCACATGACTTCTCAGCCAAAGACAACCGAGAGAAAGGAATGGCATACCCCACTGGAGGTGGCAGCTTCACCTTCGTTCTTTCCTTGTCATGCTTATGAACATAAGCCTCAGCCTTGGCATGTTTAGGGCCCTCAGGAACGTGCTCCGTATAAGAGGACGCCTAGGCATCAATAGGACGGCTCCCCCCGGCCTTGACAGCTTCCTCAGGCGAACGATCACCTATCAACTCGGACAGGTTAAAGAGATCATTGTTATCCTGGATATCGAGAGGATCGACGACATCCTTGGGTACAACCTCTGAATGAAAGGCCCGCGGTCGGCTCGCCTAACTTGATCTAGGGGCAGCTCCGGAAGCAGGTCTCTTACCTTTCATGGACTGACCAGGGTCCTGAATAAGGAAGGGTAGATAAGTCAGGATGAAATACAATCTTCTCCAAAAGACAAAGTACTAAAGAGGGAATACCTCAGGAGCGGGCAGAACTTTCATCTCCCCCTTCTTAAGGGACCTCCGCAACCTCACAGCCTCTAGAACAGTCGACGTTATCCTCCTCGACATATCGTCGTGTAGTCTCTTGAAGGCTTCCTCTGCAAGAAAAACAATGGAAATTTGATTATCGAGAACTAAAACAACACTAAGAATGTAATCTTAGAGGTATACCCTTCGGATAGTATTGGCTCAGCGCCAGAACCTATAGGAAAAGTTCATCCTTAAAACCTTATCATCGGGAACCGAATAGTCGGGAAATTGGGCATAAGTCCCATTCCTTTAGATCTGCTTGTAAGCCTGTAAATAACAAGCAGCCACGGCCCCTTCCTGATTCAGCACAGGGACTCCAAAATTAAGGATAAGGTTCGACTCAGGCACCGGTTCAAGGTATCTCCTCTAAAAACAAATACAAAAGTCATACCTGAAATTTTTATGACTACTCGGCAAACAAGAGTAGACTCAGTACAATTCCCTCATCCCAAAACGCCACAAGCCTCTTCCATGCTGCTTGGTGTCGCAGGCCATTAGTTTGAAGACGTTCTGAAACAAGTTCAATGTCAAAGTAATATCCAACATGCTACAGATGACCATTAAACAAGAAATAGCGTACACAGTGTTCGGCACTAATTGGGACAAGGAAAGATTGTATGCTTGGAGAATCATTACCCAGGCCGGAGATAGGGGGAACCTGACCCCAGCTTTCAGCTGTGCCTCATACACAGCCATGCAACCAAAAGGTCGGTTGAATATAGTACTTTCTACTAAAGGCTTGTAAAATTGGAATGGCACCTTCAGACCATACTACACATGGAAGTATCCGAAGTTCCTCTCTAGCAACCTCCAGAACTTCTTCCGTATGAAGTATGCTCCGGGGCCATATCGAGGAGCCTCTCGGCCACTAGTACCAGGTGCCTCGTCATTATTCCCAGGATCACCCTCATCATTACTCGGCTCGTTACTATCATTCAGCTCTTGTTCTTCACTCAGCCCTTCTCCAACATTGATTTGGTCATCCTTGGCAGCCATCCTCACTGCCCCTGTTTCCAACATACGGTCCAAGTAACCATGTTTAGGACCACACATGGCTAGGGAAACCTCCCAAGGAAAAGGCGACCTCTCGGAACCATCCTCGGACTCGGCTCCCTCACTTTCTGAGCCATTCGAGGAGGATAGAGGAAGGGCCTCAGCCAGATCAGAACACTCAAGCAGCCATGCATAGGCTTTCACCACTACATGACCACCCACTCTTATATATTTCCCTCCCCAAATTTGGGGGAGGAGAGGCGGGAGGAGTAATCTGCTTAGATAAAGAGCCATGCATATCCATGGCTCGGACTTATGACAATACTGAGCAGCATCACTTACTGCCTTATTACAAAGGAAAGAAAATAAAAGAAAAGGGAAGAAGAGTACCTGAAGAAAAGCTCCTTTAAGGTTGATATTGAGTTCCAGAATAAGAAAAGGAGATCCTCTGTCACTTTCTCGAGAACTTGACCCACTAACAATTAAAAATTGTGAATGCCATATGAAGACAAAGTCTACGCATTTATAGTAAATGGAAAAGACATGAATCAACACCTTCCAAAATGACACGACCCTTCGGAAAAAATGGATCGCTTCGCAAAAAAGGCCAGGGTCGGCAATCTATCAAGGGAGCACCCTCGGCCAAGTAGCCAAGTCAGGCTACACGTCCCTCCACTCGGCCAAAAGGGATGTTTCCCATCCTAGCCGAGAGAAGTGAAAATACAACACCATTCAACATGGTTAAGGCCAGGGTCGGCACTCTATCAAGGGAGCACCCTCGGCCAAGTAGCCAAGTCAGGCTACCCGTCCCTCCACTCAGCCAAAAGGGATGTCTCCCAACCTAGCCGAGTGTCGAGCAAATACAACACCATTCAACATGGTTAAGGACAAGGTAGGCACTCTACCAAGAGAGCACCCTCGGATGGTTGGCCAAGTTAGGCCACAAAAACCTTACACTCGGCTTAAAAGGGTGTCCACCATCCTAGCCAAGTGTCGAGAAAACCACTCAACATGGCGAAGGCCAGGGTTGGCACTCTACCAAGGGGGCACCCTCGACCAAGTAGCCAAGTTAGGCTACACGGCCTTCCACTCGACTTAAAAGGATGTCAACCATCCTAGCCGATAGTGTCGAGGAAACCACTCAACATGATGAAGGTCAGGGTCGGCACTCTACCAAGGAAGCACCCTCGGCTAAGTAGCCAAGCAAGGCTACATGTCCCTCCACTTAGCCAAAAGGGATGCCTCCCATCCTAACCAAGTGTCAAACAAACATATCGTCATCCAACAAGATAAAGGTTAGGGTCGACACCTTGCCAAAGAGGACACCCTCGGCTAAAGTAGCCGAGTAGCATTACGTGCGTTCACACTTGGCCAAAGTGGATAACCCCTCTTGGCCGAGTGGACAAGTAAGGTCACATGCCTTCTCACTCTGGACAGTCCTTCTTCACAGGTTAGGATGGGAGACATATGTTTGTTCTACACAGGTGGGTATTCGAACAAACATATGGGAGACCAATAAGGTCACATATGAATATCCTCCCATCCTAACCGAGCCCTTAGCCAAATTCATATTCTACACAGGTGGTGAAAACGTATTATTACAACTTTAAGCTTTATCATACTAAGTAATACTATACCCAAATTCTAATCAACCGCACCTCATCTCTTATCAAGTGTTAATATACTTTTCAATTCTTATACCTCTTTGTTTATTAGATCCTCACCAAATAATTGTTCATTTTACTTCAACTTAAAATTCATACATCACACTCATTTATTTTGTAGAGATACATTCACCTTGTTCTCATTACCTCACAGCTCATATTGGAGATAATTCTCTCTAATTCCTATATTTCATAGACTCATATCTATTCCCTTAATATTGCAACTTCTTGTTGCGTCAAACTCATCCAATCAATATTTTACATTTGCTTATTTCATATTTAAAAAAACTATTAAGATGCCAAACTAGTTTTAAAAAGGAAGATTGGAAACTAATAATCCCACCTTTCAAACTTATCCCACTAATAATCCCACCTTTCATAAATCCAAGAATAATGCCACCTTTTCATATCGTATTCATCTGTTGGACCTTTTAATAATATTAACCTGATTTAAGGTTAATTTTGGAGGTCTGTTGGGCTTAGCAAGCCAAATTCAGCCTCACGATTGACTTGGCACATGATTATAAGCCCAATAGACCTCTAAAACTAACTTACATTAGGTCGGTATTGTAAAAAGGTCCAACAGATGAATACGATATGAAAAGGTGTGATTATTCCTGGATTTATGAAAGGTGGGATTATTAGTTGAATAAGTGCGAAAGGTGGGATTATTAGTTTCCAATTTTCCATTTAAAAATCCTTCTCAATTTAGATCAAAATATATATCTTTTAATTTAAAGGTATTTTTATATATTATTTAATAAAAATTTATTCAAAAACATACTTTTATAAACCTTAATTTGAATAGTTTTTAAAATAAAACCCGTTTCAAGACATTAACTTTATGTAAACTTTAATTTAAACAATAACCATTTATAAAACCAATATGAAAAATATTGTTTTATGTAAATTCTCATTTCGAAAACTAATTCGCGTCAAACCTTAATTTAATATATTGTATCACTTTAAAGTTTTGTTCAAATATCATTTCATCTAATCCTTCGCCAAAATTCTATATAAAAACCTTAGCTCGATGCCATATATAACCTTGCAATGTATTAACCCATAAATCATCGAAAGCCAATTTCATAACATAAGTATTAGGTCATAACATATTCATAACTCAAATATTTATATGGGACATACTCATGTTCCGTTCCAAACAATAACTCGTAATATATGATTATACTCACACCTTAAGTACTAGCCCACTCATAGTCCATAAAAAAAATAATGTCCATAATTATTCATTCGTATATTCATATCTTGGGTACTAGCCCATGGTTATTTTATAACCCAAACATTACTCATAATTGATTCACAATCCAATCATTTAATCTTACATTATATTTCTAACTTAATATGAATCCAAAAATATTTCATAACCCAAATGCTACTCTGAAAGGTTGAATATACTCATGAAGGGGGTGAATTGAATATTTGGTGAAATGATTACGAATTTAAAATTTTCTTGTTTCTTGATTTTGAACCAGTTATGGTGGTTCCTGCAGCGGATATGAAATGGAAAACAATAAAAACATGAACACTAAATTTAACCAGGTTCGGCGAAACTCAAGGCTACATCCTCCTCCCCTATGCATATTATTGATTCAACTCAGAATAACAAGATTACACACTCAACTCGTTCCAAACTCATGGAACCAAAAACCCTACACTCAACTCTAAATGTCCTCTCACTCATTTTTGAACTCACAAACACCTCCCAATCTTAAACCCCTTTGTTGAAGACGAATTACAACAATAACACTCTAATGTTACTTTCTTACAAAGCTTAAAGAGTAAAGTTTAAGCTTTAAGATTGTGTTTGTGTTTGATCAAAAGTATTATGGCTTGTGTGTTTCTTATCTCTCAAATGTTTCTTACTCAATATTTTTAGGAGAAACAATTATACTCTATGTTTTCACCACTATATTTTTCTAACACACTCATGAGACATAAATGCTTACTATTTATATATAGACTGAGAAACTGATTAAAAAACCCATCACAAGGAGAGGGAAAATCAGTTTTCAAAAACCCTTTGAAAAAAGACGGGAAACAGTCTATCTTGTTCACAACAACCTTTTAAGAAAGTTTGTTATGCTCAAAATGATTTTCCAATAATATTTTCAAGTGGGTGTAATGCTCATCCAAGTCTTGAAAGTCTTCTATAGAATATCTTCAATCTTTAATCTGGTCTTTAGTACTTCGGACAATTATACTTGTTGCACAACTAACATGGTTAGGACATAACTAGTAAAATATGTAACTGTTAAAAACACAGGGAACACTACAACTAGTTCCGTACCAGTATACACAATAAAGTTCAAATACTTATTCCCGGTAATATCACATATTATCAATCATGAATAAATGCAATCAATACAAATATTCAAACTGGAAACAACTCATAGCTGGTTTTGACCAACTACATAGCTCTTCTAAAGACACTATTGTTCCCTGTCAAAGTTTTTCAGCATTTGTCATCACTCAAAACGAAAAAGGGTGTCAACAAATTCTCAACAAATTCCCCCTTTTTGATGCTGACAAACCTAAGTGAACAATTGAAATTTCCTACTAACAGCAAGTTAGAAACAGAGAATTCCAATCTCAACACTCTAAGTGCAGAACCACTCAGAGCACTCACTCAGATTCAAAACGAAACAGCTAACTAATTCAACTGTTTCCTAGAAAGGAAAAATTGCAAAAATTTAAAATATCCTATTCTAAACTACTAAAAAACAACTCTATACTCTAAACTCTATACACTAACTATTTTTTTATTTTATTTTTACTAGACTCAATCTAAACAACTAATTAGACTAAGGCTTCAACTTATACTATTTTTGTCGTTTTGGCATCACTAAAAAGTAAGCCCTAACACAAAAAATTATGCACAAGAAATCGTTTCTATCCCAATAATGATTCAAGAACCATTAAACAGGTAACCATGCTGCAAAAATAGAGTTGGTTAGGCAACTCACAATCCATAAACCAGAAGAATTAACAGTTTCCAAATTAAAATAGCAAAGTAAAAAAGAACAGAATAAAAAAACATACAAACCAAATTGTTTTAGGGATTGGGGGAAAAAGTTCAGCAAAAACAGTTATAAAAGAGTTTATAATATAGATGGGGACAACAAAAGAAAGACTTCATCATCACTCTTCATCATCCTCACCTTCATCTTCTTCAACATCCTCAGATTCATCCTTCTTGCTCTTAGAAAAACAGCATCGTCTTCCATCTCAGCATCATCAGTGGTTACCTTTGCAGAACCAGAAGCATCAAGCAACTTTGTCTTGATTACAGCCAGGTCCTTTTCCAGAGAAGAGACCTTCCTCTTGTAGCTTAAGGTAAAACTTTGTAGCAAGTCCATCTTCTTGTTGAGTGTTTCATCCTGATTATCTAGGTGTTTCATCAAATTGACATCTAAGCTGGTTCCTAAAACCTTCTTCTTCTTCTTGGCTGGGTTAATATCCTCCTCCTCTAGGTCCTCTAAGTTTAGAGGTGTCCACATCCAAGCCTTTCTGCTATAGAATGGTCTTGGTGAATACTTAGATGGGAAACACCTCTCCAGAAAGATTGACATTGTGTTGTGCAAGGTCAGAGGTGATTAAAGAACAATAGGGTAAAGAAATATGAGAGGATTGAGAACAGTGCATCATGTGGGCTAGAATAATGGCGGGTCGGTTGATTTTGACTCTTTTGAGCAAAACGTACATGAGTTCCAGTTCCATAAATCTAACTACCCCTCTACCTTGAGCTCTAGGAATTAACAGCTTATTGCACAAAGAATGAAGAGCCAACACAAGTTGTAATAACTCGAAATTTGGGGCCAGAAAATTTCGCGATTATTAATGTTATTTTATTTATTTTAAGTCCAAAAGGCCCATTATTTGGACTGTTTAATCTTATATCTTTCAGCTTATCTTGAAATTGGGCCTATGACCCAATTTCCTCCCTCTTGACCGGCCCCTTTGTTCATGGCCAATGGTTATGTTCTTTTTATTTCTTTTTGGGTTATTGTTATTTAGGTAAGCCCATAACTAATTTCCTAATTAGGAACCCTAAATGTACCTACCATATGCTAAGTCTCCCCATTGAGCCCAACAACCCCTATTTCTTTCTCTCTTCTCACGGCCCCCCTTATTTTTTTTTGTTTAATTTATTTATCTTTGGTTCCTTATATTATAAATAGAGAACAAGCTCCTAACCTAATTCTTTTTGCATATTTTCTAAACTCACAAAGAAAAACCCTAAAGTTTCCTCTAAGCTTGGCCGTGTAATTTTCGAACTCAAATGAGGTTTTTCGATTTTCTTGCTAGATCCAGGTAACTAGACTAACCCCATTGAATCTGGTAAAGTTTTCTATATAATTAATTAGGATTAAAACTAGGAAAATAAAAAGAATTAGTATCATGTTTAGGGTCAAGAATTTCGAACCATATAATATGTTTGTTCATGTTATTTTCTTGATATATTATGTAATCTTTGTGGATCTTTATTTATTTTAATTAATTCTATGCATGAAATAATTTATCTAATTATGTTTATATTGAATAATTGCATGATAATTATTAAATCTTGAATCTTGAGATTTTCGAGTGTTATATATGAATTTAGATGATATTTTTATGATGTTTTCTTGAATTAAATTGATGAATATGATTAGTTAATTGATTAATTAAAGTCTTGAATTAAAATTATTATTTGTTCATTTTATTTAAAAAAAGTCGAGTGGCATGAAGTATAAAAGGGATATAAAAATCTAATTTTTATGATTAATCTTGAATTAATAGGTAATCTTGAATTTAATCTTTAATTTAATCTTGGTTTAATCATATTATTGTAAATTCTTGAAATTAATCTTGATATTATTATTCCCCCTAAAAGCCGTGTGGTTTATGTTGTAAAAAGGATTGGTTTTGATCTTATTTTGATTCATGTTGTATGATTTAATGTTCAAAGCATGATTTATTTGTTTTAATTAAGTTTATATGATCAATTATTGATAATTATATTTATTGAATTAATTGTGTAAATTTTCGGTATTTCCACATGAAATTTTCGAGTGGAACAAAAATATGAAAAGTAGGATTTTTATCATGTTTTATGTAATTTTGATGATAATTATTGATTTACATGATTTATTGTAATTTAAATGATTTTATTTAATTAATATATGATTATTTGATGAATTTATTTAATTGTTATTTTATTAAAATGTCGAATGGACTAGAATAGTTTTGATCAATTTTAGTTTAATTTTTGACTTATAATAATATTAGAAGGTAATTTTAGGAATTAATATGATTAAAGGAATTAAAATAATTGATAAGGATAAATTGTAATATGAAGGAAAGTAACAATATGAATAAGAAGGAAGGAAATTGTAACAGCCCCGGAAATTCGGACCCTTTTTCCTTCCTTTATAAAACTTAGATTTTACTAAAATCATAGCCCGAATTTCTAGAGTTGCTACTCGTACGCCCACCTCTGATAAGAAGTGGGTATACGAATAAGTAAAAGCAGGATCGTAATGTTTTCAAATTCCAAAATGGATTTCATTCATAAGTACCAAAGCCGTACAATGTTTAAAACCAAAATATTAAAAGTTAAAATAACTTATTACAAGTTGTTCAGCTAATGCATAAAGCCTATGATCGAAGGGTTTAGCTAATTCCAACAGGCATTCCTCATCGGCCTCAAACAAGTAAGTCATCCTACTACTCACCTGCACAAAAACCCCGAAGGAAAAACAACAAACAAACAATAACACAAAAAAATCAGAAAAACTGAGTATGATCGACTCTACCCCGTAAAACGGTTTTGGTTTAAAAACAGTTTGACACACAAGAAACATAGAACATCGGTTGAACCAATATTTATCCAATTCACAAATTTTAGAGCAATTATTATCCAAGATTATTTAATTGGGAAAGTGAACGCGATAGGGCCTGTTTCATCCCGTCACGGACTTTTCGGCCTGGCCTGCAGCTTGTCGACAGAGTGTCCCGAGTGTATACACCCCTCACAGAACTAATGCGTATCCGCAAGTGCGCGCCAGAAGTTCAGGAGGAGGACGAAAGCAAATTATAACAGTTACAAAGTTTCAACGACGATTCAACACATGTCCGACCTATTGCGTGTCCACCACAACAATAGGCCCACATTGGGTACTCCCCAATGAGACACCGTTCATCACCCTAATAGGTCGTCACCGTTCGGGCTACTTTCCCTTTGAAGATTGTTTCACTTTAAGTTTAGGTTCATTTGGTTTAGAAAATCATTTGAGTGAGAACAATAACCTCAAAATAAATCAATCAAACCAAACTCCGTACTTTAAGAATTCTCCATGAGAATCAAACCATAAGGCAACTGTGCCAATCCAAATTCAACAACTCAATAACTCATCGTTCATTCGTGATAACCACTTATACTTCTTAAATCAAGGCAAGTTCAAACATTCACCAATCCATAACCAAAATTCCATGACGTAAATAGTTCATTAAACAATTGAATCGCTAAGAGCGTCAAGCTTTTCAAAATTATGTGCATAGGAGAAAATTTCGAAATTAGTATACTTATACTCACATTTTTCGAAAGTACACATGTACATATATACTAATAATTTTCGAAATTAGTAGAATAAAGTTTCATAAAACATTTGGAGATTTTAAATTACAAAAATCATAATATAAATACATGGCATATTTTTCGAAAATTTGAAATTATAGTTTCAATTCATGAACATTGATTTTCGAAAATTTCAGACTTTATAAATAAGATAAATAAGCTTATTTTGGACATCTAATGGGTATTTCGTACACAAATTTTATGGACTAAAACACATGTACACAACCCTTAGTCCAAAAGCAAGTTTTATTTTGATTTTCGAAAATAACGAAAGCATAAATAAGCTATTTTAAAAGTCTGGACAGCAACTAAAGTTGGCATAGAATGCCTTTAAAACCATCACATTAGCCCTCAAAAACATGGCTAAAAACATTCCTTGAATGCCCATGCATTCACACAAAAATACTACTACTATGCACACAATTAATCATAATTTTACGTCATCTAAACAACCTTAAAAACAATAACTAAAACGACTACTAAAACATGCATATAACTTCTACTAAAGCATAAATAAACATAACTATAAAGCATTAAAACTACGCTAGAACATAAAACTAAGCATGCTAAAACAAAAGGCGTAAACTAATCTATCCTAAGCATACAAGAACCTAAGGCTAAGAAAGCGGTAGACATCGAAGCATACCTCAACGTCTGGAAGGCTACTTTAAGATCGCTCCCTCCTTAGAAAATTAGACTCAATTCTCTCGGTTATTCTTCCGTGAAAACTTTTCACTTGTTACTCCTCTTTTATTAGAGGAGAAGTGGAAGAAATGTTGAGAGAATTGTGAGGAGTAAGGATGGGTGAAGGAGGCTATTTATAGGATGGGAGGGTGTAGGAAAGTTGTAAACTTTCCATGTGGGACAAGTGGTGTGTGGTGGTGGTGGTGTGCCGTGAGAGAGGGGGGATAAGGGGGGTGAGTGGTGGTGAGCTTGCCTAGGAAGTTGTGTTGTCAAGCTTTAATGAGTTGTTGACTACTTGCTTAATTCATCTAATTATGCGGCAATTAAAATACGTCATGCATAAAACGGCCTTTAAAAATAAAATTCTAATTTATAAAAATATTTTTGTTTACCAAAAATATTTTCCATAAAATAAAATAATTTTCGCAATATATATATATTATTTTCGAAAATAAGTACATATTTATTTATTTTGAAAATATTCCAACTTCAAAAATAACTTATTATTTTCTGAAAATAATATTACGGCAAAATACTTTATTTTACTAATAAATACCTTTGAAAATAATTCGAAAAGTTCTTTTATAAAATATAAAACCTTTTTATAGAAGATATTATTTTTGAAACTTCTTGAAAAATTACGGGTATTACAGAAATAAGATATGATATGAATTAGAGGTCTCAAGATGGCCTTTAAATATTGCTTGTTAATTAGTGGTCTCACGATGGCCTTTAGAAAAGACAAGATACGTAAGGACGCCCATTTGGTGATACACGAGTCATCAGATCGGGTTAAGTTGAAGCCACTGCCCTACTGCGGTCTCTGGGCAGTTCTGGATCTTAGAATATGTAGTCGTCTAAGTAGTAGTACACGAGCTGCTATTTAGGGGTTATGGCCATAGCTTAGGCTTAGTTCTTGCAAAGGAGAGCTACGGGTTGAATACACGAGTTGACCCCGGCATGTTTTAGGAAAGTTGTGGTGCACACGGGATCCACAACGAGCATTATGACCGGTCCGATAAGAAGGTTAAAAGAGGGTTTAAAGGGGTAAAATATGATAAATCAGTAGTTCACGGGAAGGCTTATGTGTATATGTGTATTGGCGTGTATATATGTATTATTTATGTAATATTAAGTCTTCCACTGCATACATCTGGTAAGTCTGTATTTTAATGGTGTATTTCTGAGTATATGTATGATGTACGTATTCGTATCTGTATGATGTATGTATTTGTATTTGTATGTTGTACGTATTTGTACTCGTATGTTGTACGTATTGGTATCTGTATTGTATACGTATTTTGTATGTATTTCTAACCGTATTCTGCAGGTATTGTATACGTATTTTTATACGTATTTTTGTACGTATTTCCATATGTTTTGTATGATTTCCTCGTTTGATTCTATGCTATTATATGGTTAACGGTCCCTCATTTAAGCGGGACAGCCTAGTTACTCGCCACTGACGGTGGACCCCCCCCATTTCAGGTGAAGATGCTGAGGTTTAGAATGGGCTTACGTCGTCTCGGGTTGTGTGTTTTAGAGTTATTTAGTGCAACCGTAGTTTGCTTTGAGTATTTCCTTCTGTTTATTAGTTAGCTGTTCCCAGCCTGTTGGGAAAAGACTTCATTTAATTATGTAATTTAAGTATTGTTTATTTACTTTTGGGATTATTATTTCAGTATTTAAGTAATAAAAGGAATTTTAGACCTGAATTATAATATTATTGTTAAGCTTTTATGTTGGTAATGATCCATTTGTCGATTTCCTTCGTAAATCGACAGTCCATAAAAGTCGGGTCATTACATAAGTGGTTCCTGAAGATTGACAGTCTTAATTAAAGGTCGATTTCTTAGTCAACCTAGCCCCAAACAGAAATTCATAAATTTCCTCATAAGTGACCCCTAGCAAAGCAGGCCATCCATTCCCTTAATACTTGTCAAACCCATCTCTAGGAACTCCCAACAGCACAAACAGAGAAGAAACAGATACACTAACCTCATTGTTACCCACAATAGAACCAATAGAAGTATCATGCAATTGTTTTAGATTAACATAAAAATCCCTGATCCTATCAACAAACATATCTAACCAATCCTGGAACTCTAAAAGCTCCCTAAATTCACCTAAAGCAGGAATGTCTAAGTACCCTTCCTCTACAGCAAAAACCAGGAAGTATAGTACGTTCAGCCAGAGGGGTAGAACCAGTAGTAAGTGGTTTAGTAGATTACCTTTTGTAGCACGAGGAAGTCTAGATGGTACTCCCTTTCTCTTTGTCCCTCTGACAGAACCAGTAGCCAAATCCTCAGACTGCTCTGGTGTTTCCTCAGTTTTAAGAGCTGATCTCGAAAACCTTCTTCTACCCCTCGTAGACACAGATGGTGACCCTTTCTTTGAGCAAGAAACTACAACATCTTCCTCTGTATCTTCAAAGGGAACATTGAAAATTTATTTCAAACTCTTTTCCTTTGGCTCCCCTTGAGTAGTAGCAGGGTTAGGTTCAAAAACTTGTGGTTCAAGAACAGAGGTAGCATCATAAGCTTTTGGGGTTTGGAGGTTTTCTTGAGAAGGTGTGGGTTTAGGAGATGATGGTGGTGTTTGTTCTTTCGGTGGTGTTTATTCTTTCTGTGGTGTTTCAACATCTTTTGGTGATGGGGGTGTTTCTGTAGGTTGTGTTGGTGGTTTCTTTGGTGATGGAGATGGTGTAGAAGTAGTTTTAGAAGATACATGTTTTGGAGAAGTTGGTTTGGATTTTGGAGAAATTGGCTTGGGTGTTGGAGGTTTTGGTGTATCAGTTCAGTGATGGAACTGCCTTTCTTTGGTGGTGGTGGTGGATCAGAACCACCCTTCTTGCTTGCACCCTTTTTAACCAATTTGTTTAGAACTTAGAAAGAACTTCTGAGATTTCGAAATTTGAATTGAGGAGAGAAAGAGAGAGAGATTGAGAACGGTGATGATGATGAATGATAACTGCAACATAACGGTTAGTCCTTTTTATAAATGCTGAAGTGATGTAGAGAGAGAGAGAGAGAGAAGTGGAGCCAGTTAGAGAGATCGTGTGAGATCTAATCTCGCTGCAATGCTTCTTTCGCAGCCTCGCACCACCACTAGAACAATCGAATTTTTCTCTCGCAACACCACCAAACCTAATTTTCGGTAATTGCGTAAACCCTAGAATTAAATTGAATATTTTTCATCTATTTAGGGTGCGTGGTTTTGATTTGTTAAACCTTAAACCAAGAAACTCATCGATTCCCTTTTATATTGTTTTAATTGATATTAACTTATTCTATGAAATGAAATTAGGTTTGCTTTTGGAAGTTGCTAATTTTCACTGGTTGGTTGTACACTTTTACTGTCTTTTATTGAATAAAAGAGAGGATCAAAATATATGGTTTGAAAGAAGTGATTCTACCATTGTTTTCATATAGGATATGATTTTGGGTATATTTCAATTAAGTGCTTGATTTGAACAAATTATTGAAGATTATGCATCTTTGTGAATGAGGTGCTTTGAAATTTGAAGCATGCTTTTTTGTCTCTAACATTGTTTGAGTGATTTTCGACGAATTAACATTGCATTGTTGTTGTTTCTCTGCTATAATAGAGTTTGTTTTAATGTTTCATTGTTTATTTTTTTGATTTCAAATTGTTGAGATAGGGTTCATTTCCCTCTCTTTATTTTTGAATTTCATTTATTTTTTTGATTTAATTATTTACTTTGGATGTAAAGTTTGACCAGATTTCAATTGTTGAGATAATTTCCGAGTTGTGGAAAATCTTCTGTTTTGGAAAGTGTTGTTGGAAGAAAATTTTATTCCTTGAAGTATTGTTTTGATTTCCATTAACATAATGCTTCATATTTGAGATTAAAAAAAAATGAACCAATGGTAAATATTGTTTACGTTTGTTTCATAAGGCATTGTTTAATCAGCTTGTTGCATCTTGGAATTAACTTGTATAAAGCCGAAAGGTTGATGGGATTCATGTGGATAGCTTGTTTTGACATAATTAAGTACTTGCCCCTGCTTGACCTTTTTACTTGTTCAGTCTGTCCCTGCTTTTCTTGTTGATTTTATTGCTTTCTATTACTTTGAATACTTGGACATGGTTTTGGGTCTCTTATTGCTTAGCTTTTCTGGTTACGCAATTCATGCATTTTTTTGTTGTCTATGCAGCTGTTGTTCACAAAGAAATAACTATAAATACTGAGCGTATAATTGGGAAGTCTAAAAATTCAAATTTCTAATGTCCTTATTCATCGAAGCATCTGCTCACCACATGGTATGCATCTATACTGATATTTACGTTTTAATGTTTTGAAATGACATGTTAGTTTTGATGGTTATTATAATTGCTTTTCCTCTTTAGTAAATTGTTGTTCTGATTCTTGGTTGCATTTCACTTGCATTTAACACTCATTAATACTTGCAATATTTTCCCACACATAAATGACATTCTTAGTGTTTCTTTTGGGCATCGTTGGTTTAGAACCTTTACATGAATTTCTCACCATAGCATTTTAGAATCTATTTTGTTTCGTTTTCGTTCTGAATTTTTCTTCTTTTCTCATCTCTTTCTTCTCCCTTCACTTCGCAGCAGCGCAAATCAATTGGCAATATCCCACTGGTCTCCAGCCACGCCCCCACTTCGAATAGGCCACAACCCCTACTCCGAACACGCCACGCCCCCACTCCGAACAGCCCACAGGTCAGAATTCAAAGGTTAGTTTCTTTTTCTTTCTTTAAATTTGTTTATTCATTCAATATAATTTTCGGATTTGTTTGTTTGATTTTCGAAGGAAAAGAAAAAAGCTGGAGGAGAATCAGAATGGTGATGAAGAAGAACAATGATGAGGTTGAATCAGATGTTGAGGCAATATTTTTTTTATTAATTCACTTTAATTAGGGTTTAGCTTATTTTTTAGCTATTCGTTTCTTGAAAAATTTAAAGTTTGTCCGCGAATAAATAAAAAAAATTTGGCGTAGCGAGAAACGAAGGATTTATAATGTTTTCAAAACTGATTGTCAAGCTATCCAGCGGCCGCTGAGATTTCCAAGCGGCCGTTGAGACCTCTCCAGCGGCCGCTGAGATTTCCAAGTGCCCGCTGAATTGGCCAGAACACACAGTAGATCATTTTTTGGGAGCACTATATATACTTCCCTCCCCTCATTTTGCTCAGTAGCTGATGTTAGAAGCTCAAAGTTAGGGTTAGGTTAGGTTTTAATCTTTCTTCTTCAATTCTTCTTGCAATCTACTTCATTTGTTCTTGATTTATTCAAGTAGCGTATTTTCTCTTCCTCTCATTCTTGTTCTCCTCTTCAAGGTACTTTTATTGCTTTCTTTTATTGCTTTGATTCCTTGCTCTTTGTTGTTTGTTATTGATTTTGGAATAACTCGAAAATCTAGGCCAGCTAGAAAATTTCATGGTTAATTGATATGAATTCCTAATTCTAAGTCCAATAGGCCTAATTATTTGGACTGTGTTTGTCTTATTTTCTACCCTTGTCTCAAAATTGGGCCCAATGACCTAATGATCTATCCCTTGGCTGGCCCTCACTTTATTTGGCCAAGGATTATTTTTCTTTTATTATTTTAGTTATTTAGATAATTCTATATCTAAAATTCTAATTTATTATGATTATCCTAATGATTTTAAAAACCCCATTTTTATCTAACCACCTAACAAACCTCCTAAACTTACTCAACTCCCTCCTACTACTCTTCAAACCACACGCCCCCTCCCCCCCCCCCCCTTATTGTCAAACTATTGTTATTTCATTAATCATTAAATTCTATAAATAGGAATAGTATCCTAAACCTTAAAGCTTTCTTTCAAACTCTAAACTTCTCCCTCTCTATTTTCTCTCAAAGAATTTCATCAAAATTAAGTGTGTGTGTGTGTCGTGTGGAAAACCGTGCCAAGCAAAGATTTTTCTTTGTTTTTCTTGTCTTTTGATTAAGGTAACTAGACTAACCCCCTTAAGTGTTGGATTAATTCATCATATAATTGTTTACAATTAAACTAGGAATCGATAGGATTAATATTATGATAGTCTTGAATTTTCGAACCATGTGATATATTTGTTCATGTTAATCTTGATATTTTTGCATGATCTTTTGTGAAATCTTTGTTATTTTATTAGTTCTATGCATAATTTAGTATCTTAATTTACATGTCTTGAATAGAATAATTGTATGATAATCTTGGTTCTATTTTCTTGAATGGTGCGTGTATAAGTCGAGCATGAGCATGATATTTACAATGATTTTATGTTGAGTTCTTAGTTTAAAAGCATGATTATGATATAGTTAATTAATTAATTGAAGTCTTGAATTTAATTGATAATTGTTGTTCTATAATTCGAAAAAGTCGAGTGGTATATGTAACAAAATAAATTAAAGTTTCAATTTTTTTTTCTTGATAATTTAAGTCCATATTAAAATCTTGATGTTGATTTATTAATTAATAGTTTAAAGGTAATTTAACAATTTAATGATATAATTAAGTAAGTTCTTGAAAACTAATCTTAATCTTGTTATTTAACCATGTTGGCCGTGTTTTTCAAGAAGTAAAGGAATAATTTTTTATCCATGTTAAGTTATAATTGTCTGATTAATAGTTATTTCATGATTTTAGAATTAATTTGACTGTTTTAATAGTTAAAATATGATAATTATGAGTAGTATCTAAAGCATGAATTTTTGAGTTGTACATTTTTGTGTTGGCCGAATGTCTTGATAATAAAAAGGAGTAATACTGATCTTGTTTTGATTAATTAATTTATGGTTTGATAATTCTTTGATTATTTTATGATTAGTTATGTAAAGCCTAGGATTGTTTAGTTATTAATTAAGAGAATCAGTTTTTGTTTATATGTTCCTTAATGACCAAATATTTGTAGACTAAAAAGGAGTAATTTTTATCATGCTTTATGCAAATTTATTCAATGATTGCTATTTCTTATATTATTTTGACGAATTAATTAGTTAATTGATTTATTTATTAAAAGAATTGATTTTTATTTGTTTGTATTCGAAAATGTCGTGTGGCTCAAGATGATTTCATGATCGGTTTAATTTAATTTGAGCTTATAATAATTTTAGTTACGATTTTAGGATTAATATGACTAAAGGAATAAAAAGGAAATAAGAAGTGAAGTTGAAATTATAAGAATAAGGATTGACTTTAAGTAAGAATCAGATGATAAGAAGTTAAGTTGTTCATTGGTCTCACGATGGCCATGTCGATATGATAAGAATAAGATTAAGATATAAGAAGTGGACGTCTGTTTGGTGATACACGAGTCACCAGATTAGATTAAGTCGAAGCCATAGCCCTACTGCGGTCTCTGGGTAGTTCTTGATTCTAGGATGTGTAGTCGTCTAAATAGTAGTACACGGGCTACTATTTAGGAGTTATGACCATAGCTTAGGCTTAGTTCTTGCAAAGGAGAGCTATGGGTAGAATACACAGGTTCTTCCCGACGCATTTTAGGAAAGTTAGGATGTACATGAGCATCTTTACGAGCTATAATGACCGGTCCATGGATTAAGAAAGATGATTAAAAGATGGGTTTTGGGTAATAATATGAAAAGATAAGCAATCATCGGGTTGGTACGTTATTTACGTTTGGAATATGTTATTTATATGCATGATATGTTAAGTCTTGCGCTGCGTCTGTCTGATTTGTTATGTATTATTTGATGATTATTCATGTATGACGTGTTTTTCTCGATGATTCTATCTTATTAAATGATTTATTGTTCCATATTTAAGTGGGACGGCCTAGTTACTCGCCACTAACGGTGGACCCCCCATTTCAGGTGATAATGCAGAAGAATAATTGGGCTTTCGTGTGGATCGGGTTGAGCGCTGTTGCGAGATTTATAGAGGAAACCTGATCTTTATTTTACTTTTTAGTTCATTATTTTCTAGATTTTACCCAACTTGTTGGGAATAGACAGTTTACTTAAGTTGTTTTTATGACTTTTTGGATAGTAGTAATTTTTGAACCGTCCATTAGTTAATTAATAAATAAAATGGTTTTAAAATAAGTTTACTGGTTAAAGTTTATTAATGTTTTGAGACTGTTTTGTTTGGTAATGATCCATTTGTCGATTTCCTCCGTAAATCGACAGCTTATAAAATGTCGGGTCGTTACAGTTGGTACCAGAGCATAGGTTAAGACCCTAAAGTTACTTCTTCATAAGTAGCTTGAAAGACGAGTACTTTATGAAGCATGAGTGCAACTTAGCCTAAAATGGAAAACCTAAGTGAGCAAAACCATGGGTAGAAGCCTGGGATAGGATATTTTATCGTTTTCCGAGCTTTTTTGGCGTTTTGTGCGCGTATGAATTTACTAATCAATGTTATTATTTTGTAGCATGTCAATTCCGGAACGCAACTCCCGCTTCAGACGCCGAGCTTTAGAGCATGATATCCTCACTCTAGCTTAGAAGAGTGTTCAACCATCGAGCAGTCAGTCATCGTTTGATAGGCTTGCGCGTCTTCGACCACCAGTTTATGTTGGGGTAGCCGAATCGAATGTTCTCGAGAACAAGATTCGGGAAAAGCGGAAGTTGTTCGATGCCTTAGCCTGTTCTGAACGTGAAAGGGTTCCAATAGCATCCTAATACTTGAGAGACGAGGCTGATAACTGGTGGAGTACTTTGAGGGCTAACCTCGAGACGGAGTTGGTCATGGACTGGGAAGACTTCACCAAAAAGATTCAGGAGCGGTTTTACCCAGATGAGTTGAGGTGGCATAAACAGGAGGAATTTCTGACTCTCGCTCAAGGGAGCATGTCCGTACAGGCTTACACGGACAAATTCACAGAGTTATCTCGGTTCTCCACTGCGGTCATTCCTTCCGAGGCCGAGAGAGTTAAAAGGTACATAAAGAAGATGGACCCTCGCATTCGGGTTCATGTGATTAGCAGTGGAGCATTATCTTTCCAGAGGGCGTATGAAGTGGCTCTGGAGATTCATGCATCGATCGCCGAGGAAGAAGCAGCAAAGAAGAGGGCGTCTTCGGTTTCTACGCCAGCACCAGCAAATAAGCCTCGATTCGAATCTACTCAGAAGCCTCAGCAGAGTGCTCGACCAGCTCCTGGTCAAGGCCCGAGAATTCGTCAAGGTTGCAAGAAGGACTATCACCCGGGCAAGAGGTGTGATGGGTCACCGATCGTGTGCTTTGATTGCGGTCAAGAGGGTCACAAATTGGTGTTCTGTCCTAAGAAGCGACCAGCTGCAACAAACAATTAGGCACCGGTGAAGAACATAATCTTTTGCATGACTCAGGAGGAGGCAGATGCTCAGCCAGATGTGTTCACGGGCACCTTCTTTGTCCATAATAATAATGCTTATGTTTTGTTTGATACGGATGCTACTGTGTCTTTTGTTGCAAGATCTTTTGTTGCGAAAGCTAACCTGACGGGAGAATCACCTGTCAAATCTGTGATAACTCTTCCTTCGGGAGAGGATTTTGCCTGTCATCGGGAATATAAGAATGTTCCCAAGAATGTTCACATTGTCATCTCATGAGAGCATTTTGATGCGGATTTAAAGGAGTTTCCTATGATCGAGTTCGATGTAATCCTAGAGATGGACTGGTTAGCGAAGTATCAAGCAGCATTTCGATGTCGAGATCAAGCCATTACTTTGCGCGGACCCAACGCTAAAAGAGTAACCTATGTCAGAAAGCCCATGAGCAAAGTTCTGAAGGTGGTGTCTGCAATGAAGGTGCGTGGTATGCAGCGCAAGGGCGAAGTTGTGTTTCTTTTCCAAGTCAAGGATGTATCAAAGGAGGAACAGTTGGAAGCGATTCCGGTAGTTCGGGACTACGTGGACGTTTTTCCAGAGGACTTGCCAGGAATACCACCAGAGCGCGAAGTGGAGTTCAACATAGATTTGGTGCCCGGAACTGCACCGATCTCAAAGGCTCCATATCGCATGGCACCTGCAGAACTTAAAGAGTTGAAGACCCAGTTGCAGGAATTGATCGACAACGGTTTCATAAGGTCCAGTGTGTCTCCTTGGGTTGCTCCGGTATTGTTCGTCAAGAAGAAAGATGGCAGTATGCGCTTGTGTATAGATTACCGGGAACTCAACAAGGTGACGATCAAGAACAAGTATTCGTTGCCCAGGATCGAGGATTTGTTTGATCAGCTGAAGGGAGCCAGCGTGTTCTCCAAGATCGATCTCAGGTCAAGGTATCATCAAATTCCAGTGAAGCCGGAAGTTATACCTAAGACTACTTTTCGCACCAGATACGGGCACTATGAAGTTGAGGTAATGCCGGTTGGTTTGACTAATGCTCCCGTAGTATTCATGGATTAGATGAACCGGACTTTCCATCATCTCTTGGATGTGTGTGTGGTGGTGTTCATCGACGATATCTTTATTTATTCGAAGAAAAAACAAGACCAAACTCGACATCTGTGTATGGTGCTAGATGTCCTACGAGCTCAGAAGTGGTTCGCAAAGTTATCTAAGTGCGAGTTTTGGCTCAAGGAAGTAGCCTTTTTAAGGCATGTGGTTAATGCAAAAGGTGTCAAGGTAAACCCAGCAAAGATAAAGGCAACTGTGGAATGGCATAGTCCCAAGAATGTGGCCGAAGTTCGAAGTTTTCTTGGCCTTGCAGGTAAACCTTAAGCATCTATGAAAGCTAGAACAACTATTTTTGCATAAAAGCTTACCTATGAATTTTTGTATCAGGTTACGATAGGAAATTTGTAAAAGACTTCTCCTGGATAGCGGCACCTATGACCAAGTTGTTGCACAAGGATTGCAAGTTCTTATGGACGGATCGATGCGAAGAAGCGTTCCAGACCCTCAAGCAGAGTCTTGTTACTGTGCCAGTTCTTGCTTTGCCGAATGAAGGTATGGGATATGAAGTATACAGTGATGTGTCCAAGAAAGGTTTAGGTTGTGTTCTGATGCAGAGAGGGAAGGTGATTGCATACGCTTCAAGACAACTCAAGGTCCACGAGAAGAACTATCCTACTCACGACTTAGAGTTGGCAGCCGTAATGTTCGCTTTGAACATATGGCGACATTATCTCTATGGAGCAACTTGCAAGCTATTCTACGATCACAAGAGTCTGAAGTATGTCTTCACTCAGAAGGAGCTCAAAATGAGCCAGCGACGATGGCTCGAGTTAATCAAGGATTATAACCTCACAGTTGATTATTGTGAAGAGAAGGCCAATCGGGTAGCAGATGCCCTCAGTCGCAAAGATTACCATTCACTCAATAGGATGGCGGTTTTGCCGAAGGAAATTTGTGCTGATCTTCGCAGGATGGAGATTGAGATGGTAATGCCAGGTAGTACGTGAGTCTATCTCAATTCTATGAGTGTTAAACTCAGTTTGTATCAAGAGTTACGGGAGAGCCAGAAAGAGGACCCGCAGCTCGAGAAAATTCGTGAAGCCAAACTTCAAGGTAAAGCAGAAGACATCACGATTAATTTAGACGGCAGTATGAAGTTCCGCAATAGGTGGTGGAGTTTTCCGGCGGTGATTATTCGGCTGACTTTTCCGCCGACGATTTTCAAGCCGAGTTTTTCGGCGACGATTTTCGGGACGACTTTTTTTAGAACGGTTTTCGGACTGACTTTTCCGGCGGTGATTTATTCGGCCGACTTTATCGGCGACGATTTTCAGGCCAAGTTTTTCGGCGACGGTTTTCGGGAACACTTTTCCGACGACGGTTTTCGGACTGAATTTTCCGGCGGTGATTATTCGGCCGACTTTTCCGGCGATGATTTTCAGGACGAGTTTGTCGGCAACGGTTTTCGGACTGACTTTTCCGACGATGATCATTCGGCCAACTTTTGCAGCGACGGTTTTCAGGCCAAGTTTTTCGACGATGGTTTTCGGAATGACTTTTCCGGCGGTGACTATTCGGTTGACTTTTTCAGTGACAGTTTGGTCGAAATTTTCAGCGGTGATTATTACTACTACTACTATTACTATTAGTAGTAGTAGTAGTAGTATTATTAGTATTAATATTATTATTTGAAGTTTTGGTGTGAGATTGAATGAAGAGGTGAAATAAAAATAAAAATAAAAATAATAATAAAAATAAAAATAAATATAAATACTAAAACAAAAACTAAAAATAAAACAAAAACAAAAACAAAAACTAAAACTAAAACTAAAACTAAAACAAAAACTAAAACAAAAACTAAAACTAAAACTAAAACTAAAACTAAAACTAAAACAATAACTACAACAAAAACAAAAACTAAAACTAAAACAAGAACTAAAACTAAAACTAAAACTAAAACTAAACCTAAAACAAAAACAAAAACAAAAAAAAAAACAAAAAAAAACTTAAAACTGAAACTTAAAACTGAAACTGAAACTTAAAACCGAAACTTAAAACTGAAACTTGAAACTGAAACTGAAACTGAAACTGAAACTAAAACTAAAACTGAAACTAAAACTAAAACTAAAACTAAAACTAAAACCAAAACCAAAACCAAAACCATAAGAAGAAGAAAATGAGTAATTTGAAGAGAAAAACACTTACTCAAATGTAGATCTAAAGATGAAGATAGGGGATGGTGAAATGAATGAAGAGAGATAGAAGATCATGAAATGTTTACATTGATTTTGCACAAGATGTAATCCTTACTGTTGATTAATAAATAAATGTCTCATATAAAAATTTTTTAGTTTTCGGCATAAGATCTTGTTTTCACTATATATATATATATATATATAGAACTAGGCTCACGGGAGAAATCTAATTGTGGTGAGAAGGATGAGAAACAATCATTGTTAAATCATTGCGTTTAAAATGAAATGAAGGTAGTATATGAGATATCGAGAGAGAGAATCACCTTTTCTTTTCTGGATTATAAATACTTTCTTCCTGTTTTGTCTTCATTCATTATTCCATTCATTTGTTATCTAATTGTATGTGGCGTCAAAACTTTCAAAAAGCTTTTGACTGCCTTCTAATTGCATTGCAAATAGTAAGCTTTGGCCTCCAAATGAATTACTAATCTCTAATTTTGTTAACTCTGTTCAAATTGTGTTGCAAGGGATCACTACTCTTATAAAATTAATATTAGTGGGATGTTGAATTTGCAATATTTCTAATAACCACTTTAACTAAGTGTATCACTGTATGTGCTTCGTATGATATGCATCCATTTACTCTGGCATGTTATTGTGAAATTAAATCCCTTGACGAAATTCCTAAAACTTCAAGTTTGTTACAATATCATTGCTACATGTGGATGTTGCACTTTGGGTGCCTCTTATGTTACTAATGCTAGATTACTGCTTCTTACCAGGCTTGGGACCTTTATTATCATGTCTTCAAACGGATCGATGGGCAGCTTCAGTCACTTACTACCCTCGACCTGCAGGCAGGCATCATCTGCTTCCAATTAAAATTGCAATGTATTAAACCGTTATGTCAGTTAGTTTACAATTGTTTCTTGATTGTGCGTCTCTTCTTTTGACATTTCCATGACCAGTCTGTTTCACCTGACACAACAAGAAAATCTCGTTCGCCCGATCGATTTTACCGACCGACATTTTCGTAGTCGTCAAATACCGACCGATTCCGACTGAACACAGTCGGAAATATTTTCCCGACCGAAGGTGTGGTCGAAAAAAAATTTTTGACCGTCATCATCGTCGGTAACGGCCGGTAATTACCGACCGAACTTAGGCGGTCGGTAATAACCGACCGTTACCGACGATGATGACGGTCGGAAAATTTTAAAAACTTTTAAAACCCCAGTCGGGGAAATTCAACCCATTTCAACGTTTCTCTTTCTCGCTCTCCACTCTCTCTCCCCCTCGAACCCCCAAACCCTAACCCCCTCTCTCTCTCCCTCGAACAGTCGGCCATCGTGACCGGCGTCCGCCACCCCTCCGGCCGGCCACCCCCTCGAACAGTCGGCCACCCCCTCTCTCTTTCTCCTTCTCTTTCTTTCTCCTTTTCTCTTTTTCCTTCTCTTTCTTTCTCCTTCGCCCCTCCGCCCCTCCGTCCCTCTGCCGACGCACGGCTGCCGCCCCAGCTCCTCAAATTGTGGTTAGGGTTTTTTTTATTTTTATTTTTTGTTTTTCAATTTATTGAATTGTGTATATATGTATATGTATTTGTATGTATATGTGTATGTATTATGTATGTATATGTGTATGTATTATGTATGTATTTGTATGTATGTGTATTTATTATTTATGTATTGGCAAGGGAGTGAAAAATATGTATTATGTATGTATTTGTATGTGTGTATGTATTACATATGTATTTGTGTGTATGAATTGAAAATTTTAGTTCATCCTTTGCTAACTTTAAGATTTTGTTTAATTATATTCTAATCAAAAAAATTTTGTTCAAATCAAATTAATTTAGTCCAAAACAACGGCTTTAAAAAAACGGCCTTAATCTATGGCTAGGGTGCTCAACACTTGTTCTTAGTAATATCACACTCAACCTATGCCCAAAAAAACACTCAACACATTTTAGGCCGTGTTCTTTTGGGCTAAGAAAACAGCAACTGAAATGAACTAAATTGAAATGAAATAAACCGAACTGAAATTAAATGAATTGAACTAAAACGAAACGAAATGAATTGAAAATGTTAATGAAATAATTTTTAATTTTTTACGTTTTATCTTTATTTCCATTTTTATTTTTGTTCTTGTTCTTGTTCTGCTTGTTCTTGTTCTTGTTCTTGTTCTTGTTTTTGTTTTTGTTTTTGTTTTTATTTTTATTTTTGTTTTTGTTTTTATTTTTATTTTTATTTTTATTTTGTTTTTGTTTTTGTTTTTGTTGATAAATCAAGAAATATGATTGTTGGTTGAAAGTTGAGTTGTATTTATTTTCAAATACAAAATTGCCTCTGTATTTGATTTATTATGAATCTTTGTAATTGTTGTGAATGAATACAATTAAAGTAGAAGTAAATATGACTTAAATATATATATATATATATATACATGTGCATTAGATAAGAAAGCTTTAAGAAGAATTAAGAAAGGCTAAAATAAGATAGGAGTGAAGACATTGAAGGATGTTTGAATGCTTTGAACTGATATTTTTTAATGGCTTAGAATAGGCATAATCGAAATGAAAAGGAAGGAGCGTGATTGGATGTACAAGAGACACGATAAGGACCACAAACTTCGGGATGAGTTCATCCAAGGGGTGAATGAGTTTTTGGCGTTCTCTCAGCAGCACCCCGAGCTTAATGATAGGGACAAGATAAGATGTCCATGTGTTCGGTGTAAAAACTTGAATTACTTGGATGTGCCCAACGTAAAGGTACATTTTTATAAGAAGGGGTTCATTCCGAACTACTATGAATGGTTATGTCACGGTGAAAGGGTGAGTATAGAGTCCACCTTGTCTCCTACTCATCCGAATCCTTACCGGGAAATGGTTGTCGATGCTTTTGGGAACAACGTGGACCCAACATTCCTTGAGGAGGCAACTTCGGCTGAAGAAGAACCAAATGCGGAAGCGAAGATGTTCTTCGACTTGCTCAAGGCAGCCGAGCAGCCTTTGTATGATGGTAGCAACATCTCTGTGTTGGAGATGGCTTCTAGAATGATTAATTTAAAGTCTGAGTACAACTTGCCACTCAGGTGCGTAGATGGTATTGGGTCATTGGTGAACGATGTGCTCCCCACCACCCAAAAAACTAAGTGTAGCACCTATTACGACACAACGAAGGTACTCAAGGGATTAGAGCTTCCTCACGAGAAGATACACGCATGCCCGAATGGATGTATGCTATTTTGGAAGGACGATGCTGAGCTTGATAAGTGTCGTCATTGCGGGTCGAATCGGTTCAAGAAGACTTCGAATGAAAATTTGGTTCCAGTAAGTTTTCTGGTCTACTTCCCAATAACACCATGATTGCAAAGGATGTTTGCCACTAGGAACATTGCTGAGGCTATGACATGGCATTCTGAAAATCGTCGAGGGCAAGGGAACATGGCTCACCCAAGTGACAGTGAAGCATGGAAGCACTTCGACAGGACCTTTAAGGACTTTGCGTCCGAGCCTCGAAATGTTAGACTTGGGTTATGCACTGATGGTTTTTTCCGTTTTTGGGAAGTTTTGAAAGCAATACTCTTGTTGGCCTATTTTAACTACACCTTACAACATGTCACCGTCCATGTGCATGAAAAAACCTTTCATTTTCCTTTTCTTTCTTATCCCTGGGCCAAAAAATCCGAAGAACAATTTGGATGTCTACATGCAACCTTTAATTGATGAGTTGAAGCATCTATGGTCGGTTGGATCCTTGACTTACGACATCTCAAAGAAGCAGAATTTCAATCTTCGCGCAGCCTTGTTGTGGACTATCAGTGACTTTCTAGCATATAGTATGTTGTCAGGTTGGAACACGTTCGGTAAAAAGGCGTGTCCATATTGCATGGAGAAAAGCAAAGCCTTTTGGCTACAACATGGTGGCAAAGTATCATGGTTTGATTGTCATCGTCAGTTTTTAGATTCCGACCACTCCTTACGAAAGAATAAGATAGCTTTTTATAAGAACAGAGTTGAAAATGACTCGGCTCCTCATATCATGTCAGGTGAGGAACTGTGGCAGTGTGTGAAGGACTTACCGAAAGCAACTGATGGTCCTGATGCTTTGAAGCAATTGAAGAAGAAAAAAATGGGATGGGATAAGCAATCTTGTTTGTGGGACCTGCCGTATTGGAAGGATTTGCTGCTTCGGCACAACTTAGACGTTATGCATATTGAGAAGAACTTCTTCGAGCAGCTCATCCACACCGTCATGGCTGTGAAAGACGAAACGCCTGACACTATAAGTGCGAGGAAAGACATGAAGAGTGTCTGTAGGCGTCGATAGTTGGAGCTCGTTGATGATGGTAAGGATAATGAGCAGATGCCCAAGGCACCTTACGTACTTAACAAGGAGCAGAAGAAGGTGTTATGTGAATGGATCCGAGACTTGAGGTTTCCTGACGGGTATGCTTCGAACTTAAGCCGATGTGTTGATAAAAAAAAAATAGGCTCCATGGAATGAAGAGTCCCGATTGTCATGTATTTATGGAGCGGTTATTGCCTGTTTGCCTAAGAGAGTTGCTCCCCCTTCATATTTGGAAGGCAATAACCGAAATCAGCCAATTCTTCCGTGACTTGTGTGCTCCCACTATCACTTTGAGTGAGATGGACCGCCTACATAAGAACATTGCTGAGATCTTATGTAAGTTAGAAAAAAAATTTCCCCCGGCATTCTTTAACTCCATGGATCACTTGCCGGTACACTTGCCACATGAAGCATATATTGGGGGTCCTGTTCAGTACAGATGGATGTACCCATTCGAACGGTGAGTTATTGTAATCGTTTATACCCCTTTACTAATTTCCTATAAAGTGACATTTACATTGCTCATGTTTTATTTACTGACAGGTACCTTAACAACTTGAAGCGTAAAGTGGGGAACAAGGCAAGGGTTTAAGGCTCTATATGCAATGCATACCTGGCTGAGGAGATATCCAATTTCTGCTCACAGTATTTTCAGTCGGAGGTTGATACCAAGTCGAGGGACTTCGGTAGAAATGCATATCATGTTGTGGAAAGCCAACATGGTGTCAATGTCCCTGAATTGTTTAGGGAGGATTGTGGTCGACCAACAACGAGTGGTAGTAAATGTTGGTTGACAGACAAGGAGTACGTCCGAGCCCATCTGTACATCCTCGCAAATTGTGGCATATTAAGTGACTATGAAAGGTGATTTTATTAGTTTAACTGTCTTAGATTACAAAACAATATTGCATTCCGCCTTAGCTGACTTAGATCGAACTTGCGCATTGTAATAGGCAATTTGAGGATCACATAGTGCAGTCAAATCCCCAAATAAAGAGGGAGGAAATTTGGATCAAATGCGAATCCCAATACCCAACATGGTTAAGGACACAAGTGAGGAACCCTAATCCCTTAATTCCCCAATTTTTTTAATTACATACCATCATTTTATTTAATGACTCACTCAACAAATCTAGGTACTTCGGACACAGTCTGCTGATGACGTCACACGAGCTCTCGCGATGGGTCCCTCGAAAGAAATGATAACTTGGAATCAATTCTACGTCAATGGGTACAATTTCCACACACAAAGCTATGGTAGGAACAAGTCAACCATGAATTATGGAGTGTGTGTTGAGAGTCAAGAAGGGGGTGACTACTTAGGCACCTTGGAAGAGGTGTTACAATTGTCTTACCACGGGAGTGACGCAGAGTACAAAACAATATTGTTCAACTGCAGTTGGTTTGATTGTGACAAGGGCATGAACATTCATGAGAAATATAGACTTGTAGAGGTCAATCACACTAGGACACTCCCGTGGTACGACCCCTTCATTGTCTCGTACCAAGCCAGTCAGGTGTATTATGCTCCTTATCCTAGCCTGAAGAGGGACAAAGTGCAGTGGTGGGCTGTGTTCAAGACAAAAGCTAGGTCAGAGGTTGATGCCCCGGTGGACTCCGATGTTCTACAAGAGGAAACATCCCTTATTCCCGTAGGTGTATGTTCTCCGGATGAGATCCCAGACTACGAGATCATTCAGGGTGATGATGACGAAGATGAGGTCATTCCAAGTCTTGATGAAGATGACTACGACAGTGGACAGGAGCTTAGAAGTGATGAGATTGATGAAGTTGTTGATGATGATGACGAGGACGTTGACGACATCGGTTTATTTCATTAGGATGTAATTTAAATTTAATTTAATTGTAGCAATTCATTGTAATTTAGTTTTGTTTTGTTTAGTTTTGTATGTATAAATTTTATTATTTGCATATTCATTATTAGTTAATTGGGGTACGTTTTCATACCATCATTTTGTGATTGTGATTTCTGTCAATAACTATTAATCGTGCAAATAATTTACTCATTACTTGGAGGAACATGTCAGATTCGGAGGATAAGAGTCAGAACTCCCAAACCCGGTAAGATTCTCCCTCTCAGTCTTCGGTTCGTCCTACTGGGTCTAGGACGATATTGCGTCCTGGTGACCTTCATCGTCGTGTTGAGTCGTCTAGGAGACGGTCGGCTAGTTCATCCTCCGGTCCAACTCAACCTACGTTAACCTTACCTCCACCACCACAGTTGGGGTTACCTCCAATACCACAGCTTCGGCCTCGGCATCGTCCTCTATGTCCTCAGCCATATGTGTCTCACGCTGCTATGTCTCAGCCTACGTCGCTGCCTGAGCCTACTCCTACGTCTGAGCTCACTCCTTTGTCTCAACCTACTCCATCCTCGCTGCCTCAGGTCACTCCTTTGTCTCACTCTACTCCTCCGCATGAGACTACTCCCACTCGAGAACCCGAGAGACAAACTGGTGAGGTTGAGGGTGGAGACAAGGATTAGGGAAAAGCTTCTACATCCACAGCTAGGGTTCGAGAATTGGATCCCCATGGCCTATGGGGAGTTTTTGTGTTATTTTTTAATGTTTTCACTATTGAAATTAAGTTATATTCATATGTTGTTTAATCTTACAATGTTTTGTGTGCAAGGTTTGACAAGGGCGCTGTTGTTCGATCAATAACATACGTCATCAAGTCCTACTTCCATCAGCCTTGGAAGAACTACACTGAGGTAGATCAGGCGACCAAGGTACATTGGTGGAACATGTGGAAGGTCAGTAAGACAAATTATGTAATTTGATACAATATTTTTTTAAATATAATCTCTTACATTAACATATTTGATTGTCTTTGGTCTAATGCAGAAACAGTACACTTGGAGGCCTGAGCTCGAGGGCACTGTGCGGGATGCGTATGATACGAAGGCTGGATTGCGGCTGAAGGACATATTCAATGACACAGTGCACAAGCGGAAAAACCGACCAAATTGGCTTGGTGATGACATGTACCAGGCAATGAAGGGTAGGCTCGATGACAAGCTATTCAAGGAAAGGTCGGCTCGAGCGAAGGCAAACAGGAGAGGCGGCGACGCTAGTGGCAAGGCCCAGGCCTCTCACTGCGCGGGATCTGTCTCCACCACTCAACGAGCTAAGCAATTGGTTAGTCTACTATTTCATTAAATTATTGTAATTAATGCTCGTTCGTTAACATTTGATTATATATCCTACCCTTACGCACATTTGTTTGTGTTGACTAAGGCGAAAGGAGGGAAGCTGCCTGATGCTGCGGATCTCTTCCTTGATACTCACTTCAAGAAGCAACCAGGGAAGGATCCGGTTCCGATTAGTCATAAGGCCAAGGAAGTGATGGTAATGCTTTCTTCTTTACTATGAATTTGATTTTTAGAGCGGAATTCCGGCTTCAAAGCCGAAGAGTACGAATAGGATTGATTTTTTATTATTTGCAATTGATGTTTAGAACGGAATTCCGGCTTTAAAGCCGAAGAGTACGAATAGGATTTTTAGGCCTATTTAGTTTGGTTTTGTTCCAAAACCCTCTAAACTTTCCCGAAAACATGCAAATAAGTAATAGAATGTTTATAATAATGTAATGAGTTGTGAATTAACCCTTAAAACATGATCTATGTTGATCGGTGCGAAGTTGGGAATGAAAACACCAAAACGAGCCAAAAATGGCCTATTTTGCTTGTTTTTGTTCCAAAACCCTCTAAACTTTCCCGAAAACATGCAAATAAGTTATATAAAGTTTGAATGGATATTATAGGACATGAATGACACTTAAAAATACAAATTAGGTTGATCGATGCGAAGTTGGGAATGAAAACACCCAAAACTAGCCAAAAATGGCCTATTTAGTTTGGTTTTGTTCCAAAACCCTCTAAACTTTCCCGAAAACATGCAAATAAGTGATAGAATGTTTATAATAATGTAATGAGTTGTGAATTAACCCTTAAAACATGATCTACGTTGATCGGTGCGAAGTTGGGAATGAAAACACCAAAACGACGCAAAAATGGCCTATTTAGTTTGTTTTTGTTCCAAAACCCTCTAAACTTTCCCAAAAACATGCAAATAAGTTATATAAAGTTTGAATAGATATTATAGGACATGAATAACACTTAAAAATACAAATTAGGTTGATCGATGCGAAGTTGGGAATGAAAACACCCAAAACTAGCCAAAAATGGCCTATTTAGTTTGGTTTTGTTCCAAAACCCTCTAAACTTTCCCGAAAACATGCAAATAAGTGATGGAATGTTTATAATAATGTAATGAGTTTTGAATTAACCCTTAAAACATGATCTACGTTGATCGGTGCGAAGTTGGGAATGAAAACACCAAAACAAGCCAAAAATGGCCTATTTTGCTTGTTTTTGTTCCAAAACCCTCTAAACTTTCCCGAAAACATGCAAATAAGTTATATAAAGTTTGAATGGATATTATAGGACATGAATGACACTTAAAAATATAAATTAGGTTGATCGATGCGAAGTTGGGAATGAAAACACCCAAAACTAGCCAAAAATGGCCTATTTAGTTTGGTTTTGTTCCAAAACCCTCTAAACTTTCCCGAAAACATGCAAATAAGTGATAGAATGTTTATAATAATGTAATGAGTTGTGAATTAACCCTTAAAACATGATCTACATTGATCGCTGCGAAGTTGGGAATGAAAACACCCAAAACGAGCCAAAAATGGCCTATTTAGTTTGTTTTTGTTCCAAAACCCTCTAAACTTTCCCAAAAACATGCAAATAAGTGATAGAATGTCTATAATAATGTTATGAGTTGTGAATTAACCCTTAAAACATGATCTACGTTGATCGGTGCGAAGTGGGGAATGAAATAGTCTAAAATGGTCTATTTAGTTTTGTTCCAAACTAAATAGTCTAAAATGACAAGCGTTCTTTTATTCATAATGTCAACTTTATTGTTCTTTTATTTTGAATTGTTTGAACTAACTCCGCCCATAATTTGCAGGAACAATATAACCATAACCTTTCGGAGTCTCAGGCTAGTGGCTCGGAGATGGATCCCAACCAGGTCTTCTTTGATACGTTTGGTGGCTTCCGGAAGGGCGAGGTTCTAGGGTTCGGCAAAGATGGAGCTTCTCTCTATTATGAGAGAACCTCGCGGCGGCACGTTGGATCTGCCTACTCTCCATCAGTTTCCGCTCAACTGGCAAAGATGACCGAACGTTTGGAGGAGTCCGAGCGTGCGAGGACGCAGTTAGAGGAGCGAGAGCGCCGTCTGGAGGAGCGAAACCGTCAACGGGAGGAGCATCAGCGTCGTCTGGAGGAGGATCAAAAGAAGCAAGCGGAGTACCTCGAGCAGATGAAGGCGCAAATGGACGCTTTCATGAGGCAATTCGGCGATCAATCTTCCATTCACCAACGACCCCCCGACGATCGCACAGACGGTTCTGGTGGTTCTGGAGCCTTCGTAGTGTAGTTGTTTGTTATATATCGGTTTATTATAGTTTACGTTTTTGGAAACTGTAATATGTATTACAAATTTTTGTGTATTACGAATTATTTATATAAATAATATAAAATATTATTATAAAATATTATTTCGTATATTTAATCTGTTTTTCATTAATAAATAATTTAATTTCTTTTATAAAGGTTTTTTGTTATTAAATGAAATGGAAAAAAAAGACATAACAATTTGCCGACCGAAAAACGGTCGGTATCCAGAAAGAAAAAACCGCGAAAAATGACAAATATTAAAATTAAAAAACCACGAAAATTAATATACTGACCGACACACGGTCGGTAAATTACTAAGCGCCAAAAAAAAAATGGCTAGAAGGAGCTAGGCGGTCGGAAAATAGCTGCACAAAATTTTTTTTTAATTGTTTTTATTTAGTCGGCCAACGGTCGGTAAGCGGTCGGTAAAATGTTTCCGACGAATGGTCGGTCGGTGAAAATTTTTTTCCGACTAAGTACACACAAACCACATTTTTCCGACCGAAGACGGTCAGTACGTTTAAATACCGACCGTTAACGGTCGGTAAAAAGCGGTCGGCCGAAGCTTATTTTCTTGTTGTGTGAGTTGTTGAACTGTCAAAACTTGGAACTTGCAGTTCCTGGAACCTATCGTGCCGGTAAGTAAACATTGTTATATTTTTTGAAAATGATTGTATTTTAACAATTTACTTATGCTATTATTGGAATTTACCTTTTAGATGTACCGGTGGTGACTATTGTTTCATTTGCACATCCACTTACTGTAATGACCTCTAAACAAAGGCCGCGTAAGCTGACCATTCATGGAAGTGACGGAGAGGATTATGCTTTCTTGCTCAAGGGGCATGAAGATTTGCGTCAAGATGAACGTGTAATGCAGGTATATCTATATAATATGTTTTGCATGTGTTGTATTACGTCATTGAATAATGTTTCTTTGCTGGCTATTGATAACGTGCTTCATTCCTTTGCAGTTGTTTGGTTTGGTAAATACTCTTCTGGAGAATTCTCGAAAGACCTCTGAAAAAGATCTCTCCATCAAACGATATTCTGTTATTCCATTGTCTCCGAATAGTGGGTTAACTAGTATAGCACCCGTGCAATGCACGATTTAAAAATTATAGTGAAATTTATTATGCATGAAATATTTAAAAAATTATATAAAAAAATGGACTATATTTATTTATTTTTTAAATCTTAATTTAACTCCCTAGAAAATTATTTTGCATGAAATAATATTAAATTAAATTTCGTATACTCTGTAAATATTTCATAATATAACTATGTATTTATTTTTCATAAATAGGTGATTGAATCAATATGGGGGAGAGGACTCAACAAGCATGATCCATCTGCCGATCTCTTTTGTGACAAATAATTTTAGTGGAAAAATTGAATTTTGCAGGTGGCATACCTGGTTAACACCAATTACGTAATTTTTTGCGTGTCAGGGATGGCTAAAAAATATGTCACCATTTACCAGGAGATTCACAATTTATTTTGCAAAGAATTTATAAAATTTGTGTATTTTTATACCGAATATGGTTTTTTTTTCTTGTGGACTTGTGGATAATGGGTACATACGTATCCGTTGACTCGAGCCACTTAAAGCAATTAAGTGTCTGCCTATCAGGTACTCAAATTTAGTGGGCTGCAAAAAAAGTGTACCCGCTTTTTGGATAATAAATATTCCTAGTGAATATTTTGTGAAAGTTTATCATTAACACTACAATAAAATTTTAAGTTGTTATTTAAAAAAGCACGAAAAGTAATATTAGTTTTTGAAATAAAAAAAATTAATAGAAGTTTATTTATACCCGTGATTATATAACAAACGAAATCTTTTAAATAATAACAACTATTACATTTTATTTAAAGTGATTTTTTTACAAAAATTATCCACTATTTACCTTGTCAAACCTCTCTAGTAGTTTATCACCCTTCAAACTATTCTAGAGGTGATCATGGGCCGGGCTGGGTTGGGACTGGGCCCAATAAATAAAACAAAACCCATTGAGCGTGCCAGGTTTGGGCTCAGATTTCTTTGCTATTTAATGTCCGGAAATTTAGTACGAGTTTGACGGATTTTTTCGGGCCGGGCCTAAAAAATCAACCAAAAAACTTAACTTTAAGTGTCCAAGACCGCATAAAGAAATTAAAAAGTCGGGTCGTGCCAGACCAAAATTCGGGCATAATTTGCATGTCCAAAGCCCGTAAAAAATCAGGACGTGTCAGGGGGGTGCTTTTAATCAACTATAAACTATTCTTTTAGAAATTTATCGTGACTTTTGACATGTAATAGTTATGAGAAGGCAAACATATTATTTTGATTCACCCTACTGTTTTAAGAGTTCAACTTTTTAATCTTCATCATTACCAATCTACCTTTAAAAATACAACTTGCTAGCATCTTTTAAGTGGGAACTCATAACTTGTTAAAAAAATCTCATACAAACTTCTAATAAGAATATTGATATTCATGTTATGATTTAATATAGGTGCTCGTGCAATGATATGTGCTATACAATTTTTGCAAAATGATGACGATTGTATCAACATTTTAAAAGATTAATGGTATTTTTTTAGTAATATTTTGATTGAAATTCAATAATAGTTGTGCTTAATATAATTTAAAAATCAAGTAATGATAAATAAGAAATTAGATATTATGAATTTTGTCTTCAAATTATTGTAATATACATGAATAAGAATACAAAAAATATCGCATGAGAAGTCAAAGAAATTAAATCAACAATAAAAAATATTGTGTAAGATGGTACATTAAATTTAATTAAATGGTTAAATTTAATGTAATATGAACAGATTTTGGATTAAGTGTAAACCATTTTAGAAAACCTTTAGCCCGTAATGACGATCTTCGTCATACATTAGTCATTAATTTTGAGAGATAGTTTGGATAAAAGGTAATAAAATTAATTTTATACAATATGAGTTTTTTTTAATGAAATATTTTTCTTAGCAATAAAATAGGAGGTAACTTTAATCTATGTTCTCGTTAAAAAAACTTTAATCTATGTTAGAATTTTAAGTAATTTTAAGGAAACTTAAACTCCATCTTATAATAATTAATTAGTGTAAGTCTGCCATATTTAATACTTTGTGAATCAACAAAGATGTTTACTTAAGAAAAAAGTACAAGCCTGTAATATTTTCTTAATTACCAGCATACTTTACAATGATAGGTTTACAATGGTATTTTATTATTATTATTGTATTGCTAGATTTGACATGCTAAATGTTTTTATGCATAATTTACCATATTTTATTTTTATATTATATCGTGACAATTAGATGATTACAATGATATATTAACTTTTATTTTTATTTATGGCAATGTTTACAGTGATATATTAATTTTTATTATTATTTTTTTGTCATATTATTCGTTGTCATGATTACAATTATATGATGTTTATTTTTTATACTAATTTATTATAGTCATATGCAATTATGCATCGTATTTACAAAATAAAGAAAGGAAGCAAAAAGCGGGAAAAAAATCATTAGAGAGCGACATGTGGCAAGAAACAGTTTTTGTGGCTTCTCTTATAGTATAGTATATTTTATTGCCATATTATATCTAGACAATTATATGTTATAGTGATGTATTAACTTTTATATATTTTTTTTTATTTTTATATTATTTATTGCCATATTTACAATGATATATAACTTTTATTTTTATTTTATTGTCATATTTGCAGTGTTATATTAACTTTTATTATTATATTATTGTCATATTATTTGTTGTAATGATTACAATGATATGATGTTTATTTTTTATTTTGTGAAAATATATATTAAACTAATTTATTATAGTGATATGCATCGTATTTACAAAATAAGGAAAGGAAAAAAAGCGGGAAAAAAATTCACCAGAGAGCGACACATGGCAAGAAACAGTTTTTAGTGGCTTCTCTTATATTATAGATAGTATAAGTATATAGTATATTTTATTGACATATTGTATCGTGACAATTATATGTTTATAGTGATATATTAACTTTTATTTTTATTTTATTGTCATATTATTTATTGCCATGTTTATAGTGATATGTTAACTTTTATTGTTATTTTATTGTCATGCTTACAGTGATATGTTAACTTTTATTTTTATTTTATTGTCATATTATTTATTGCCATGTTTACACTGGTATGTTAACATTTATTTTTATTTTATTGTCATATTATTTGTTGTCATTTTTACAATGATATATTAAATCTTATTATTATTATTTTATTTCATATTATTTGTTTTCAGGATTACAATGATATGATGTTTATTTTTTATTTTGAGAAAAAATTAACTAATTTATTATAGTGATATGCATCGTATTTACAAAATAAGGAAAGGAGAAAAAAACAAATTTTATCATAATTTTTTCTTATCATTTTGGTATGACTGACATAATGTGTTGAAAATCTCATCCAAAGATAATATATTATCAACATATATGTTTAAAGTGATATATAATATTAACATATTGTTGATGCCAAAATATTTTTTAAATTTTATTTCATACCAAAATTACTACGTTTATAATGTATTAAGATATCTTTCATTTTATTTTATTACCATTTATTTTGTTGCAATGTTTATTTTAACTTCCATATTAATTTTATTGTCATATTATTTGTTGTCATATTTACAATGTTATGTTGTTTTATTTTTTAAAAAAAATATAAATTTAACTGAACTTTATTTTTATACTTATGCAAGGGGTATTTATGGAAATAGGGAAGAAAAAAAAAGTGGGAAAAGAATACACGAGAGAGCGACACGTGGCAAGATTTTGACATAGTTGCTTCTCTTATAGTATAGTTATTGTTGTCATATTTACAATGATATGTTGTTTTATTTTTTAAAAAAATATAAATTTAACTGAACTTTATTTTTATACTTATGTAGGGGGTATTTATGGAAATAGGGAAGAAAAAACAAGCGAGAAAAGAATACACGAGAGAGCGACACGTGGCAAGATTTTGACATAGTTGCTTCTCTTATAGTATAGTTATTGATTGGATGGGTGCCGCATTGTGATACTTTACATCACCTTATAAGAGAGTACAGGGATGCCAGAAGGGTTAGTGGAAGTTGACTAAAAGTTTCCTTTTTCTGATTATGCATTATGATCTTCTCCTTGAATCCTAACACTTGGCGTTTCGTAGATCACCTTAAATCAAGAGCACAGGTTAATGGTAAGTTTTGCACCAGACTATGACCATTTGCCACTCATATCCAAAGTAGAGGTTTTTGAATATGCTCTATAATGGAGTGTAATATTATGTATTATATTTATTATTAATTCTCTGTTAAATTTGTTGAGTTTGTTATAGTTTGTTAGAGTAAGTTTGTTACTCTCTACAGAAGTTGGTAGGAGTTTCTAGAGGATTCTTGAGAGGATTCTTGATCTTGGTAGCTTGTATATATAAGGGTGTGCTTACCCATTCTAAAGTTAATAATAATAACATCTCTAAATTCTAAACTACTTCTCTGCCTTTCTCTCTGTTACTTTTCATTTGTAATATGGTATCAGAGCACTAGAATTACGATTCTGGTTGCGTTTTTCATTTCTTCATTTCTACATTTCTTCATTTCTTCTTTGCTTCCTTATTCATCTTCATCTTCTTTCTCTCGTTTATTCTTCATTTCTTCTTATTCACAGATTCAATCTAGCTAATCATGGCAGCAACAACACAAACAAATACACCTCTAGCACCAAACTAAGATCCTTCAAGTGTTTATTACATTCATCCTTCAGATAACACATCACAACAGCTTGTTTCTGCTAAGTTCAATGGAGTAGGTTTTGCTGATTGGAAAAGATCAATGCTCATTGCATTATCTGCAAAGAACAAACTCAAGTTTGTTACAGGAGAAATACCTCGACCTGAATCCACTGATCCTAACTACTCTGCTTGGATCAGGTGCAATGATCTGATTATCTCTTGGATTATTTTCAACCTCGATTCATCAGCTGGAAAGAGTGTGCTATATTTTTCAGATGCTTCTGAGATGTGGAGTGACCTGCAGGAGAGATTTGGATGTGCTTCAGGTGCACAAATTTATGGATTAGAGCAGCAACTAGGGGACCTAACTCAAGGTAACATGAGTGTTGCTGAATTTTACACTAAACTCAAGGTTATTTGGGATGAGATGTCTGCAGTGAATCCTTTGCCTACTTGCACTTCTGACAAGTGCACTTGTAACCTAACTCAGAGGATCTATAAGCAACAACAAGACAAGTACCTAATGCAGTTCATGATGAAGCTCAACGAACATTTTTCACAGATCAGAAGCAATTTGCTGATGATGCAGCCACTGCCAAATGTATCACATGCTTATAGGCTCTTTGTTCAAGAGGAGAGACATAAAGAGATTTCACAACTCAATCAACAGGTAACCACTGATTCAGTTGCTTTCTATGCTAATCAGAAGAAATTACCACCACTAGCAAGAAATGCAGGAGTAGACAAAGGCACCTCTGGTCTTTCTAATAATTCTTCTCAGAAAAAGACCTACTACTGCACTTATTGCAAGATCACTGGACACAGTCTGGAGAGATGTTTCAAAGTTCATGGATATCCACCACGCTTCAAAGGCTTCAAGGCAAAGAAGATTGTTGTACTTGCACAGCATGGAGAAGGATATCAGGAGAATATAACAAGCAGTGGATCTGTGAACACACTAGCTACTGCACATTCTGGGCACATTACCCCATCTTTTACTCCAGATGAATATCAACATCTGGTTGATCTGATTGCCAAGCAGTCAACTGAATCCAGTGGCACCACAGTGAATGGAATTGCTAATGCTCCTATGACAGGTATATTCTGTCTTTTGTCTTGTTCTAAAGATTCTTGGATTCTGGATAGTGGAGCTACCGATCATATTTGTTCAAATCTTGAGATGTTCAACGATTTTGAACCTGTTAGAAGCTCTCAAATAACTATACCTAATGGTACTAAAGTTGATATTAAACATACTGGCACAGTGATTTTAAATGATCATATCACCTTGCAGAGGGTATTACATGTGCCAGGGTTTAATTTTAATCTAATATCAGTTAGTAAGTTGTGTGCTGATATGTGTTGTGGACTTTATTTTAATTACAGTGAGTGCTTCCTCCAGGGGCAATGTCTGACAGACTCTCCCTTACTACTTGGTAAACTGCAGGATGGTCTCTACCATGCACATTTGTCACCTTCTTTAAGCAGTGGATCCCTAGCTTTGGCAAATAAGTCTAATATTTCTGTAATAGATAATGTCAAACTGTGGCATTTACGTTTGGGTCATTTACCTACTACTCAGTTTAAGCACATTTTACCTTCTTGTATTGTTAAAGATTTTGCAAATAATGTGATATGTAGTGTCTGTCCTGCTGCCAAACAGACTAGACTACCTTTTTCTCATAGTCATATTAAGTCTACAAGATCTTTTCAGTTGTTGCACATAGATCTATGGGGGCCTTATCATGTAGCTACTCATAATAATTGTACTTACTTTGTCACTATAGTAGATGACTACACAAGATTTACTTGGACTCACCTCATTAAATACAAATCCGATGTTGTGAATGTTGTGCAAACCTTTTTACAGTATGTTGAGACACAATTTGCTAGCAAGGTTCTTTGTATAAGAACTGACAATGCAAAAGAACTTACAGAAGGTTCTATGAAGATCCTTTATCATGACAAGGTAATTGTGCATGAGAAAATTTGTATACATACACCCCAACAAAATGCAGTAGCAGAAAGGAAGCAAAGACATCTTCTAGACACAGCAAGATCTTTATTCTTTCAGGCAAAATTACCTTCAAAGTATTGGGGAGAAGCTCTTTTGTGTGCTACATATTTGATAAACAGAATGCCATTAAAGCCTATAAAATTTAACACACCTTATAGTATGCTCTACCAAACTTTACCAGATTATGAAATCTTAAGAGCATTTGGATGTCTGTGTTTTGCTACTGTACCTAAGGTACATAGGGATAAATTTCAACCTAGGGCTCATCCTTGTGTTTTCATTGGTTATCCACTGCATACTAAGGGATATAAACTGCTGGATTTAACAAATAATTCCATAATTGTTTCCAGAGATGTAATATTTCATGAGACACATTTCCCTTTTCATCTAAAACCTACCACTTCAAATCCTTTTTCATCAATTTTCTTACCCACATTTAATTCTTCTTTTTCTGTTTTAGATGACTTCATAATTCCAGATATTTTTCTACACTCAAATTTCAATAATTCATCTCCACATTCATCTCTTAACTCTCCTTCAGCCCCTCCAAATAATTCCAATTCTTCATCTCCATCTATTCCAACCTCCCCTCAGCCTCATACTCCCATTTCAGAATTTTCTTCTAATCTTTCCAACAATACTTCTGACCTTGTTTCCTCTGATCTTGTTCCTTTTGATCCTAATAATCTCATAATAGATTTAAGTTCATTTTCCCCAATTAATCCTAATCCTACATCCTCCACTCTTCCTATAAGGCATTCTAGTAGAGCTAGTAGACCACCTTCCTACTTAAATGACTACAAATGTTATGCAGTGGAAAATCATTGGTGCAATTTAGTTGCAGCCAAGTCTTTGCCCCCATCATATCAATCCACTTTAGATCTTAATTCTTGCCTCACAGAACCTACTACATTTACTCAAGCTTCCCTACATTCTGTTTGGATTGATGCAATGAACAAAGAACTCTCTGCATTGTATTCTAATCATACTTGGGACATTGTTGATTTACCCCCAAACAAAAAGGCAATAGGATGTAAGTGGGTCTATAGGATCAAACTCAAGTCAGATGGGACTGTTGAAAGGCATAAGGCTCGTTTGGTAGCTCAAGGCTACACTCAAAAATATGGGATTGATTTTGAGGAAACATTCTCTCCTGTTGTGAAAATGACTACTATAAGGTGTGTCCTTGCTCTAGCCTCTCATCATAATTGGCATCTTCATCAATTCGATGTGAATAATGCATTTCTTCATGGAGATCTCCATGAGGACATCTACATGAAAATGCCAGAAGGGGTTTCAAATCCAGAACACAAAGTTTGCAAATTAAGGAGGTCACTGTATAGCCTCAAGCAGGCCTCTCGACAGTGGTATGCTAGGCTTACTACAGAATTGTTGGCACAGGGTTTTCTTGCTTCTAAACATGACTATTCTTTATTCATCAAGAGAAGTCATGGTCATATCACTGTGGCAGCAGTATATGTAGATGATATAATCCTCACAAGAGATGATCTCACCACCATTCAAAGTCTCAAAGATCATTTGGATGCAGTTTTCAGTATCAAAGATCTAGGACCTCTTAATTACTTTCTTGGCATGGAAGTTGTAAAGATGCAGAATGGTTTGGCTCTAACTCAGAAGAAATTTACACATGAATTGCTAGAATTCAGTGGCTTGGATGTTTCTAATCCAGCTCCAGCACCATTACCTATCAATCTCAAATTACATCAAATAGAAGGAGATTTGTACTCTGATGCAAGTCACTACAGGTCCATTTTGGGGAAGCTAAATTTTCTAAGCAACACTCGTCCTGATCTAGCCTATGCAGTACAAACTCTGTCTCAATTTTTGCAAGCCCCAAGGGTTCCACATTTTCAGGCTTTATATCATGTTCTACGCTATGTGGCAGGAACCATTGGACAAGGCATTCTTTTACATGGAGGAAATGATCTTAAACTACAAGCCTTTTCTGATGCTGACTGGGCTTCTTGTCCTAATACAAGAAAGTCTATAACAGGATATCTCATCCAACTTGGTAGATCTCCTATTTCTTGGAAAAGTAAGAAGCAAAGTGTGGTATCAAGATCTTCTTCTGAATCAGAATACAGAGCAATGGCATCAGCCTCTAGTAAAGTCACTTGGTTAGTCAATCTTCTGACAGAATTGGGTGTGCAACATCTTACTCCAGTCCAGCTTCTATGTGACAATCAATCTGCAATTCACATAGCCAAAAACCCAGTTTTCCACGAAAGAACAAAGCATATTGAAATAGATTGTCATTTCACTCGTGACAAGGTTCTTGAAGGGTTGATCCAACTTACATATTTGCCTACACAAGCTCTACTTGCAAATTTGTTTACAAAAGCTCTTCCTTCACCAAATTTTCGAGAATTATTGTCCAATCTAGGATTAGTTAATCCTAGCTTGAAGGGGGGTAATGGAGTGTAATATTATGTATTATATTTATTATTAATTCTCTGTTAAATTTGTTGAGTTTGTTATAGTTTGTTAGAGTAAGTTTGTTACTCTCTACAGAAGTTGGTAGGAGTTTCTAGAGGATTCTTGATCTTGGTAGCTTGTATATATAAGGGTGTGCTTACCCATTCTAAAGTTAATAATAATATCTCTAAATTCTAAACTACTTCTCTGCCTTTCTCTCTGTTTCTTTTCATTTGTAATACTCTACACAACACTGAAGGAAATGATTTAACCAAGGTGTGTATTTGTCGTATTACCAAAAGCATGTCACCCACCCTTCTTTATTTCTCTTCCCTTCATTTTGAGAAGCTCTACATATTGTCCTTTATTTGTGACGTGGGTAGCTCCTATTGTCACCTTTTAGTTAGACAACTCGCCCGGTGCTTACATTGACTTCGGCTCAAGTAGGGTCACTTAATAAATAACAATGATTAAATAGAAGAAAGAAAATTATTTAATTAACCATTGCAATTTAGATGTTTGATTATGACTCTATGATGAGATAGATCTGTTTGTTTATTATTTGTCGTACTGAGCTTTTGCTGACCCCGTACTTTGTTGGTCTTATGTATTATTACCTTGACCCTGTGATAACCGAAATTGGTGAGCAGTCGTTCAAGGCCAAGGTAGTATTGTGCAGGTTCATAGGGATGTTATGGGCTTGAGTGATGAGTAAAACCATGAACTTTTTTATATTTATTTACTATTTTAAGTTGCTTTTATTGAAGTATTTTTTTCTTAAGTATTATCTTTCGGATTAAACTCAATTTGCATTTTGGTTTAAGAGCCTTCATGGTTCCAAGTTGAAGGAGTTTTAAAGTTGGTTTGGTCGTGAAATATTTTAATTTTCGCTACATAATTCTGAATAAGCTGATGCGTTTTTACACGTAGCGATAATACTTTAATAATTCTCAGTATTTCCTTGAAAACAATTTTTACATTTTAGTGACAATTATTACGGTGTTACAAAATGATATTAGTTTAGCCAGGTCGATCTTCAAAATACGTTAAGATCTTCTTATCTTACATATTTAAGTTTATGGTTTTCCAAAACACTTAAAAAAAAAAGATATATATATATATATAAAAGAAAAATAGAATTTAGTTTTCTAAATATGTTTTGCAAATATCTTCAATTTTGAAATGTATATTTTAAAACTTAATATGTTCCGAATAATTTTTTTAAGAGTTTTGGTGAGAAAGGTAGCTTTTAGAAGTGGAATAAGATAGAAAAATCATTTTTACCTTCATAACAATTTGCGTCTATTGTAATTGTTGTGCAAGGAATCCACAATTATATTATCTTAGGTGCTATTGATTTTGACTCCGATATTTACTTATCCTTTCATGCTAGAAGGAATGAATAGTTTTTGTTTTTTTCCATTAAATGTGTGTTTGCTTGTACAATTATATGAACTACTCTAATTCTTTTTGTGCTTTTGTTGCTGAGTGTTATAAGATAGAGTATAAAAGTCTTATTCATAGACTTTTATTTGAAGTTATAGAATTGGTGGCCACGTGGCTAGATATTTAATGTGATAGAATTTTTAAATAAATGCTTTTATGATTTGCCAAAATTTGAGCCAAAATATTTTATTGTTGACATTGCAAAACCTTTTAAATTCTATTTTCTAATACTTTCAAACTTTTTATAAATTAGCGACTACAATACTCTTGAGGATTTGTTGATTATGAATAATAATCCAATTATATACATTGATCTTGAGGATTAGTTATTTTGAAAGATATTCAGTCGAATGATGATAGTGGATTTGAAGTCATAATATAGTAATGACAAAACTAATTGTGGATGAAAATTTTATGAGGTTATTTAATGAAAAGATATTTAGGTTAGGCAAATATTTTGAGAAAAGACACTAATAAATGAGGATTAGATGATCATAAATTTTGCGGTCAATGTAAGAAAGTAAAATTTATTAAGTTGGAACATGATGATATGTCTTATATTGTTGATGAATTGCATACGAGAAGCATAAAGAATATTTAAAATAAAATTATTAAGGATGATATGATCACTATGAATGAGTAATAAATTATTACAGTTTGAAAGTATGTGCGAGAGAAATCTATTATACTTAGGATAGGTTAGAAGTTATTAGTAATATTTTGATGAGTTACTTATATTGTGATCATATATAATTAATGGAAAATTAACACTTAAGGGTAAAGCGCCCATAAATTTCGATGTATGTGTATGAAGATGTGAAGGTATTAAATAATAAATTGGAGCATAGTATGTTTTATATATCGTTGGTGAATTGCACATAATTAAAGGAAGCCTTGAAATAAAATTCTTAATGATAGTATTTAGGAAAATAAAGTTTTATATGGAGTTTAGTTGGTTAACTACAAACTTCGAAATCCCAATATTTGTGTTCTATATATGAGGGTTAGTGAAGTTATGAAGGATAGATACTATATTTATGCATTAGGGACAATAATTAAGAAGAGTATTTTTTATGTAGGGTTGTGGGAATGTCAACTCTTTACTTATGATATGTTTGTAAAGTATTATAGGATTTGATGAAATGTTATTCATTAAAGATATAAAGGTTAATTTTGGAGATTATATCAATACAATATTAATTTTGGAGATCAAATCAAGTGTTATGAGTACTAACAGACCCTTTGAACTTGTACACATTGATTTATGTGGACCCATGGTTGTACAAAGTCAAATAGTTTATAGGTTTGTGTGTGTTATTGTTGATGACTTTTCCATGTATACTTGGGTTATCTTCCTACACTCAAAGGATGAAACATTCGATGAGTTTGTAGCCTTGGTAAAACAAGTGGAGAACCAGTTGAATCTGAAATTGGTTGCTATGAGGTTAGAACATGGCACAGAGTTTGAGAATGCCAGCTTTATTGATTATTGTAGGGAACATGGGGTAGGTCACAACTTCTCTGCTCCTAGAACACCACAACAAACTTGTGTGGTGGAAAGGAAGAACATAACTCTTGAGGAGATGGCGAGGACCATGCTTATTGAAAGTGGTCTCCCTAAAAGTTTCTGGAGAGAAGCCGTGAACACTGCTTGTTATATTCTTAATAGAGCTCTCATTAGACCTAAATTAAGTAAGATTCCTTATGAACTCTTAAAGGGCAGGAAACCCAACATTGCACACTTTCGTGTCTTTGGTTGTAAATTCTTTGCGCATAACAATGGGAAGAACCAGCTTGATAAATTTGACCCTAGGAGTGATGAGGCAATCTTCTTAGGATATTCTCCTCAAAGCAAAGCATATAAAGTGTTCAATAAGAGGACCTTGTGTGTAGAGGAGGGTGTCCATGTTATATTTGATAAATTTAACATGTCTTCTGCGAATGCACAGGTAAAAACAAGTGAAGTCATTGGCCTGAATGACTTCACAGGGGACCAAGATACTAGGAACCCAGAGATAACACAAGCAGAACCAGGTCCACTTGCCGATCCACCACAACCCAATGGTGGAGGACCTGGAGGAGATCCAACTGATCGAGCATTCTGAGGGGGAATCAGGACCTGATGGTTCCCTAAGAGAGCACCAGGTAAGAGACTTAGGGGGAACAAATGAGCAAACCAGAGATGGTTTCCTTAAGTCACAGGTAAGAAATGATCAAGGAAACAACATGCACTCTGAAACATTTGTTTCTAATCATTCTGACAATTCAGAGATGCAAGCTGATTTCAGTCAAAATCAAGGAGCACAAAATGATTTGTCTTTTAAAAGTTATAAATACCAATCCTCTCATCCCACTTATCAAATATTAAGTGATATTAACAAGGGGATTCAAACAAGGAGAAGTATTTACAAAAACTTTTGTGCTCATTCCTCATTCTTGTCTAATATAGAACCAACTAACTATAAAGTAGCTTTAACTAATCCAGATTAGGTATTGAATTGGTTATGCAAGATGAATTAAATCAGTTCAAAAGAAATCAAGTATGGCACCTTGAGCCAAGACCTATGGATAGGTTAGTCATTGGTACTCGATGGGTATTCAGAAACAAATTTGATGATCTAGGTACCATAGTCAGAAACAAAGCAAGACTAGTGGTGCAAGGGTATAATCAGTAAGAAGGAATTGATTATGATGAAACCTTTGGAAGCTATTGTTAGAATAGAAGCTATTAGAATCTTGATTGCATTTGTTGCTCAGATGAATATTAAGTTGTTTCAGATGGATGTCAAGACAGCCTTTTTGAATGGATACTTGAAGGAAGAGGTATATGTAGAGCAACCACCTGGTTTTGAGGACAATATGTTTCCCCAACATGTATACAAGTTAGACAAAGCACTTTATAGATTGAAACAGGCTCCAAGAACTTGGTATGAAAGGTTGTCTAACTTCCTTATGGAAAATGAATACAAAAGGGGAACAATTGACAAAACATTATTTATTAAAACCAGGGAGAACCACTTATTAACAGTACAAATTTATGTTGATGATATTTTCTTTGGTACTACTAATCAAATCCTATGTGATGAGTTTGTTAGTCTTATGCAGAGTGAATTTAAGATGAGCATGATGGGAGAACTAGGATTCTTCCTTGGTCGATCTGCAGATTAAGCAAACTGTTGATGGAATCGTGATCCATCAATAGAAGTACCTCAGGGAACTACTGAAGAAGTATGGTCTGGAGAACAGTAAGGCCTATGAAACACCTGTTCCTACATCTGCAAAACTTGATGCTGACACAAAGCGAAAAGATGTTGAGGACTCACTGTACAGAGGAATGATTGACTCCCTTCTATACCTAACATCCAGCAGACCATATATAATATTCTCTGTGGGATTGTGTGCAAGGTTTAAAAGCAATCCCAAGGAGTGTCACTTAAAGGTTGTTAGGAGGATACTCATGTATTTAATTAGTAGGAACAGATGATTTGTGTTTGTGGTACCCCAAAGGAACCACTTGTGAACTCACTCGGTACACAAATGTAGATTATGCTGGTTTCCTTGTTGATAGAAAGAGCACATCAGGTATGACACATTTTCATGGCTCTTGTCTTATCTCTTGGGGTTCTAAAAAGCAAAATTCGGTTGCCCTATCCACAATAGAGTCAAAATATATTGCTGCAGCTTCATGTTGTTCCCAACTACTGTGGATAAGGAACCAGTTGAAAGACTTTAGTGTTAAATACAAATGTATTCCCATATTTTGTGAAAACACCAGTGCTATTAATATTTCCAAGAACCCAGTACAACACTCCAGAACCAAGCAAATTGAAATTAGGCATCACTTTTTAAGAGAAAATGTTGAGAGAGGCTTGGTGGAGATGTTGTTTTGTAAAAGTGAGGATCATATAGCTGACATAATTACTAAACCTTTAGATAGAGAGTCCTTTTGTAAATTAAGAGTCATGTTAAGTCTAGTTATATTTAGGTAATTTGGCTTCTTTTGTTTCCCTCAATGATTGGCTAGATTAGTGTTTCCTTGTATAATTGTATGTATATATCTTTGTAAAAATCTTCAGGTGATCATGTAAATGCTTATTAAGATAAAAATCTTGAATAGCATTGTGGTGAAACAATAGAGTTAAATTAGGCTAACTTGCCAAAATTAGAAGCATTTGGTTCCACACAGAAACAAGATGGGAGAACAGCAGTGTAGCACAGACGTGTTTTTTAAAAAATTATATTTTTCGAAAAATCAAAATATAGAATATTTTCTTGCCTTCAAGAAAATATTTTATTTGCAGTTATTATCCCATGCAAAGGCAAAATATTTCAGTTGCAAATTTTTTCGTGAAAGTTGAGGAAATATTAAGCAAATATCTCACTTTTCTTAATTTAAAAATATTTGCAAATATCTCTTCTAATATCTTCAACTGATCTTTTCTCTCTCCTGAATTTATATCATTGTAACCTTTTATAGTTGTCATTCATCATTACCGTCTCTCTAATCAACTCTCTTTCTCTCTCGAATTCAAACCAACCTCCCAATACCTAAATCACCCACATCGGAAGACACCACAAAATCAACCCCTCCAACCATCACTACTACACCTCCGTTGCCACCTTCACCAAAACAACACATACAACAACCATCCCCTAAGAAAACCACTTCATCACCAAAACGACGCACACCGTCATAATCACCCAAAGAACGCACTCCACCTTCAGCACCAAAGAATTCACCACCCAAACCCACTGAAAAACCTCAACAAGAACCACCTTCTTCCAAAACCAACATGCATCAAAAAAACAAAACCCCTGTACCCACTGACATAAACCCTGCACAGACTTAGGGGGAACACAAGGAGAAATCCTTGAAAGAAGTTCTCAAGGTTCCCTTTCTTGACCCAGAATGTAACGACCCGGAATTTTGGGCCAGAAAATTTCGCGGTTATTAATTATATTTATTTAATTCTAGTCCAAAAAGGCCCATTATATTTTGGACTGTTTAATTTGTATTTCCTATTCTTATTTCCAAATTGGGCCAAAGACCCAATTTTTCTTTCTTTTTCTACTTGGCCGGCTCCCCTCTTTTTATTTGGGCCAAGTATTGTTTTTATTTATTTAAATTGGTTAATTAATTATTTGATTTAATTAAATTAGTTTTTAAAGCCCTAAACTAATTCAACCTAGCCTAGTCATACCTAACTAAGTCCACTCCACCTCCCTATTCTTTCTCCTTCTTCACGGCAGCTTCATTAGTAGCATTAGGGTTTGTTTTTTTTTTTTATTTCTTTTCCTTCCTCTCTTCTATAAATAGGACCATTATCATTTAGTTAGTCCTATTTTTGCAATTGTTCCTAAACCCTAAAATACATTTTCTCTCTTTCCCTTCTTCCTCTTCTCAAAAACAGTGAGCCATCATTTTCCCTTGAAATTTTAATAGCGAATCCAGGTAACTTTGCTTTTCTATTTAATCTACGGGTAGCTATTCACATAGTTAATTAGGAATTGAAGCATGAAAATTGTAGGAAGTTTAATATTGTTTTCATATGAACATGTCGAGCATGAAGCATGAATTTCTTGATTGATTTTTATGTATTTTCTTGATTTTATGTATGATCTTGTATAATTTATTTACCAATCAAATCTTGTTATTTCTTGATGAATTTTTCATGGTATCTGGTTTACTGTTTGATTATTAACCATGATTTATTTCGTGGCAAAATTCGTCCGTTTATTATTTATAAAAATTTAATCTTTCAAACCGGTAAAACTGTCCAGAATAGGTTTACGAATTTATTAGTGTACTTAATCAATTCGGAATGCTACGAAATTTTATATGAAAGTCAGTGATAATGTTTTACAGCTTGTGTTAAATTTTCGTAATTTTTAAAGATCGTTTGATATGGCATAAAATTCTGAAACCGAATTCAGCCTAATCTGACTGGTTAGTTATAAAATCACTTAAAAATAGTAAAAGATGTTATTTTTAGACGAAATTTATGCACGTTAATCCTTGAACCCATATTTAGCTCCCATAAAAATTTCCAGATTTTTAGAGATCTTTAGATGGTCGTTTTTAATTTAATTCTTTAAAAATCAGATTGTATAAAATAGGGCAATTGAATTATTAAAATATGCTATTATTCATTCTTGAATTTTCGAGTGACCTAAGTATTAAAAGGGAACTAAAAATATTATTTTTATGATGAATCTTGATAGTATTGAATTATATTGATAAATCTTGAATTAAAAATTAAATCTTGTTATTACCTTCTAATTGTCAAGTGTATAGAAATTAAAAGAAGAGTTAAAAATATTATTTTTATGTTAATCTTGATGAATGTTGTCGAAAAATATGATTTTTATGTTTATTAATTAGTTAAATTATTTAATTCTTGATGATTGAATTCATATAAATTAATTGAATAATTTTGGCTATTATTGATATAAAATGTCGAGTGTGGTGAAAGTAGGAAAAATAGGATTTTTATTATATTTTGGTTAGTTTTGAATTATTATTAATTTAGGAAATAATTAATAATAAAAGTTATGGACAAAATAATTATTAGGGATAAGTTGTAAAGTGAAGGGATAAAAAGATATTATTAGTATTATTATTAAGAGGACCGAAATAATATTAGTACTATTAATATAAATATTTTTCGAATATTGTTACAAATTGGTATATGATGTAATATTAAGGTTAGTATCCGAAAGGATAGGATTATAAGTATATATATATTTTAAGAATAGTATATTATAAGAATTGAAGTTGCATAAGATATTACTAGGGATAAGAAAGGAAACAGAGTAATAGCTATACATGTTATGTTTCGGTCTCTGGCTAGGAAAGGCTTGGTATTTAAGGTGGCCAATATACGTGCCGCACCTCCCTTTCCTGGGACTCCGAACATTTCATTTCCTATTACGGTCACCTAGTATTATCCTAATATATGATACGATTAAATTAATTGAAGATATAAGATACAATATGGACACCCACCTGTATGATACACGAGTCATTAGTGGGTTAAGTCAGAACCACTACTCAATGGGACGAACACATGAGTTCCCCCGAGTAGTTTGACCTTAGAACATGTAGTCGTCTGGTAACCGTATCTGCGAGTCGCTACCAGGAAGTTATGGCCATAGCTTAGACTTAGCGGTGAAACACGGGATCCGCTATGGGATTGAGTACACGAGCTCCTCCCGGCATGTTCTAGGGAGTTATGGTGAAACACGAGATCCATAACGAGTTATTAGTGACCGGTCCAACAAAGATATTATATTACGATCATACGATTTGATAAGATGAAATCATAAGATGAAGTATAAGATGATTTCAAAAGATGATAAGATATGTTATGATCTAATGTGATAAGAAAGACATGATATGATATGATTAAGATATGATTTATGATGATATGATATGATATGATAAGAATATGATAAGTCATGATGATAAGAATATGATAAGTTATGATGATAAGATATAATTATGATTTATTAATGATATAACTTAAGAAGGGTTAAGTATAAGTTAAGGATTGAAGATGTATAGTATAAAGTATAAGTTAGTGTATTGTAAGTCTTCCGCTGTGTATTTCCTGAATTCATACGAATATGTAACGTGTGTGTATATTATACGGATGGTGTATGTATTTGGTATGTATTCTAACCGTATTTGCAGGGTTGATTATACGTATTTTATACGTAATTATACGTATTCTAACCGTATTTCTGCAGGGGTATTTATACGTATTTTTATACGCATCTGTATACGTATTTTATACGTACTTCTATACGTATTCATATACGTACGTTTATACGGAACTTGTGTATTTATATGTAAAGCATGTATTGAATTCTTTACAGTTTTTATGATATTTTTTCTATGCTATTATGTGTTTGGTGGTCCCTCGATTAAATGAGACAGCCTAGTTACTCGCCACTGACGGTGGACCCCCCCCTCAGTTTCAGGTGAAGACGCTGCCGAATAACGGGCTATCGTGGATGGGTTTGAGTAGCTGAGAAACTTAGTTAAACGGTTTAATTAGATGATTTATGATTTATGACATTTATTTAGTTTATTTTATGGTCCCAGCATGTTGGGACAGTATTTTAAGACCTTATATGTAATTATGGCTATTGGATTGTTATGGATAGTTGGTAGGTTATTTAATAAAAGTTAATTCATCTACTCAATTAATCTGATTAATTGTTATTTAAGTTGGTAATGATCCGATTGTCGATTTCCCTTTGTCAATCGACATGTCTCAAAAAGTCGGGTCGTTACACAGAAGATGATGTTCAAGTTCTTGGCTTATTGGAATACAAATTTGGGGATGAGGGAATAAGTGGTACAAGTGGGTAGACTTGGCTTATTGGAATACAAACTAATAAGGTTTAAAAGTTTATATGATACATGAACAACGTGGATATATTGATCATAAAGGAAAATTCAATTACTTATATTATACTTCAGGATGAGTTAATTTGATTGAAGGGATTAGATATAGTTGATGATAGGGAATTTTAAGTCATAATATAGTGATGGGAGAACTGATTACGGATGAAATTTTTATGGGTTGTTTACTGAATCAAAGTCATTTAGGACGACAAATAATTTGAGATATAAGACACAAATTAATTAATTAATAATTTGAGGAGTAGATGTTCATAAATTTTGTGGTTTATATATGGAAGTGAAACTATTAATTAAGTGGGAACATGAGACGCCTTAAATAATTGCATATGAGAAGAATCAAGGAAAGTTAAAACAAAATTATTAAGGAAGGTATGTAAGAAAATCATGTTATAGAGTTGAGTTGTTTATTAACTTTAGTTCTTGGAGGTTTGTAGACGTTTAGTTATATATTAGGAGAGTGATGTTATGAATATTTCAAAGGTTATTTGTGTATTTGAGGAAAAAAAAATGAGGATATCTTGGAGGTGAGATAATAGGAATATGTAAACTATTTTTAGTTATGAGGTACTTGTGAGGCTACATTTATAAGAATTGACAAAAAATTGCTATTAAGGATATAAAAGTGTATTGATGAAGTTCTATTTTAGGTCGAATGGTTCAATAAGGGTAAAGTTTGTTATTTGAGGATAAGATTACTGATAATAAGAAAGGAATAATGTAAATTTGAATTGTCAACAATAATTGACACTGAGGAATTTTATAGGATAATTATAAATTATTTGATGAAAACTACATGTAACACCCTGGAAATTCCCTACTTGAAAACCCTAATTTTTTTTTTTAAAAAAGTTATGGCATAAAATACATTTGAAAGGAAATTTCCAAAGCATTACCGCCACGTGTGAAAACGTTTCGGCTTATTCAGAATTTTGCAGTGGAAGAAAATTTAAAGCGAACTTAAATTCAAAATAAACCTAAATAATTAGAGCTTACAGTCTAGTACAATTTTAAAACCCTTAATTAGAAATCAATTGCTATCGGAAATAAATGAAATAACATTCTATAATAATTTCAAACACAAGAATCACGATCTCTCGAATGACACCCATCCCATGACAATGCATATGCCGAATGCTTGAACTTCACATCATCAAGCTAACCTGTGCAATTCTGCTCCGCAATAATGCAAATGTATAAATTGGTTCATCACAGGGTCATTAAGGCGAGGGCCATGACCAAAGAAAACACATACAAAAGCACGTAATCAGCAAAAGCTGAGTACATATACACAACAAGATATGCACATATGATATAAAAAGATCAAATGGTATGAATAATAACCTGCTATATGCTATATGACCAAATCCCATATATCCCCTAGACTCCATCAGATTATTAGAAGGTTTGGATTCAACATCGAACGGGTTTCCAAAGATAAGTAATCATGCCCACCACGGTCCCACTCGGTTGCAAGTCGAGTGGTAAAAACGATGCCACTTAAGAGTGCCGGGATCCCAGGCCAAAATAATAAAAATAAACAAGGGTGAACAACGTCTTGTACCCCTTGTAAGAAGCTATTTAGCTTCCCCCATATGTTCATACTCAAGGTGTATACATTCCAAGAGTTTTGGTGTGAATCCTCTTTCGCTTTACGTGATTTATCATATTTAATTAGTAACTGTGAAGACTCACCCCACACAAGACATCACACAACATCAATGCATCACACAACACACTTTCCGTTATTAAATCCTCTAGGTCTAAGTGATCACATAACCAATTTTATTTAGCTGATCTTTTTATCCAGTCTCAATCTCCCAGTGGGAGAGAGTAAAAATACTATCCAGTCTCAATCTCTCGAAGGGGAGAGTAAAAAATCCTACTCAGTCTCAATCTCCCGAAGGAAAGAGTAAAACAATACCTCTAGACTCAACAATTGAGTAATAACAGTTTCCTTGCCTAAGTTGCAACATACTCTTTTTTTTTTCATAATCATAGCAACCAACTCACACTAGGGAATTCATACTAGATAATTTTTCACAACGTGAAGGATGATATAAATAAATAAATTTCCTTTTTCCAAGCTACATGCAACCATACATATACATGCACAACATTTCATCACAGTCCACACAATTTCCTAATCATGTTACTACTTTAGGAATTAAGTCCTGCGTACCCACGTACTTGGTATAATAAAACCGACTAGCCACTTTTAATTGAATTCCTCAAATTCAAAGTCCCCTACAAACGACACAATCAGACTAATTAATTCCCTAGAACATATAAACTATCCCAAGTATATATTACAAAATTCAAGCATCTATAAAATTCAAAAAATTATTTTTAATTCAAAAATTACGTTTTTGTGCCCTCTCATTAGTATACTAAGTGGGATCCTAATTATGTTGACAAAAACATTATTCTGGCCTATTTAAATAAAATTTCAGCCCTTAAAAACATATGAAAACTCCATAAAAATTATTCCTTTAAGCCCCAAAAACTATGTATTTAATATCAAATCATCCCCATCAACTATAGAGTATTAAAAGTTAAAAATCATTGACTTAGGATATTTTTTAAATATTTCAGCAGCATAACAGTAAATAAAAACCCTTTAAAATATTCCAAAACATGTTTTTAAGTCCAACTTTTATATAATATGCATAAGCATACATAAAAATAAGATTAATCAAACATAATCATGCAAAACCTAATAAAATACATTAATTTTCACAAAATTTCAGAATATAAAAAGAAACTTTAAACATTCACAAACATCATTTAATCAAGATTTAAGCCCTAAAATTTCAAGAAATCATCCTATAAAACCCACACTTAGGTCCTAGTATTCAAAACAAAATAATAATTCAATTAACAAGGTTTAATTATGGTTTAAACATACTATATAAAATCAGAAATTTAAATCAAAATCTTGAGTCCAAAACATGATTAAACAACAATATTAAATCAGAAATTAAACGAGATTAACCACTTATAACATTAAATCAAGAATAAAACAAATAAAATTAAAGAAGAAAAACAACACTTTTTTTAAAGATACTCAGGCATAGCAGGCGGCCTGCTACGGCAGGGCGGCGGTCGGCGCTCAGCAGGAAGGTGGCAACCGGAAGGCCGACGATCAAGCGAGTGGCTGTTATGGTGGTGGACCGGTAGTCCTTGAGGAGGAAGGCAAGGTTTGTTTTTATTTTTGTTATACGAGAAAGAGAGTGTATCACCAGTGGTGGCGGCAGCAGCAAGGCGCCGAAGGGAGGACGACGACCCAGTAGGATATGGTGGTGGTGGTGGCCGTCATGGTTGGTGGGTTCGGCTGCGTCGTGCCATTGTTGTTGTGGTTCGTGGAAGAAGATTCTTCTTACTCTTAGTTTAGGTTTTTTTTTTGTGTTTTCGATTTAGGGTTTTTGACCTGTTTTGATATACACTACGGTATTTATACAACTTGGGTTCAATTTAAGTTCCCTACTAGGTTGGCTTGTGCCAATATGAATAAATACTTTTATCCTTTTTCAAACCGGAATATTTTATTTTATAAACGACGTCCGAAATATATAACTGAAACCTTTAGTTTTGAATATGATTTTATAAAATTCTTTTATAAATATTTATAATGTATTTAAATACTCAAATAATAGTATTTTCATAAATATTTACTTTAAACCATTTTATTAATTAAAATTCGTAAAGCATTTAAAATGTTTATTTAGGCGTATAAAACACGTAAAATACGTATAAAATACCAGTAGTAATGTACAAATATACGGGGTATTACACTACATTGTCAGATTTATGAGTGTCAGATTTGAAGTTTTATGAGTATTTTGCATCTGAGGATATGATATTTAACGGGAAAAAAATGAGCTCAAAAAGAGAGTTTAGGTATATATATAATTTAAGGATTATTGGATAAAGATGGTTTATTTGGGTGTTGTTTAAGTATACGGTTGTGAGAATTTGGGTTTATTATTTAGATATTAGTGAATGAAGATTTTTTTATTAAGGCTGAATAAGTTTATATCACAATGAAAATTTTACCACTGGGTAAGAGACAAATTTGGTATTTGAGAATATGAAGTTTGTAGGATATGGATCAACTTATGTACAGATTTATGGATCTAATAAAAAGCTGAAATAAATATTTTAGAATATAAATTGTTTTGTCAATATATAAATTTTAAAAGGATGCTTTTTATTTTCAAGAATAACAAACCATTTTATGTTGCGAGTTACGGGGGCGTACGTAACTCATTTTAAGGGAGTAGAGTGCGATAAATTTCGCACTTTTCTTTTATGAGTAAATAAAATATAAAATGATAATTTTTTTGCAAAAGTCTTAGTCATTCTTACATTAATTTATACAACTTTGTTGCAATGCCTCTGCGAATGAGTACAAATATGTTTGAATGTAATTGACTTTATTTGATTCAATAAGCTTTATTAAAATCAAAAAAGCTTTGTTTGAATGCAATTGAGTGGAATCTTAATCAATAAGTTTAAGCTTTATTTGTAAGATTTACCATTTTTAGAAAGCAGTTGACTTTCATTTAATTCAATAAGCTATGTTTGAATGCAATTGAGTTTCATTTGATTCAATAATCTTTATTCAAATCAAATTAGCTTTGTTTGAATCCAATTTATTGGAATCCTAATCAATAATATAAGTTTAAGCTTTATTTAAAATATCTACTATTTTTTGGAAACATTTGTCGTTCATTTGATTCAATAAGCTTTATTCAAATCAAATTAGCTTTGTCTGAATGCAATTGAGTGGAATCTTAATCATTCATCTTAAGCTTTATTTGAAACAATTAACATTTTTTTAAATAAGTTGACTTTCATTTGATTCAATAAGCTAAGTTTGAATGCAATTGACTTCCATTTGATTCAGTAGGCTTTATTCAATCAAATTATCTTTATTTGAATGCAATTGAGTGGAATATTAATCATTATGCTTAAGCTTTATTTGAAACAATTACCATTGTTTGAAAGCAGTTGACTTTCATTTCATTTAATAAGCTATGTTTGAATGCAATTGACTTTATTTGACTCAATAAGATTTATTAGAATCAAATTAGCTTTGTTTGAATGCAATTAAGTGTAATCTTAATCAATAAACTTAAGATTATTTGTAAAATTTACCACTTTTTGAAAGAAGTTGACTTTCATTTCATTTAATAAACTATGTTTGAATGTAATTGATTTTCATTTGATTCAATAAGATTTATTCGAATCAAATTAGCCTTGTTTGAATGTAATTGAGTGGAATCTTAATCAATAAGCTTAAGTTTTATTTGTAACATATACCATTTTTTTAAAACAGTTGACTTTCATTTCATTCAATAACCTATGTTTGAATGCAATTGAATTTCATTTGATTCGATAAGCTTTATTCAACTCAAATTAGCTTTGTTTGAATGCAATTGAGTGGAATCTTAATCAATAAGCTTAAGCTTTATTTGAAATATCTACCATTTTTTGAAAACATTTGACTTTCATTTGATTCAATAAGCTTTGTTTGAATGCAATTAACTTTCATTTGATTTAATAAGCTATGTTTGAATGCAATTGACTTTCATTTGATTCAATAAGCTTTATTCGAATCAAATTAGTTTTGTGTGAATGCAATTGGGTGGAATCTTAATCGTCATTAAGCTTAAGCATTATTTGAAACAATTACCATTTTTTTAAAGAAGTTGACTTTCATTTCATTCAATAAGCTATGTTTGAATGCATTTGAATTTTATTTGATTCAATAGGCTTTATTCGAATCAAATTATCTTTGTTTGAATTTAATTGAGTGGAATCTAATCATTAAACTTAAGATTTATTTGAAACAATTACCATTTTTTGAAAGAACTTGAATTTCATTTGATTCAATAAGCTATGTTTGAATGCAATTGACTTTATTTAATTCAATAGGCTTTATTCGAATCAAATTATGTTTGTTTGAATGTAATTCAGTGGAGTCTTAATCATTAAACTTAAGCTTTATTTGATACAATTATAATTTTTTGAAAGCAGTTGCCTTTCATTTGATTTAATAAGCTATGTTTGAATGCAATTAACATTATTTGATTCAATAAAGTTTATTCGAATCAAATTAGCTTTATTTGAATGCAATTGAATGGAATCTTAATCAATATGTGTAAGCTTTATTTGTAACATTTACCATTTTTTGAAAGCAGTTGACTTTCATTTCTTTAAATAAGCTATGTTTGAATGCAACTGACCTTCATTAGATTCAATAAGGTTTATTCAAATAAAATTTGTTTTGTTTGAATGTAAATGAGCGGAATGTTAATCAATAAGCTTAAGCTTTATTTGAAATATCTACCATTATTTAAAAATAATTGACTTTCATTTGATTTAATAAGCTTTGTTTGAATGCAGTTGACTTTCATTTGATTCAATAAGCTATGTTTGAATGCAATTAACTTTCATTTGATTCAATAAGTTTTATTCGAATCAAATTACCTTGGTTCGAATGCAATTGAGTGTAATCTTAATCATTAAAATTAAGCTTTATTTGAAACAATTACCATTTTTTGAAAGCAGTTGACTTTTATTTGATTTAATAAGCTATGTTTGAATGCAATTGACTATGATTTGATTAAATAATCTTTATTCAAATCAAATTAGCTTTGTTTGAAAGCAATTGAGTGGAATCTTAATCATTAAGCTTAAACTTTATTTGAAACAATTACCATTTTTAAAGAATTTAACCATCATTTTATTCAATAAGCTATGTTTGAATGCAATTGACTTTCCTTTGATTCAATAGGCTTTATTCGAATCATATTTTTTTGTTTGAATGCAATTGAGTGGAATCTTAATCATTAAGCTTAAGCTTTATTTGAAGCAATTACCAGTTTTTAAAAGCAATTGACTTTCATTTGATTTAATAAGGTATGTTTGATTGCAATTGACTTTCATTTGATGCAATATGCTTTATCCAAATTACATTAGCTTTGTTTGAACGCAAAATAGCGGAATCTTAAACAATAAGATTAAGCTTTATTTGTAGCATTTACCAGTTTTTAAAAGGAGTTAACTTTCATTTGATTCAATAAGCTATGTTGTAATGCAATTGACCTTCATTTGATTCAATAGGCTTTATTCGAATAAATTATTTTTGTTTGAATGCAATTGATCTGAGTTGTAAAGACCCTGATTTTATAGGTATTTCTGTTGTGTATTTATGTGTATTTATGTGATTTTATGTATGGTTCAAATTTATTTTTTTGAACTATTTATTTTATTTTATGTGAATAATTTCGATTAAACTCGAATTATTTGGATTGATTTTTTTTTTATTTTTTTATTATTTAATTAATTAGAATTTTATTATTCAATTTTCTAATTGATTATTTAATATTTTTGGGCTAAATCGATTTAAGCATGATTGATCATGCAATTTTTGTAAATTAGCCCAATTGATCACGAGAGCCCAATTTGGCTCATGAAAACCGGCCCCCTTGTGTGCATGGCAAGGATTTGCCACTTGCCTCATGTTCACACCTTAACTAACCTCTATATATAGGAGGGTTAGTAAGGCTTAAGGATCCTTTTGCTCATTTGCCATCTTAAACACCTTTAATCAACACTTGCCATCAAAAGTTCAAACACAAAACTCCCTCCATTTGTATCATAGCCACACGCCATTTTTGGCTCTTAAATTCAATCAAATTGTTCATCATCCTCTCAAAACCCAAACTTAAAGATTAATCCTCCATTGATCTTTAAGAACCAAAACACAAATTAAACCTCCATAATTCCAATCAAGATTTCTAGTTCGGGTTGGTTTTGGGTACTAGTTTGAGTGGGTTGTTCGAGTGGGTGGTTCGTGGTGGTCGTGCGTGAAGGCCGTGTCAAGTGGTGGCCGTGTGTGCGTGGTGGTGTTCGTGCATAGCAGCCGTGCAGTAGCAGCCGTGCAACAAAGGTGGTGGTTCGTGATTTTTGGGTGAAGCCGTGTGACCGTGTCCGTGCCGTGGTGGACCGTGTTGCTTGGGGTCGTGTGGGTAGTTTCCGGGCAGCGAGTTCTTGAGTGTTTACCTTGTTAATCTTCATCAAGGTAACATACTTTCTCAACTTAATTGGTATACTATGTTCCATAGTATAGATTAAATGAGTAAGATTAGTTTATTTGAAGTTTTGATCATGTTTTTGTGTGTGAATTCTAATATGATTTTGGAATGGTTTTATTATGATTTTATATTTGGAAATGATGATTTCATGATTGTTTATGTTGGTAATTAGTTTAATGTTGGTCATGTTCAAGTTTGGTGAATTTTGGAGACTAGAAAGTTGATGATTTCATGTGTTGAATTGTGTAAAGTATGCGTGTGATTTATGTATGTGTGGATGAGTTCTTGATTCTTGAATGAGTTCTTGGTTGAAGTTCTTGAATCTTGATTGAGTTCTTGATTGAAGATCTTGAATCTTGGATGAGTTTTTGATGAGTTCTTGATGAGTTCTTTAAGGTTCTTTAAGAGTTCTTGATTGAGTCTTTAAAGTTAAAGAAAGTTAAGGAAAAGGTTAAAGAAAGTTGTAAGAAGTTGTAAGTTTGTTGGTTTACATGTTATTTCTTGAGTCAAGGCGTAAGATGCAACTTAAGAAGTAACTAAGAATGTAAACTTCGATTTAAAGATTTAAAGATTAGCTTGATTTTGTACTAGACGCCTAAAACTTAGAGTAAGATTCTATGTTTTTGGGTTAAGACGTTGCCCTATCCTATCCGCGGTATTGGGATAGCTGGTGGTCTTACTATGTTGTCTTCGGATATGGATTTCCAGTAAGATTGGTTTCATGGGATTTGGGAGTAAGATTCTCAATCCTGACATAGTAGAAAGTTCGAATGCGTAAGATGCGTTCGTACGTGCATAGTCCGGTCTAGTATACGAATGATTGCGCCAAAGTTAAGATTGGTTAATGTTGGTCGAGTCAAGCATGATTACTTGTTATGATTCGCATGTTGATGATTGATTTGGTTATTTGATTTATGCTATGTTCATGTGTATTCTCGTTAGGGTGAGACGGTTATGTTACTCGCCACTGACGGTGGATTGTTGTTGTTTTTCAGGTAATTCTGATGATGTGGTACTTTTATACTTTACTATAACTCTGACATGTATTTGGAGTTACGTATGTTAGTAGTAGTAGTATGACTTTTGGGATTAGTTGTGTACAATCTTGTGGGTAATTGTACTTTTGGTTTAGTAAATATAATCATTTCGAGGTTTGTTTTTAAATTTAAGTATTTTTAGTTTGTTAGTTCTGACTATTCGACTCGTCGGTTTCTTCCGCGCCGATTTAAGCGATTCGGGTCGTCACATGAGTGGAATCTTAATCACTAAGCTTAATCTTTATTTGAAACAATTACCATTATATGAAAGCAATTGACTTTCATTTGATTCAATAAGCTATGTTTGAATGTAATTGACTTTCATTTGATTCAATAAGCTTTCTTCGAATCAAATTAGATTTGTATGAACGCAATTGAGTGGAATCTTAATCAATAAGATTAAGCATTTTTTGTAACATTTACCATTTTTTGATTGGATTTCACTTTCATTTGATTCAATAAGTTAAGTTGGAATGCAATTAACTTTCATTTGATTCAATAAACTTTAATCGAATCAAATTAGCTTTGTTTGAATGCAATTGAGTGGAATCTTAATAAAAAGGCTTAAGCTTTATTTGAAACAATTACCATTTTTTGAAAGCAGTTGACTTTCATTTCATTTATAATAGGATATATTTGAATGCAATTGACTCGATTTGATTCATTAAGCTTTATTCAAATCAAATTAACTTTGTTTGAATGCAATTGAGTGGAATCTTTATCAATAATTTTAAGCTTTATTTAATTTGTAAGATTTACCATTTTTTGAAAGCAGTTGACTTTCATTTCATTCAATAAGTTATGTTTGAATGCAATTGAGTTTCATTTGATTCAATAATCTTTATTCAAATCAAATTAGCTTTGTTTGAATGCAATTGATTGGAATCTTAATCAATAAGTTTAAGCTTTATTTGAAATTTATTCAAGTTTTTTAAAAACATTTGACTTTCATTTTATTCAATAAGCTTTATTCGAATCAAATTAGCTTTGTTTGAATGCAATTGAGTGGAATCTTAATCATTAAGCTTCAGCTTTATTTGAAACAATTACCATTTTTTTGAAAGAAGTTGAGTTTCATTTGATTCAATAAGCTATGTTTGAATGCAATTGACTTTCATTTGATTTAATAGGCCTGATTCGAATCATTATGCTTAAGCTTTATACGAAACAATTACCATTTTTTGAAAGCAGTTTACTTTCATTTGATTTAATAAGCTATGTTTGAATGCCATTGACTTTATTTGATTCAATAAGCTTTATTTGCATCAAATTAGATTTGTATGAATGCAATTGAGTTGAATCTTAATCAATAAACTTAAACTTTATTTGTAACATTTACCATTTTATGAAAGGAGTTAACTTTCATTTGATTCAATAAGCTATGTTTAAATGCAATTGATTATCATTTGATTCAATAAGCTATGTTTGAATGCAACTGATTATCATTTCATTCAATAAGCTTTATTCAAATCAAATTAGCTTTGTTTGAAAGCAATTGAGTGGAATCTTAATCATTAAGCTTAAGCTTTATTTGAAACAAGTACCATTTTTTGAAAGAATTTAACTTTCATTGGATTCAATAAGATATGTTTGAATGCAATTGACCTTCCTTTGATTCAATAGGCTTTATTCGAATCACATTATCGTTGTTTGAATGCAATTGAGTAGAATCTTAATCATTAAAGTTAAGCTTTATTTGAAGCAATTACCAGTTTTTGAAAGCAATTGACGTTCATTTGATTCAATATGCTTTATCCGAATTAAATTAGCTTTGTTTGAATGCAGAATAGCGGAATCTTAATCAATAAGATTAAGCTTTATTTGTAACATTTACAATTTTTTGAAAGGAATTAACTTTCATTTGATTCAATAAGCTATGTTGTAATGCAATTGACTTTCATTTGTTTCAATAGGTTTCATTCGAATCAAATTATCTTTGTTTGAATGCAATTGATCTGAGTGGAATCTTAATTACTAAGCTTAAGCTTTATTTGAAAAAATTATCATTATCTGAAAGCAGTTGACTTTCGTTTGATTCAATAAGCTATGTTTGAATGTAATTGACTTTCATTTGATTCAATAAGCTTTCTTCGAATCAAATTAGATTTGTATGAATGCAATTTAGTGGAATTTAATTGATCGGTCCATTTTGGACCCATTTTCCGGCTTCGTTTCACTTGTCTTTCGGGCCTTTTAGACTTTATTTCATTTCTTTTTAGTCTTTTAGTATAAAATTAGCTTATTTCTTGGTTTCCTTCAATAAAGTTGTGTTTTATTTGTTTTCTTGAATAATTAGGCTCAAAATGGAAGCATTTCAAGTGCTCTTGCATATATAGGCGAATTCAAAGACTCATATCTTTTTTTCTATAACCCGTTTTCAGGTGATTCCACTTGGAGAGGATTCCATATTCCAAGATCTTTAATTTGATATATTATATGCTCAATTCCACTAAGAAACGAAGGAGATATGAGAATTTGAAGACCGAGTGCGCTGATCTGCACGACCGTGCAGCTACCCTTCCTTTGAGCACGATCGTGCAGCTTAATACTGCACGGTCGGGGCAGCATACTCATGCAGAGGTCAGAGAGCCCCTTTTTGGAGTGCACGACCGTGCAGGCAAACCTTGCATGATCGTGCAACTTGACCTTCGTTTCGCCACGACCGTGCAAGGTTCAACTGCACGGTCGTGCAACTAAGTTGCACGGTCGTGCAACTAAGTTGCACGGTCGTGCAACTTAGTACTGCACGGTCGTGCAGCTTATTCCTGCACGACCGTGCAAGACCTGCAGCACATGAAATGCCCTGTTTTGGCCGTGTATTTTGTTTAATTTTTAGAGTTTAGTTTTTGGGAGTTTTTAGGCTATGTTTTAGACACTAAGTTTCAGATTTTAAATAGAATTAGATTGGACTCTAGATACTCTCAAGTAGAAAAAACACTCTCTCAAGAATTTTAGGTTTTCTAATAATCAAAGTAGATTAGCATTTGTTCTTCAAATTCATTGTTCACCATTGATTTTCAAGACTCCATTGAATTCCAATCCAGGTTTTGTTTTTGTTTTCCATTGTTGATTAGATTGTAATTCTTTAATTCTTGTTGTCATTTAGGTTTTAATAGAATTAGTTTTAATTCATAGAATAGATGTAATTGAATTTCTTGAGTTTTTCTTTAATGGCTTCCATTAGTGAGTAGTTCTTTTTATAGGGATTGGATGACTTAATGTTATTGATTTTGGGGGTTGATCATTGATTGGTTAGTGTTTGAATAATCTTGAATGAATTTTCTCTAAAATTCTTGAACCTTGCATGAAACCTTGGTGAAGTGCTCATGTTGAGTTTGGTGATAATTGATGTCTTTGATAATTGCTTTCAAGGCTTCCATGAGAATTTCTTAATTGCTAGAGATAGTAATTAGGATTGTGAATTGATAAAAGTATTTGATGAACTCGATTTTGGGTTTCGCTAATTTGGCTATTCGAGAGAGGTTAATTTAGCGTCTCCTAGAATTTCCTATTGCCTAATCGAGAGAGGGAATTGGGATTGAGTTCGTTAGTGCTTTTGAATATTCACTTTGCAATTGAGATAAACGAACATGAGTTAATTCAATGATTGTAATTCCTCCAATTGAGATAACGTTAGGGAGTCTAATCCATAGAGTTTTAGTCATTTGGTTATTCAATTCGTTTAGTTTTCGATTCAATGTCACTATTCTTTAACAAGATTAAAAGACCCTTGGATCATTTTTTATCACGACTAATTCCGCGGTAGTTCCTCGTGGATCGACCCTAACTCCGCTAATACTACGTGCTAGTTGTTAGGTTTTAATAAATTGTATATTAGGGAGGAAGCTAGGGCCACGACACCCTAGGAGCCGATCAATAATCAATAAGCTTAAGCTTTATTTGTAACATATACCATTTTTTGAATGGATTTCACCTTCATTAGATTTAATAAGTTGTGTTGGAATGCAATTGACTTTCATTTGATTCAATAAGCTTTATTCGAATCAAATTAGCTTTGTTTGAATGCAATTGAGTGGAATCTTCATCAACAAGCTTAAGCTTTATTTGAAACAATTACCATTTTTTGAAAGTTGTTGACTTTCATTTGATCTATAATAGGATATGCTTGAATGCAATTGACTCTATTTGATTCATTAAGCTTTATTCAAATCAAATTAACTTTGTTTGAATGCAGTTGAGTTGAATCTTTATCAATAAGTTTAAGCTTTATTTGTAAGATTTACCATTTTTAGAAAATAGTTGGCTTTCATTTCATTCAATAAGCTATGTTGGAAAGCAATTGAGTTTCATTTGATTCAATAATCTTTATTCAAATTAAATTTGATTTGTCTGAATGCAATTGATTGGAATCTTAATCAACAAGTTTAAGCTTTATTTTATTCAACTTTTTTGAAAACATTTGACTTTAATTTGATTCAATAAGCTTCATTCGAATCAAATTAGTTTTTTTTTTAATGCAATTGAGTGAAATCTTAATCATTAAGCTTGAACTTTATTTGAAACAATTACCATTTTTTGAAAGAATTTAACTTTCATTTGATTCAATAAGCTATGTTTTAATGCAATTGACTTTCCTTTGATTCAATAGGTTTTATTCGAATCACATTATCTTTGTTTGAATGCAATTGAGTGTAATCTTAATCATTAAGCTTAAGCTTTATTTGAAGCAATTACCAGTTTTTGAAAGTAATTGACTTTCATTTAATTTAATAAGCTATGTTTGATTGCAATTGACTATCATTTGATTCAATCAGCTTTATTCAAATCAAATTAGCTTTGTTTGAAAGCAATTGAGTGGAATCTTAATCATTAAGCTTAAGCTTTATTTGAAACAATTACCATTTTTTGAAAGAATTCAACTTTCATTAGATTCAATAAGCTGTGTTTGAATGCAGTTGACTTTCCTTGGATTCAATAAGCTTTATTCGAATCACATTATCTTTATTTGAATGCAATTGAGTATAATCTTAATCATTAAGCTTAAGCTTTATTTGAATCAATTAACAATTGACTTTCATTTGATTTAATAAGCTATGTTTGATTGCAATTGATTTTCAGTTTATTCAATATGCTTTATCCGAATTAAATTAGCTTGGTTTGAATGCAAAATAGAGGAATCTTAGTCAATAAGATTAAGCTTTATTTGTAACATTTACCATTTTTTGAAAGGAGTTAACTTTCATTTGATTGAATAAGCTATGTTGTAATGCAATTGACTTTCATTTGAATCAATAGGCTTTATTCGAATCAAATTATCTTTGTTTGAATGCAATTGATCTGAGTGGAATCTTAATCACTAAGTTTAAGCTTTATTTGAAACAATTACCATTATCTGAAAGCAGTTGACTTCCATTTGATTCAATAAGCTATGTTTATATACTAGTGGAAAAAGTTCTATTAGTAACTCCCTATTAGTATCATTTAGAAAAAAAATGGTACTAATAGATACCTATCAGTATCGTTTTTAATGAAAATAGTACTAATACCGTTATAAAATAAAAGGGTACTAATAGGTCTCTATTAGTACCCTTTTTTTTTCAAATGTTACTAATAAAAATCTATTAGTACCTTTTTTTCTCAAAGGGTACTAATAAAAATCTATTAGTATCATATTTTTAATAAAGGGTACTAATTGCTTAAATTAAAAAATAAGTATTCAGATTTTAGAGACCCACGAGTGAGGAGACCACGACATCTGAGTTTCCTCCCTTACAATAAAAACTCCAACCACGACATTTCTCATTGTGCACGACCTATACCTTCCACCTCCCTCCCTCCTTCAACCTATGCTCGTTCGTTGACAAGCTGCCACCGCCAACACGTCACCGACCAGCAGTCGTTGCCAACAAGCATCAGACTCCAGGGCCAGCAAGCAAGCATTTGACGAGCAGCTACCGCCAACACGCATGGAAAAAATATTTTTTTACCCCTTATTTGTTTTGCTTTTATAAAAACAAGAACAAATAATAAGTATTTGTCACAAAAGTGAAGGTAAGTTCAGGTTTTTTGTGGTAAAATAATGAATATTTCGTATTAAAAATAAATATTTCGTATTAAAAAATGACTAATCATTTTAGTTGTCGCAAAAGTGAATGTAAGTTCAGGTTCTTGTGGTAAAATGAATATTTAGTATAACAAAATGAATATTCAGGATTAGAAAATGAATATCAAGTTTAGGTTGGTGCAAAATTGATTGTAAGTTTAGGTTCTTTGTGATGATATGAATATTTATTTGATATACAATAATGCATATTCATTATAGTTGTTGCAAAAGTGAATGTAAGTTTCGTTTTTTTTTTTTTTTTTTTTTTGCGGTAAACTGAATATTCAGTATTAAAAAATGAATATTTATTTTTGTTGTTAAAGTTGATGCGCAAGACCACAATTACTTTATGTGCTCCCGAGAGTATTGTATAATGTAGTTTTAAAAATTAGTTAAAATGAAGATTTTAGTGTACAAAAATGAAGAGTAAAGATATAATATAAATGAAGATTTCAATGTAAAAAAATGAATATTTATTTTCAAAATCACAAAAAGCTTGGTGGTCGTGTACCATATAAGTATATAAGAGTTAGTACAACAACATGTCTCATACTCGGTAATAAAAAAAAATACTACTCGTATCTCATATTCAATTATTCAGTTTATTCACTCTGCTTCTCGATATCTCTCTCTCATATTCATCTCTTTCCAAAAACCTCACTCTAGATTAAACCTCCGCCGGCGACACCACACCACCCATCCACCGCCACCCACCCTACCGCAGCTTCTCGATCTCACCCGGCTTACTGCTGCTGCGAGCAAAGTACGTGAGGGCGGCTAGCTGAGAACGCGAGGGTGCCGTCCCTGCCGCCGCTGCTGCTCTAGCTTCAGTGTCGGTGGTCGGCCGCTGCTCTGCTGCCTCACCACTGAAGGTTTTTTATTGTTGTATGTTGTTGTTGTTCTTGTTGTTAGGGTTTAGTGTTGTTTTAATTGGTTTTACAATTGTGATAGCAACTTGTTGATTGATTTAATGGAGCTTTTGTTATATATGATCAGGGTTTTTGACACAAAAATGAAACAATCTGTGAAACTCTTCGAGGCGTGTACACACTATCCTAAAAGCAATACTTAGACCCAACGAAAGCCCGGGTATCACGAATGTTTGCTTTTGAGATACAACGAAGAAACAGTATTACTCAGGCTTTCAAAGACTAATAATGTAATTTAGTATTTTAGTGAAGATTGAAGATGAACTTTTTTTGAGAGGAACTCACACTCTGTAACTTTTGCATGAAATGAATTATACGTTGTTTTATAATTCAAACTCAACTTCCCACTCATCATAATGGCCAGTAACAGCATTAACCATGTACACCACTTCCTATGACCAAGCAACATGCATTGACCGAGAAAGCCGCTAATTCAAACGACTAAAGAATTATCGCGGGCGCGCAGGAACAAGAAGTCGCGGTCGCGATACTAGAGGCGCAGGCGCGCGGCTACTGGCGCGGGTGCGACACCTCTATGGCGCGGGCGCGACAACCTTGTTCTCCCTGCATGTTTTCTCTTCATCGCGGGTGCATTAATTGACGTGGGCACGTCCAAAACGCTATAGTCCACGAACACTTATGCACATACCTAAGTTTTACAACTTAGCTTATTTTTCACCGAAATTTTTTTCCGAGCTTGGTAATAAGTTCGTAATAGTACGTATATCATTATTTTACTAAATTATTTCACCATATCCACACAAATTAGCATAAATAATCATGAGTGTATTCTTAATGCTCTAAATATATCCAACAATCCTCCCCCATTTAGAGTATTAAAGAAATTGCAACATCATCAACAAAATTCTTATATCCAAGATGACATTAACCTCCCCCAGATCTTACATAGGGACAAAAAACCATTTATTTTTTTTTTAAAATAAAAAATAAAAACATGTCATTTACATATAGTAAAATTATGACAACTTGACCATGACCATAGATTTACTATATATTCACTTGTTTGAATTGTCCACAGATCAAATCCTTGATTTCATTGGTGGCACTTACCAAAGCCCATACAAAGATTCAATTAACCTAAATTTAAGTTCTCGACTTTTACACATCAAACTATACCGTTTGTTGCATGTAAACCTTTTATAACACATTACTCAAGAATGCAATTTTATCCTCTATTTATGGATCATAATAAGATTAAAAATAGTTACAAGAACTATAGATAACTTATATTAAATATACTAACAATGGGTGAATTCCATTAACCGACCTTTGGCCACATGAATAATAATTCATCAATTTCAATTTTCGTTGAAAATTCATTCTCACCCAATAGGTTTACTTTAGGAGTAAGTTAACTAAAATCCAAATATCTTCCTTATGATGAATTTTATCTCATCATTAATTATTTTATTCCAATAAAAATACTTTTAGACCTCATCGCCTCCACAAAATAAAGGATCACATCCCATATTGGAAACAATATGGAAAACTTTATCAAAATAAAACTTTTGTCCGATCCTTTATTTAAACATACATGAAAACAGGCTAGTTAATTTAATCTTAGCCATATTATCCTACCAAATTGTGATGATTTAAATGAATCATTCTCAATTTGAGTTTGATCATTTATTCCTTGATCATATGCACTTTGATCCATTTCCTTAACATTGGTACTTTGGAGTATCTTCCTTTAATTTAGGAAGTGATAAGCAATAATATTCATTAACTATTGCATCATTTGACCATACGGTGGGGTAAACCGACCTAACGTCATTTGTTATATAGCATAGAACCTATAGAATTTGTTATACCGCATATCCTATATTGATGCGCTCAACTCCACTTTTATCCAAATTTTACATTCGGATTCCAAACTTTGAAATAACTCAAGTTTGACTTCCCTTTGGTACTATAGTTCATATAGGGTTACTTTATTCCTTTTTAACATAAATCATTTTAAAATATAACATGTCATTAAGACAACTTTTCCCATATACCATCACTTAATCCTGAATATAATAACATGGAATAAACCATCATTTTCTTTCAGACACACCACTATATTGTAGTGTAAAAACTTAATTCATGTATACTTTATAAACATTGAAAACTTGGATTAGTTATTCACTGCCTCTAACAAGTCTAAATCTTTTAATTGTCAAGTATCATATTTGGCAATATTTGTGAAATTATACATCACAAATCCTTTGTATTAAAATACATAATCTTTGTCTAATATATATACGACTATAAATCCTAAATGCTCACAAGCTTAACGAGGTTATCACTATACATGAACAATAGAAACATAAAAATAATCCTATTATACCATAGAATGTAAACATCAATAATTAAATTGAATAATGACATAATTACAAAATCCTTTAAACCCAAAGATTATAAATTTCATGATTAATTAATTACAGTATTAACCATGCAATATTTGCATATCTATTTTAAAACATGAATTTCAATTCATCCTTAGTATTCTATTAAACCATTGAATAATTACTTTAACCAAATTAATCATTTCTACATGTCGTTTGTCATTAACAACCACTAACATGAGAATCACAATTAATTAGATAAAACAATCTAACAAAATATTTTGTTATACACAATTGTTTAAGCTAATTAAATAATCAACTCAAAGAAACTTATAAAATTTTCCATATGCTTGACCACATAAATATTTCGATTGGTTGTTACAATTTAGTAATAATACGAAATATATATTATCACTATATGTCAGATCAAAATACATTGATCAAAATTTTATCGACACATAACTCATAATCATTTAAAACCAAGATATTATAATTTCATGATTAATTTAATTACTGCAATATATCATACAATATCCACCCACTAGTGGATTTCATTGTAATCCTTTTATTCTATTAAACCATAGAATATTAACCTTTAGACAATTAATCACTAATTCATGTAAATCAATCCTTTATACCAAGGAGACCAAGTAAAGATAAATAAAACAAACTTTAATTATTACATTCATTAGCATGAGAATCACATTTAACTACATATAACAATAATAATTGTTAAAACTAGTTAAAATAATCAAAGTTACTTAAGAACAAACTACAAACAGTAGTTAACGACATACTTCTACTATTCAACTAGTGAAACTCAAAGTGGTTAACTTTACCCATGAGACATTAACAAACATGAACATGTCCATGCAAAGCGGAATTAGTGGAGGCAAAGCATGATAGTGCAGTCAAACCACTACCACTAATGCAATTATGCAAATAATACAAACAATATAGTATATATATATATATATATATATATATACAAGTCACCATCTATACCTAATATATTAAAACACACCCTAAAACATAATTTTGACATATTGGATATCTTGTCTTTAAAATTATGTCATGTGTCATCCTAAAAAATGTTTAATTTTCCTTTTCCTTTTTTTTGAAATAAAAAATTGCTTTTATTTTCTAATTACAATTAATAATAATAATTTATTTACATTTAATAAAACTTTCAATTACTTTCAAATTATGACATTTGCTTTCTTACATCACTCTCTTTTTAATTTATTCAGTTTAAATTTAATTTTATTCTATTTTGAATTCTTCTAAATATGCTCACACTTTATATTTACAAAATTATTTCCCATTATTTTATAATTATGAAAATGAATATTCTTCAAAATATGTACTCGTATATGTTTTTTTTTCTAAGAAAAATATAAGTTATAATCTTAAAAATAATAATTTTTTTTGATATATTTTCATTTTTTTGATGAATTATTATCAAATCTTAGTTTCAATCTTATAAAATCATTAAAATTATAAAAACTAAAACATTGAACTATGAACCTAATAGGTACAAAGCCCGTGCATTATACAAGGGCTAAAAACCTAATTAACATTAATTACACGCACGTAAAATACATGCCTAAATTAGTGAAATAATAAACCCAAATGACTTACCAATAGGAATGCTCATTAACCGGCATTATCAAGAATAAAAATAATGCAACTAAACCATTACATGCAAGTTATTCCATGATAACCGACATATTCAAGCACTAAACATTATTTCCAAAAATGGTAACCTACACTAAAAGGCGGTTAACATAACCTACACTAAAAGGCGGTTAACATAACCTACACTAACCATGCATGCCGTATGAAGTAACCGAATAACAATTCGGATAGAACAATATCTATCTCAACAAATAACCGCCATATCATCCTCAATTCGTGTTAACTTTGACATATTTCTATGATTAATTTATCATAGATTTATACCATCAAAATTACAAATCTTATATTATCAATTTACATTGACAATACCTATTTCATGAACAATAAATTTTGTTCATCTATCAACAGGATACATGTCATGAACAATAACTTTTTGTTCATTCATTAGCAATGCTAATTTACATGATTTTAACCAACTATCATGATTTTTACCAATCATCTTTTATGAAAAATAAACATGGCAATACATCTTCTTTTAATTATATATCAAGACACATCATCAATCAACCTTGATGTTATCATGTCTAAAAAATATCCATCAAAAGAACAATTAATAATAAAACATATTATGAAAACAGAAATTCTTACTTGAAATGTCGTCATATTACTCAAACATTAACCATGAGAGAATCCCACCATTTTTGCTTTTCACACTTCGTCTCTTACCATCTTCAAAATACCAACACCCTCGAATTTGTCCAGCTTTTGAAAATCAGCCATCAAAACTTTGATTGTATACATTTTTGAAAGAAAGGTATTGATTTTAGACTGTTATATATGATCAGAGTTTTCGACACAAAAATGAAACAATCTGTGAAACTCTTCGAGGTGTGTACTCACTATCCTAAAAGCAATACTTCGACCCAACGAAAGCCCGGGTATCACGAATGTTTGCTTTTGAGATACAACGAAGAAGCAGTATTACTCAGGCTTTCAAAAACTAATACCCAATGTAATTTAGTATTTTAGTGAAGATTGAAGATGAACTTTTTTGGAGAGGAACTCACACTCTGTAACTTTTGCAATATAAAGTGAAAATGAAGTATATGTTGTTTTATAATTCAAACTCAACTTCCCACTCATCATAATGGCCAATAACAACATTAACCATGTACACCACTTCCTATGACCAAGCAACATGCATCATAATAATTTATTGCAGGGGTTAATGTTATGGCAGGAGTTGGGCTTCTGTCAACTCCTTACACTATAAAAGAAGCTGGCTGGCTAGGCCTAGTGTTCTTATTCCTGGTTGCTATGAGATATTGTTTTTATTCCTTTTACTCTACTTGCTTTTATAGCCAGCTTAGTTATCTATCATATATCTATCTTCTTGCTTTTATTCCTTTTACTCTACTTAATTGCTTTATTCATCTCTTCTTCATTAATTCTTGAGAAATATATAAACTTCTATTTTATTATATTAGCAGCTTCTTAATAATTTATTGTTTTCCAACACGCTCATCACTATTTCCATTTCTGTCCATCCTCTAATTTCCTTTTCCTTTAGTCTTCTTTTACTTTTACCCACTATTTTCTTTACTGATGAATATGATCCTTTTTTTATTTTTAATGTTTTTTAAAATAATATTAATAGTAATTAATCTAAAGCCTTACCCTATACTCTACTTACTCTTCTTGCTTTTATTCCATTTACTCTACTTGCTTTATTCATCTTTTCTTCATTCTTGAGAAGTACTACCTCCGTATCGCAAAATTCGCAACTTTTTCCATTTTAGGTTATAACACAATACTTGCAACAAATATTATTTTACTATATTTAGTGAAAAAATTACCCATGTGAATCTTTTTTTTTAACTTTACTTTTGTTGTGTACCCACTAAATTATTCATTTTTCACTCTATCTCTCTCTTTAAATCCATTTTTTTCCTAGAAGTCTGTACTTCCATCTTATTATATTAGCAGCTTCTTAATAATTTATTGCTTTCCAACACGCTCATCACTATTTCTATTTCTGTCCATCATCTAGCTAATTTCCTTTTCCTTTAGTCTGCTTCTACTTTTACCCACTATTTTCTTTACTGATGATCCTTTGTTTATTTATATTTTTTTAAATAATATTAAAAATAATGGCGCAAATCTGTGTGCGCACCTAGGAGAACGGGGCATTCGCACCTCGTGCCCTGAAGTCACGCCCCGCGAAAACCTCACTGCCTAAATCTGAAAATTGGAGCTCACCAGTTTCGCACCCCGCGAGATACGTTCCCACCACGCGAATTACTTTCGCACCCCGCGACCAGACTAAGGAGGTCAAATTAAAAAGGGTATAACTCCCTCGTTTCCCATCGAAATTGGGTTTGTGATTAGTTGTTGCGAAGCTAACGAGAAGAGCTATCACCTCCAATTTGAAACACTGCAAAAAGTGGAGCGAGCTGAAAGTTATGGCCTCTCAAAGTTGACCTATGCTCCAAAGATGCACTAAAGGGGGGGGGGGGGGAACTTACACTTCTTTGTTTGCAATGCTTCCTTCATGACTCCACGATTCATGCTTTGCCTTGAAATACACATTAAACTTTGGTTCACACTTACACCCGAAGCTCAAAACACATCAAGACTGCAAGAAAACCAAACCAAGTCCTAACTAAACACAAAATGAGCCTAAATTCACAACTTTTACATAAAAACCTTATTTCGTGAATAAAGCCTAAATATAATCAAAAGGTTACAAAATCAAGCTCAACTAAAACTAAACAAAAAACAACGCTAAAACAACAATCGAAATTGGACTTATCAACTAGTATAGTAGTTAAAATTGTGTATAAATTTTACTAAAATTATTATTCTTTAAAAAAACCAATGGTTGACCGTTTACAAAAAGTGTTAACCATAACTGTTATTTGTTGAATTTTAACGGTTCCATCAACATAATTAATCATTTAAAAATTAATGGTCCACTTAATTAACAGCTAAAATATAATGATTACTATCTTTATTTTGTTGCACACCCCTAAAACCCTACTCAACTAATGCTAATCAATTTTTTTTCGACTAACTTCATTTTCATTTAAAATAAAATGTGAAAAGTTATTTCTTGTTATAAAAACTAGAGTGTACTTGTACGAATGCACTAGATATATATAATTAGGAAAAATAAATAAATTGAAAGAACCAAAAAAAATTATATGTACGTTACGTTGAAATTTATCGCTAGTTATCAAATTTTGAATTATTGATGCTACATTAAGATCCAAACATTTACACTACTTTCTCACCTATGCAATAAACACTAAGCAATAGAATTTAGACAGGTATACGGGGTAAATAAGATACAATTCGATATAATAAAGTATTTCCATATACAATTTACATAACAGTTATGAAATGACTAAAGTTAAAGGACTAAAGAAATTAAAGAAAAGGAAAGTGTTCCCTGCGTTGGATAAGCAAGATCGAAGTCCATGGATGTTACTTCTTAACCATGTATTATTATTATTATTATTATTATTATTATTATTATTATTATTATTGATCCCTTTAATTCAATTCCTTCAATGTATGTGTTGATGTTTAGTTGGCCTGATTTTATATCATCCACGTACATACCACTTTGCACTGATAGAAATGAAAGTATTTTGCCTTCCAAAACAAGATCGAACATGATGTGCCAAAGTAAAGGCAACCTAGAACCATATATTTTGTTGGTTGTGCTTCAAAGATACTTCAATTATTGTTAGAATGCCGTTGGTTTAATGCTTAGTAATATAGGTTAGTGATTAACTTGGTCAAAACTAGTTACTATAATTTAGGAAATCAATTAGCACTAAACACTAAACACCAAACAGCAATTAATTTCATGAATTATTATATCAAACTCAATTAATTTCATGGGCTTGTATAAAGTGTGATACTACACAAGAACAAATTGAATGTGTGTTTTGATCTCAAAAGATGAAGGAAAATTTGTTTTAATGTGTTTATGATCCGGAAATTGTTCATTAAATGATGTTTAAACAGAAAGATCAAACGAAAGTAAAACCGGGTCTCTTAATTTACATAAATCCCCCGGTTTCTAAGAGGCCAAAATAAATGGGTCGCTTCAAGGCTCATCTAATAGATCACCATTAAAATACAAACTAGGCCAAAGTCATTAATTAGTTTAATTGTAATTAAAAGATTGAACCTGCAATAATTAAATCAAACTAGCACTACAAAGAAAAGAAAAGAAAAGCACAGACAAACTTAATGCTTTAATAAAAATATCATGGTATCAGAGCTTCAGGTTCGATCCGGGATAGTGAAAAAAAAAAAGGGGGAAGAGATGAAGAAAAAAAGAGAGAGAGAGAGAGGGAGTTTGAGTAACAAAAAAAAAAAAATGGTGTGTTTGAGAAAGTTTGTGGTGATGGGTTCCCTTTTGATTTTTAACCTATAAAATTGTTAAAAGAAAAAAAAATGTTTTTGTGTGTTATTATAGCTGAGGTAGTAGCAGTCAAGATTAATGAGGTTACGGTCGTGAAATTAGGTGGAGGATGTAGTCAAATTCGTAAAACTGCATCAAAAATTAGAAGATGGTGAGAAGTGCACCATGGAGAGAATTGCTCTATTTAATGTCGAGTTTAAGGTTGGTGATAATGTGCATCAACAAGTGGAGATTTTTTTTTTTGATGAGAAGTGCATCAAAGGTGATGATACTGTGCATCACATGTCGTGGTCAAGCCGTGAAGGTGGTCGAAGTCAAAGTCGTGGTCGAGGTATTTTGAGTGTCGAAGATTTAAGCATGTCGAACATCTGAATTAATTAGTCGTGTACTGTAAGTTTGAATCAAGGGGGCATGTTGAGTATTTCATTCAAACTAGTCAGATATATTTTGAGTTAGTAGATTAGTGGTTTCATGGTTTGTCCTATTATTTAGGAGTTGTTTTTTACTGAGTTAGTTTTAAGGTTAAACGTGGTTTTTAATTGCTTATTCTTAGGAACTTCTAGTTGTTTAATTTTGCTATAGATATAATTCTCTTGTACTTGATTATTAAGTTTGCAATTAAGTTAATTTTTTCCCTTGATAAAACTATCACTCAATCAATGCTAACCAATTTTTTCGACTAACTTCATTTTCATTTAAAATAAAATGTGGAAAGTTATTTTTTGTTATAAAAACTAGAGTGTACTTGTATGAATGCACTGGATATATATATATATAGATTAGGGAAAATAAATGAATTGAAAGAACCAATATATATATATATGTTACATTGAAATTTATCATTAATTATCAAATTTTAAATTATTGATGCTACATTAAGATCCAAACATTGACACTATTTTCTCACCTAAGTAGTAGAATTTAGATAGGTATACGGAGTAAATGAGATATGATTCGATATAATAAAGTAATTCCATATACAATTGATATAACAGGGATGAAATGACTAAAGTGAAAGGACTAAAGAAATTAAAGAAAAGTAAAGCAAGATCGAAGTCCATGGATGTTATTTCTTCACCATGCATCACTATTATTATTATTTTTTTTATGCCTTTAATTTCATTTCCTTCAATTCCTTCAATGTGTTGATGTTTAGTTGGCCTAATTTCAAATCACCTATGTACGACTAAAGAATTAATTGACTAATTGTTAGATGTGTGTTAAAAAAAAAATTTGTAGACTATTTGTGTTATGCGGAAATCATCCTCCTACTTACAATAAGTAATACAAAAAAAATACTTGGTATGAAATCATCATCATCTGCACTCCCACCAATCTGAAATCAATCCACAATCAAGCCAATCCTATTATCTAGCTACACTCTGAAATTCTCGATTAATTCAGTCTAGAACAGTAACTATAACACCAATTCATCATTAACATAACCATTTTAACCTTGTTTATTATATATAAACAAACCATAGCTAATGCTTTATGATGGTTCTTCTTAATTTAGCTAAAGGAATACTTCTATTCTTGTATTGATTCCACTTCTCTGAGCCATTATTGGATCTTTTTGCAAGACATGCCATCCATCCATCCAAAACTAAAACAAGAATAAAGTAATGTATGTGTTTTGGTTGTGTGATTGGGCTGATTTTGAAATGCATGCATGGTGTTTACTTTGTACAAAAATATATAGGGCGGGAGGATTCCTCCTGCATGTCAAATTAAAACATCATCATCACTGTTTGGACTTACGGATAAGAGGAGAAAATATGGATAAAACAAGCTAAGCTGAGACGGTGAGTCCATAATTAGTAATTGATTTTATTTGGAATTACGGTGGGTTTTGTTGCTTTTATTACTCCTTTTTAGTTTTTTTTTTTATAGAAAACGAATTTTTAATAATGGCGATTCAAACCAGAAATCATTTCCTGATTAGCTATGTCCTATCGCGAAGTCTGAAAAATCTTCAAATCCCACCAACTCAGAACCATAATTAAAAACACACTTTCACTACATTATGAGCTAAAATGCATATCTAATAGAGTAATATTCCAAAGGGCATAATTGTAATTATCCATAATAAAATTAAAAGAAGAAAAATAAAAAAAATAAAACTTAATATGACTCACATTAACTCTCACCATAAATCTAATTAAAAAGAAGGTATTGTGTCAGACTGGTCTGACAGTAACGTTTCTGTCAGACCAGTCCCCTAGATCTGGACACATATGGTTGAATCTGGACTCATATGTGTTTAACCTGGACACATGTTGTTAAACCTGGACATGTATTGGTAGACCTAGTCACATATTTATAAACATGGACACAAATTTGTAACCCTGGAAACATATTTGTAAACCTGCACACATATTGTTGGACCTGGACACATAATGTTAAATCTGGACACATATTGTTGAACCTGCACTACTACAAAAACACCTTATCGTGTCCCCTGAAAACAGCTTTTACGTGTCCCCTATTGGTTGACACTATAGCTGGGGACACTATAAGTGCTACTTTATGTGTCTCCTCTTGAGGGACACATAAAGTGACTTTTACGTGTCCCTTATAGATTACAAGCGACACGTAAAGTATTTTTATCAATTTTTATTTGGAAAAATTGCCAAGAATAAGCCAACCTTTGGCAAATCTTCTACAATTAAGTCCACCTTTTGAAAATCCAGAAATAAGCTAACCTTGTTATCATTTAAGCCAAAAATAGGTTAAACGATTATTTAATCTATTAGTTATCTGTTGTTTTAAGTTACTGTTATCATTTAAAACAAAAATCAGGTTGAATGATTGTAAAATAGTGATAAAAAGTAATAGAAATTAACATGTTAAATAATCATTTGTCCTATTTTTGGCTTAAATGATAACAAGGTTAGCTTATTTCTGAATTTTCAAAAGGTTGACTTATTTGTGGAAGATCGGCCAAAGGTTGGCTTATTCTTGGCAATTTTTCCTTTTTATTTTTCCAGAACAGCTTGTTTACGTGTCCCTTATTTATTAAGTTGGACACTTAAACATTAATATATGTGTCCCCTACTTATACATGCGACATATAAATTCTTTCCGAGTCCCGCGCAAATTATATGCGACACCTATTCTTTACTATATGTGTCGTCTCATTATAAGATGGGACACATAAAATGCTTTATGAGTCCAACACAAATTGGAAGTGACACCTATACTTTACTATATGTGTCCTCTCTTTATAAGATGGGACACGTAAAATTCTTTATGTGCCATACGCAAATTATATGCGACACCTATTCTTTACTATATGTGTCGCCTCCTTATAAGATGGGACACGTAAATTGCTTTATGAGTCCCACACAAATTGGAAGTGGCATCTATGCTTTACTATATGTGTGCCCTCTTTATAAGATGAGACACATAAAATTCTTTATGTGCCATACGCAAATTATATGCGACACCTATTCTTTACTATATGTGTCGCCTCCTAATAAGATGGGACACGTAAAATGCTTTATGAGTCCACCACAAATTGGAAGGGAAACCTATGCTTTACTATATGTGTCCCCTCTTTATAAGATGGAACACGTAAAATTCTTTATGTGCCATATGCAAATTATATGCAACACCTATATATTCTTTACTATATGTGTCGCCTCCTTATAAGATGGGACACGTAAAATGCTTTATGAGTCCAACAAAAATTGGAAGGGACACCTATGCTTTACTATACGTGTCCCCTCTTGTGAAGATGCGACACACACAACAAGAAAATCCTCTTCGCCCGACCGCACTTACCGACCGTGAATAGATGGTCGTAAATTACCGACCGTCGACGACTGAACACAGTCGGTAATTTTTTCCCCCCAAAACCAATGTTAGTCAGACCATTTACCGACCGCTAAACGGTCGGTACATTCGACTTCTAAATGTACCGACCGTTTAGCGGTCGGTAAATGGCTACAGGGTTCTGGGTTTGGTGGAAAATTTATTCCACTTAAATATACCCAACTACTGTACCAAATTACCGACCGCTTAGCGGTCGGTGAATCTTCTGACCCAAAATCAAAAATTGGGTCGTTGCGATTTTGAATCGCATTTCAACCAAAACACTCACAAACACTCACCCTCTCTACTCACCGGCGACACCTTCTTCACTCACAAACACTCACTCCGGCGACCCTCACTCCGGCGACCCTCACTCCGGCGACCACTTCTCTCCCTCCGGCGACCCTCCCTCCTCTCTTTCTCTTTCTCTCGCACAACCCCCCCCCACCACTTCTCTCTTGCGCACCACCGTCTTCGCCGCTGCCGCACCACCGCCCCTCTCTCGCCGCCGCACCACCGCCCCTCCTCCTAGTAAGGGTTTGATTTAATTTTTATTTTTCATTTTTTAATTTTAGGGTTTAATTTATTTAGTTTTTGTATGTATGAATGTATGTAGATTTATGTATGTATGTATGATTGTGTATATATGAATGTGTATGTAGATTATGTATGTATGTAGATTGTGTATGTATGAATGTATGTATCTATGTATGAATATATGTATATGTATGTATGTAGATTTATGTATGTATGTAGATTGTATGTGTATGTATGAATGTATGTATGTATGTATGTATGTATGAATGTATGAATGTATGTAGATTGTGTATGTATGAATGTATGTAGATTTAAATAGTAAGCAATTGATTTTTGATTTTGATTTATTTTTAATGAATGAATTGAAAGAGTAAGCAATTTGTTTGGTTTCAAATGATTTAAATGATTGAATAAGTGATTGGTTTTTTTTGGTTTTGAATGAAAGATATATATCAAGAAAGAAATGATGAATGTATTTTTGTATTTGAATCAAATGTGTAATAATAGGTGTATGTATATGTATGTATGTGTATTTTTTTTAGCAAAAAATTAAAGTGTATGTATGTATGTAAGTAAGTAAGTATATATTTAATTATGTATGTATGTAAGTATGTATGTAAATATGTATTGTATTTTTCGTAAATATGACTTAAATATATATACATGTGCATTACATAAGAAAGCTTTAACAAGAATATTTAAGAACGGCTTAAATAAGATAGGAGTGAAGACATTATATTGAAGTATGTTTGAATGCTTTGAACTAAAATTTTAGTAAATGTCTTAGAATTGTATTAATCGAAATGAAAAGGAAGGAGCGTGAGTGGATGTACAAGAGAAAAGATAAGGAACACAAACTTCGTGATGAGTTCATCAAAGGGGTGAATGAGTTTGTTACCTTCTCTCAGCAGCACCCCGAGCTCAATGACAAGGACAAGATAAGATGTCCTTGTGTTCGGTGTAAGAACTTGAAGTACTTGGATGTGCCCAACGTCAAGGTACATTTGTATAAGAAGGGGTTCATTCCGAACTACTATGAATGGTTATGTCACGGTGAAAGGGTGAGTACAGAGTCCACCTCGTCTTCTACTCAGCCGAATCCTTACCGGGAAATGGTTGTCGATGCTTTTGGGGACAACGTGGACTCATCATTCGTTGAGGAGGCAACTTCGGCCGAAGAAGAACCAAATGCGGAGGCAAAAATGTTCTTCGAGTTGCTCAAGGCAGCCGAGCAGCCGTTGTATGATGGGAGCAAGATGTCTGTGTTGGAGATGGCTTCCAGAATGATCAACTTGAAGTGTGACTACAACTTGCCACTCAGGTGTGTAGACAGCATTGGGTCATTGTTCAACGATGCGCTCCCCACCTCCGAAAAAACTAAGTGTACCACCTATTATGAAACAATGAAGGTTCTGAAGGGATTAGAGCTTCCTCACGAGAAGATACACGCCTGCCCTAAAGGATGTATGTTGTTTTGGAAGGACGATGCTGAGCTTGATAAGTGTCGTCATTGCGGGTCGAATCGGTACAAGGAGACTTCGAATGAAACTTTGGTTCCCGAAAGCTTTATGGTGTACTTCCCAATAACAGCAAGATTGCAAAGAATGTTTGCAACTAGAAACATTGCTGAGGCTATGACATGGCATTGTGAGAATCGTCGAGGGCAAGGGAATATGGCTCACCCTAGTGACAGTGAAGCTTGGAAGCACTTCGACAGGACCTTTACGGACTTCGCATCCGAGCCTCGAAACGTTAGACTTGGGTTGTGCACAGATGGTTTTTCCGTTTTTGGGAAGTTTGGAAAGCAATACTCTTGTTGGCCTGTTTTAACTACACCGTACAACATGTCGCCGTCCATGTGCATGAAGAAACCTTTCATTTTCCTTTCCTTGCTTATCCCTGGGCCAAAAAATCCGAAAAACAACTTGGATGTCTACATGCAGCCTTTGATTGATGAGTTGAAGCACCTATGGTCGGTTGGGTCCTTGACTTATGACGTATCAAAGAAGCAAAATTTCAATCTTCGTGCAGCCTTATTGTGGACTATCACTGACTTTCCAGCATACAGTATGTTGTCAGGTTGGAACACGTTTGGCAAAAAGGCGTGCCCGTATTGTATGGAGAATAGCAAGGCCTTTTGGCTAAAACATGGTGGCAAAGTATCATGGTTTGATTGCCATCGTCAATTTTTAGATTCCGATCACCCCTTTCGAAAGAATAAGACGGCTTTTTGTAAGAACAGAGTTGAAAATGACTCGGCTCCTCATATCATGTCAGGTGAGGAACTGTGGCAGTGTGTCAAGGACTTACCGCGAGCAGCTGACGGTCCTGATGCTTTGAAGGAATTGAAGAAGAAAAAAATAGGATGGGATAAGCAATCTTGTTTGTGGCAACTGCCGTATTGGAAGGATTTGCTGCTTCGGCACAACTTAGACGTGATGCATATCGAGAAGAATTTCTTCGAGCAGCTCATCCACACCGTCATGGACGTGAAAGACGAAACGTCTGACACTGTTAGTGCGAGGAAAGACATGAAGAGTGTCTGCAGGCGTCGAGAGTTGGAGCTCATTGATGATGGTAAGGGTAATGAGGTGATGCCCAAGGCGCCTTACGCACTTAACAAGGAGCAGAAGAAGGTGTTATGTGACTGGATCCGAGACTTGAGATTTCCTGATGGGTATGCTTCGAACCTGAGCCGATGTGTTGATCAAAAAAAAAATAGGCTCCATGGAATGAAGAGTCACGATTGTCATGTAATTATGGAGCGGTTGTTGCCTGTTTGTCTAAGAGAGTTGCTCCCCCTTCATATTTGGAAGGCAGTAACCGAAATAAGCCAATTCTTCCGTGACTTGTGTGCTCCCACTATCACGTTGAGTGAGATGGACCGCCTACATAAGAACATTGCCGAGATCTTGTGTAAGTTGGAAAAACTATTTCCTCCGGCATTCTTTAACTCCATGGAGCACTTGCCTGTACACTTGCCACATGAAGCATATATTGGGGGTCCCGTTCAATACAGATGGATGTATCCATTCGAACGGTGAGTTATTGTAATCGTTTATACCCCTTTACTCATTTCTTCTGAATTGTGATTTACAATCCACATGTATTCTTTACCCACAGGTACCTTAACCACTTGAAACGTAAAGTGGGGAACAAGGCAAGGGTTGAAGGATCTATATGCAATGCATACCTGGCTGAGGAGATATCCAATTTCTGCTCACAGTATTTTCAATCTGAGGTTGATACCAAGTCGAGGGATTTGGGTAGAAATGCATATCATGCTGTTGAAAGCCAACATGGTGTCGATGTCCCTGAATTGTTTAGGGAGGATTGTGGTCGACCTGCATCGAGTGGTAGTAAACGTTGGTTGACAGACAAGGAGTATCTCCGACTCCATCTGTATGTCCTTGCAAATTGTGGCATACTAAGTGAGTACGAAAGGTAATTTTCTTACTTTAACTGTGTTAGATTACAAAAAAAATACTAAGCGACTAACATCGAATTTGCGCACTATAATAGGCAATTTGAGGATCACATAGTAGACTCAAATCCCCAAATAAAGAGAGATGATGTCTGGATCAAATGCGAATCCCAATACCCAGGATGGTTAAGGAAACAAGTGAGGAATTTCAACCCCCTAATACCCCAACTTTATTTTATAATTACGTAAAATCATTTTACTATCTGACTCACCAATGCAAATGTAGGTTCTTCAGACACAGTCTGCCGATGACGTCACACGAGCTCTTGCGATGGGACCCTCCACAGAAGTCACAACTTGGAATCAATTCTACGTCAATGGGTACAATTTCCACACACAAAGCTATGGAAGGAACAAGTCAACCATGAATTATGGGGTCTGTGTTGAGAGTCAAGGAGGGGTTGACTACTTCGGCACTTTGGAAGAGGTGTTACAATTGTCTTACCACGGGAGTGATGCAGATTACAAGACGGTATTATTCAACTGTCGTTGGTTTGATTGTGACAAGGGCATGAACATCCATGAGAAATATAGACTTGTAGAGGTCAATCACTCTAGGACACTCTCGTGGTATGACCCCTTCATTGTCTCCTACCAAGCCAGCCAGGTTTATTATGCACCTTATCCTAGCCTTAAGAGAGACAAATTGCAGTGGTGGGCTGTGTTCAAGACCAAAGCTAGGTCAGAGGTTGATGCACCGGTGGACTCGGATGTTCTACAAGAGGCAACATCCCTTGTTCCTGTAGGTTTATGTTCTCCAGACGAGATCCCAGACTACGAGGTTATTCAGGGTGATGATGACGAATATGAGGAGGTCATTCCGAGTCTAGATGAAGACGACGATGACGGTGGATAGGAGCTTAACGATGATGAAATCGATGACATGGTTGATGATGATGACGAGGACGTTGATGACATCGGTTTGTTTCATTAGGATGTAATAATTGTAGCAATTTATTGTAATTTGAAACCAAAAACCAAATTCTTGTAAAAATTGTAATTTATTAACGGTGATTGTTTAGTTATGTTATTCATTATATTTGTGTTTGTGATTGGGGTTTGTTTGCCTAATTCATTGTATTTCTTTTGATTTACTAACAACTTTATGCAGGAAAATGTCATCAAAACGACCTGGTGGTGCTAAGAAGAAATCTGGAGCGCAGAGTCAGGACGAGCAACCCCAGCCCACCATTATTGGTCCTGGTGAACTTCGTCGGCGTCAGTCGTCTATGACACGGCCGTCGATTTCACCTTCCTTATCTCTGGACCACGGGGCTGCGCGTCAGCTCCAGTTTGATGCTCCATCTGCTCAGTTTCCTCCGTTTACGCGGCCTCCTCCAGTTCGGCCGCAGTTTATGCCGACACCGCGTAGCCCTCAGTTGGAGCCGTCTCCTTCTGGTGCTGCTGCTGAGGCTACTCCGTCTCCTCAGTTGGAGCCATCTCCTTCTGGTGCTGCTGCTGAGGCTACTCCGTCTTCTCAGCCTTCTGGTGACGATGATGGTGGCGACGTTGATCCGGACGTAGCTTCGACGTCCACATTAGACCCTGATGGCCTATGGTGAGTTTTTGTTTTATTTTTTAATGTTTTAATAATTGAAATTAAGTTGTATTCATATGTTGTTTATTTAATCTTACTTTGTTTCGTGTGCAAGGTTTGACACGAGCAGTGTTGTTCGATCCATATCACACGTGATAAAGTCCTACTTCCGTGAGCCTTGGAAGAACTACACCGAGGTGGATCAGGCAACCAAGGCACATTGGTGGAACATGTGGAAGGTGATAAAGACAAACTCTGTAATAAATAGTGTTTTTTTATATATAATTTCTAACAATAACATAATTCATTGGATTTTGTCGAATGCAGAAACAGTATCGTTGGAGGCCTGAGCTCGAGGGCAGAGTACGAGATGCTTATGAGAGCAAGGCTGGAAGACGCCTGAAAGACATCTTCAACGATGTGGTTCACAAGCGGAAAGATCGACCTAGCTGGCTCGGTGAGTATTGGATAGTCATTTCTAAAATTTGCTAAAATATCAATACTGCCCATCAAGTGTTAAGTTTGATTGTTTTCCATGACAGGTGATGAGATGTACAGCGCAATGAAGGATAGACTTACTGACGAGAAGTCTAAGGAGAGGTCAGCTCGGGCGAAGGTAAACAGGAGAGCTGGCAACGCTAGTGGCGTCGCCCCGGCCTCTCATTGCGCTGGATCTGTGTCGGTGATTCAGCGAGCCAATAAATTGGCTAAGGAGCAAGGAGGGAAGTTCCCTGACGCTGCGGATGTCTTCCTTGACACTCACTTCAAAAGGCAAGAAGGCATGGAACCGCAACCAATTAGCCAGAAGGCCAAGGAAGTGATGGTAATGTTCTTTTCTTTGTTTACTTTGATGTTTAGAGCGGAATTCCGGCTTATAAGCCGATGAGTACGAATAGGATTGTTTTTTATGATTTGCATTTGATGTTTAGAGCGGAATTCCGGCTTATAAGCCGATGAGTACGAATAGGATTGTTTGTTTAGTAGTTGCATTTGATGTTTATTGTTTGTCATGATTAATTACTTGACCTAAACTGCAAAAAAAAACCCCTTGAAAGTATAATAGGGTGTTATAGGACGTGTATAAGCTTTGAAATCTAGTAATGAAACGTTACTTGACAAGTTAGGTGCGAAAATGCAAAAAAAAGCTCGAAAATGACCTAAAAAGCCAAGTTTTGACCTAAAATGGTGGTGGGGCCCTATAATCAACATAATCAACCCCTAACAAGTATAATAGGGTGTTATAGGACGTGTATAAGCTTTGAAATCTAATAATGGAACGGCACTTGACAAGTTAGGTGCGAAAATGCAAAAAAAAGCTCGAAAATGACCTAAAAAGCCAAGTTTTGACCTAAAATGGTGGTGGGGCCCTATAATCAACATAATCAACCCCTAACAAGTATAATAGGGTGTTATAGGACGTGTATAAGCTTTGAAATCTAGTAATGGAACGTTACTTGACAAGTTAGGTGCGAAAATGCAAAAAAAAGCTCGAAAATGACCTAAAATGTCAAGTTTTGACCTAAAATGGTGGTGGGGGCCTATAATCGACATAATCAACCCCTAACAAGTATAATAGGGTGTTATAGGACGTGTATAAGCTTTGAAATCTAGTAATGGAACGTTACTTGACAAGTTAGGTGCGAAAATGCAAAAAAAAGCTCGAAAATGACCTAAAATGCCAAGTTTTGACCTAAAATGGTGGTGGGGCCCTATAATCAACATAATCAACCCCTAACAAGTATAATAGGGTGTTATAGGACGTGTATAAGATTTGAAATCTAATAATGGAACGACACTTGACAAGTTAGGTGCGAAAATGCAAAAAAAAGCTCGAAAATGACCTAAAAAGCCAAGTTTTGACCTAAAATGGTGATGGGGCCCTATAATCAACATAATCAACCCCTAACAAGTATAATAGTGTGTTATAGGACGTGTATAAGCTTTGAAATCTAGTAATGGAACGTACCTTGACAAGTTAGGTGCGAAAATGCAAAAAAAAGCTCGAAAATGACCTAAAATGTCAACTTGATTCTTTATTGTTTAGAATCGTTTGAACTAACTCCATAATTTGCAGGATCAATATAACCAGAACCTTTCCCAGTCTCAGGCTAGTGGTTCAGAGACGGAGGCCAACCAGATCTTCTTTGATACGGTTGGTGGCTTCAGGAAGGGAGAGGTTCTGGGGTTCGGCAGGGAGGGCGCTTCTCTCTATTACGAGAGAATCTCGCGGAGGCGGCACGTCGGATCTTCCTATTCTCCATCGGTTTCCGCTCAATTACAACAGATGTCCCAGCGTTTGGAGGAGTCCGAGCGCGCTAGGGTAGAGATGGAGCAGAGAGACAAGGAGCGGGAGGAGAGAGAAAAGGAGCGGGAGGGAAGAGAACAGAAGCGGGAGGAGTACCTCGCCCAGTTGAAGGCGCAGATGGACGCCTTCGCGAGGAGATTCGGTGATCCTTCCTTCACTCACCGAGGCCCTCCTGATGATCCGACAGACGGTTCCGGCGCTTCTGGAGCCTTCGTAGCATAGTTGTATTATATTGTTATATTACTATTATTGGATTATTGTACGAATTATTTATATTATTAATATAAAATGCAATTTTGAAATTTTGAATTTGTTTAATTTTAATTTATTTTTATATTTTAATTTTAATTTGTTTTTGCCCTATTTTTTAAGGTATTTAAAAAAAAAAAAAAAACCAAATTACCGACCGCTCAACGGTCGGTAAATCAGTGTTCAAAATAAAGAAATTGCGCCAAAAAAGGCGGGAAAAAGTTACTTCCCGACCGCATAACGGTCGGTAAATAACTTTTTGCCACCAAAAAAAATGGAGGGAAGAGGCGCGTACCGACCGCCTAAAGGGTCGGTATTACCGACCGCCTGTCTAGGCGGTCGGTAACACCGACCGTTTAGGCGGTCGGTACGCACCTCTTCCCTCCATTTTTGACCAACTGTGTAAACGGTCGGTAGACGGTCGGTAATTTGTTACCGACCGTTTCGACGGTCGGTAAAATATTTTACCGACTACTATTTCAGCGACCAATTTTTACCGACTACAAACGGTCGGTAAATCCAATTACCGACCACTAACGGTCGGTAACTGGCGGTCGGCCGAGTCCAATTTTGTTGTTGTGACATATTCTATCTATTTTTTTAATTGTATATATCGGCAGCATTTCATTTGCATAATGTGCACATATATTCAATACTATATACCTGATCACCATTATTGCATAAAAAATAAAATGAAAATACAAATTAATGTAAATGCTTTTTAGATAATTGAATACCAAATATTATGTTTACAAACACAAAAACAAACCAATTAGCAGCTAGCCATACATCAAAGCTTAATTTCCTTTCTTCCATATTGTACTACCTACAAAAGCTATGACCAAGGACCTCTCATTACATAGAGAGTATGAAAAACTATTAGCCTATCACTTAAATACCCAAGAACAAAGGAGCTTTTACCTTATTGACTTATAAAACAATAATTCGATCATACATCATAAACTAGATCGTTCAACATGCAAACTATAAGCAACTATCAATGAAAAATCTGCCCCATCGCTCACGAACATCATCAATCCCGTCTTGAATATAGGGTTCTTGTGAAAAACGCTACAAATAAACAATTATCAAAATTATAGTTAAAACAAAACTAGATAGAAGAATCTCTTAGATACAAAATAATACACTTGTAAATCAAACATACGTTTTGCAAGTTGTTATCTTCTTGTGACAAAAGAAGTGATGAGACTAGTTGATCCATATATTTCATGACATAATAGCCACTCTCATATCCCCGGGTTGTCGAGGATACTAATAAAGAGACAAATAATATAAGATATTAGATGGTTACACATAAGCATTTACATATAAATGAATTTAATGAAGTTCTAGCTTTAAGTAAACAGAATGAAAAAAAAAAACTTACAGCAATTGCACTCCAATTTAGACTTTTTCGAGATCCATTGTTCAAATTGAGAGTTCTATAAGCCCTAAAGACAACATGAAAATTAAGGAATATTATGAAATCCTACATCCAAAATGTCAAAGACAAAAATTCCCTATAAAATTTGGCAGCATATCCCTTAAATAATATTGGCAATCCACTGGTAAACATAATTTCTACAACATACGACAACATCTTCAATAAATGACAACTCTGTAATCCATTGCAAACACAAACTACCCAACTACACCACCATATATATATATATATATATATATATATATATATATATATATAGAGAGAGAGAGAGAGAGAGAGAGATATATATATATATATATATATCAATGCTCCAAAATAACATCATGTACTTCCAATAAAGACTAACCAAACAGTTATTCCAAGGATAAAAATCTTCAAATAATTCATCTCAAACAATCCAATATAATAAAACTCCAACCATAGTCAAACAAGTACCATCGGTATACATAAAATTAATAAATATCTCCAAAACCAATTAAATAATCAAAGAATTAAAAAAAATTAAATAAGGTATAAAAGTGAAATCCAACCATAGTCAAAGAATTAAATAAGGTATAAAGTTAAATCCATAAGCACTAAGTACACTTACTTTTGATGAAATAGTGCAAGTATGTATTGCTTCGTACGTTGCTTGGATATTGAATGAGATAAGTAACTTGTGAGTGCTTGGGGACGAGATTTCATGTATCCAAATCTTTGGAGACAGAAAAATCCAACCACCACATGGCAATTATGTGATATGATTTTTTTTTTCCAAATACCTAATACATGTAAAGGATAAATATTCAATAGTCATCCAGCATATAAAGAACTAGTCATTAGTTATACAAACATATAATTTTACCTTATCCAAATTTGCACACAAGTTACACTGACTCGATCCATGACAAAGAAGTTCTTCAAATCATCACCACTTATGTAAGTAAAAGGAGTCATACTCTCATTATAATGGAAGACATCAGAATCAAACACAAAATCAATGGAGAAATCAATATCTTGACCTTTTTACAAGTTATAAACTATCTTTTCAACATTATTATATCTCCCTAGCTCTACAACGAAACCAAATACCACAACTATCACAATATAAATACTTTAATTCCTCATTAAAAATCATATTAAATCTAAAATCCCATTCAATTCACCACACCAAATCAACAACCATCATACAAATAAATATAGCCTCAATGGAAATTGACAACAACAACACTTAACACTAGCAATAATAGTAGAATAACTACTTATCTCAATTTCGTTGGTGTGTGGACATCTCACACTAAAACCATCATAACTTTTAGCACGGAACTCAGAATCAAGAAATTCTTGAGCCCAATCTGATTAACTTTTCGAGACCTTCAACTGTTATTAGATGACAATATTACAAAAACAGACTCTAAAATGACGAAAATGGCAGGACAGAACATAGTCTGAATTGAGTGAAATTGTAACAAGTCAATTAGGGGTTTCGTGCTATTTAGACAGCAGCCACCCTAACACAAACAACCTCTTTATGCAGCGCAGTAACACCATGGTTGAGTATAGGAGCAATTCAATATACAAATACCACTCCAACACCCCAATATTCAACCATATCAACACCACGCCATCAACCAACAATAATCATATCACAAGAACGAATCTCAAGACTATAATTTGATGTCTAAAACCTTTAAATTAGTAACAATGAACAATAACTTACAAGAACAAAAGAAAATTCAGATTAAACTCCCAATAAAAGTCCTAAATAAAAACTCTCTAATCAAACCCTAAAATCAAAGAGAGAAGGAAAGGATTGTGGGTACCTTAGGAGTATATAGAGTGACCAAGAGAACACAAACACCACCAGCAGCACCGCCAGCAGTGGCGGCGTGCCGGCAGCAGCCCCCAGCAACTGCAACAGCAGGATTAACAACAACAAATAAGATTTTATGTTCTTTCAAAACCCTAATCTAGGGAGAAAGAGTAAAGAAGGAAGAGGGGGAAGCAAGGTGGCCGGCCACAGGTGGCGGCGACTGGGCGGCAGCAGCAGCTCGCCGGAGGTGGCCCCATGGTGGGCAGCAGCCACGCAGGGGAAAGGGAGAAGGAAAGGGAATAAGAAAGAAAAGAAAAGAGAGAAAATGAAACTAACCTGACTTTGGAATATGACTCATGGGTGTCACATTTTTGGGTTTAGGGGGATATTTATAAGAAACTGAGATGAGGGATGAGGAGATGAGTGAAACACAAGGAGTTGTATGAGGTAAATGAGTATAATTGGGTGAGTGAGATTGTGTTGGGTTACAATAACTATAATGTTATCATTTTTATTTTATTTTGATTTAAAAAAATATTATTACGATAAAATAATCACATCATCCAACTAATTTTTATTTAATATAAAATTTATTTTATAAAAGCTTATTATATAAAGAGCTCATTAATTTATTTTAAATACTAAATTAATATTTTCCATGAAAATAATATTAATAAATCACATTTGGGAATAAATTTATTAATGAATTTTTCGGGTTATTACGTCATATTCCCCTTAAAAGAAAGTTCGACCTCGAACTTTAAAACTTAGAAAGTCTTTAAATTCTTTAAAGCAATAAAGTTTTTAAATGAGATTATTTCTAAATTTTTGGGATATTACATTACATCCCCCTTAAAAGAAAGTTCGACCTCGAACTTTGATACCTTAGGAAGTTCTCAAATCTTAAAGTTTTCCTTTTATTTTGAATAAAATCTTTTTGAAGTATATAAGTCGCTAATAAAGAATTATGATCTCACATTTACTTTGATACCGAAATTGATGAGTTTGCTGGCAAGAAAATGAGTCGAATTAGTGAATTAATTATGAATTATAAACTATAGTATGATTTAATGAGCATGATATTATGATTCAATGAATATAATTATATAATGCTATAAGAAAAAAATTATCCAATACAAAATTTACTGAATTGGGGCAAAACTTTTGGAATAACTTCCGATGATGAGTAAGTAGCGGCGCAGGAGAACAAAGTGGTGGTGATGGCCAAAATGGTGCCGACGATGTGCGAGCAATACAACAAGAGAACGAGGAGGTGCTAGGCAAAACGAAGAGGATGCGATTGAAGCAATTATGGCATTCTCAGATTATCTTCGCCATGAATTAGTACTTCTGGAAATGTTTGGTGAATTATGGTAAGTATGAAAAGGTTGAGCCAATTTGACTTAAGGTTAGTATACTTGGTGATGAATTAGAAGCAAAAAGGAAAAAAAATATTTGGTGAATTGGGGAAAAAGCTTTTCCGTGGAATTGTAATTGACTTGGATTGGATTTTTCTTTTTCCTTTTTCTTTTAATTAATAAAAAAAAAGTTTGTTTTTATATGGAATAAATTTCCTTTTATCAAGCTTAGTTTTTGTGTGCAACACAATATTAGATTATTAGGGGACACATAAAGGTCAATAGGTCTAATTATATAGGTCAATAGTTTATGTGTTGCCTAAAATAAAATGTGAGACACATATACTTTACGTGTCCAAATTATAATATAAGCTACACATATACTTTACGTGTCCAACTTATAATATAGGAGACACATATACTTTACATGTCCAACTTATAATATAGGCGACACATATACTTTACATGTCCAACTTATAATATATGAGACACATATACTTTACGTGTCCAACTTTTTTTTATAGGCGAGACATATAATTTATGTGTCTAACTTATTTTATAAGCGACACATATACTTTACGCGTCCAACTTATTTTGTAGGCGACACATATAATTTATGCGTCCAACTTATTTTCTAGGCAACACATATTATTATACTTTATAGTGTCCCCCATTGAAAGAGGCAACACATATAGTTTATGTGTCCAATTTTACATAAAAGGTGACACATAAAGTCGTTGAAAATAATATGTATTTTAAAAATAATTATTCTAATTATATGGGTCAAAAGTTTATATGTCGCTTGAAACAAAATGTGAGACACATAAACTTTACGTGTCCAACTTTATATTATAAGTGACACATATTATTAGACTTTTAGTGTCCCCTCAATGAAATAAGCAACACATAAAGTTTAAGTGTCTCACTTTATGTAATAGGCGACACGTTAACTTATTTGCACAATCTATCTACCACTTTATGTGCCACCTATTTGATAAGAAGGGACACTAATAGTTTATGTGTCCCACATTATACGGAGGGGACACTAAAGGGGCGACACAATAGGGCAATTTTGTAGTAGTGCTGAACACATATTGTTAAACCTGGACATGTATTGGTAGACCTGGACACATATCTGTAAACTTGGACACAAATTTATAACCCTAGAAACATATTTGTAAACCTGGACACATATTGTTGGACCTAGACACATATTGTTAAATCTGGACATATATTGTTGAACCTAGACACAAATTGTTGAACTTGGACAAAAATTTGTAAACCTAATGAAAATTTGTTTAACCTGGACACATATTATTAACACTGGACACATTGTGTTACCCCTGAAAACATATTGTTAAACCTGGACAGATATCTGTCTAACTTGGACATATATTGTTAAACCTGGAAATCTATTTATAAACCTGATGACATTTGTAAATCTAGTGAAACTTGTTTAGCCTGAAAAAATATTGTTAAACCTGGATAAATGTTGTTGGACCTGGACACTATTTCTTTGACCTGGACACATATTACTAAACTTGGATCCCCTCATCAGTTGTTAAAAAAATACAAGTGTTGCACGGTCCGACCGTCGGACCGTCCGACACAACACTTTCACTAATCTAAAATATTCTAAATGTATAATATAAATATTAGGTATATCTTAAGAGAAGATGTATGGTGATGCACACATAAACGTCTACAATTTATTTATTTTTTTCTTAAGTTATAAGAAAGAAATAAACATTTTTATTAGAAAATATTAGAAAAGAAAAAAAAATTAGGACCCTCTTCAAGCTGAGGGCCCGTTCAATTGGTCTGTTTGCATGGCTTGAAGAATGGGCTTGATTGTGAATAGGTACATACATACACATACATCAATAATGCGTGGATGTATTAAAGTGATTTTAACAAGGACGAAGGAACCACGGCAAATAAAGGGATAGTACAATAATACAGTGATGATGCTTTACTTTGACAGGAAGAATCCTCCAATCCTATTTTTGTGCAAAGTAAACATGATTTCAAAATTAGCCCAATTACCCAACCACAACACATACATTCCATTATTATTCTTGTTTTAGTTTTGGATAAATGGCATGTCTAGTCTAGCAAAAAGATCCAATGGCTCAGAGAGAAGTGGTATACAAGAATAGAAGTATGTCTTTTACTAAATTAAGAAGAACCATAAAGCATTGGCTATGGTTTATTATTTCTTCACTTTTTCCATGCATGTGACGAATAAATCATAGCCAATGTTTTATATATATATGATTCTTCTTAATTTAGTAAAAGACATACTTCTATTCTTGTATACCATTTCTCTGAGCCATTGGATCTTTTTGCAAGGCATGCCATCCATCCTAAACTAATAAAACCAGAACAATGCAAGACACGGAGACAAAGGAACTTAAGGGAAGGAAAGTGATATATAACAAGTAGGGATGGGTTGTGAAAAAATTATGCCTCCAAAGAGAGCTTCACCTATAGAGGGAATGAGGGGGGGGGGGGGGGGGGGGGAAGCGCAGCCCAACAACATACAGTACAACATGAATATAATTGAAAATGGAATATTGTGATTTGTGAATTTGAATACAGCTAGCTAGCAATGCAAGTGTTAAAAGTTAGCTAATGATATGGAAAAAAATAAGCTACGTACCAACGAAGAAAGGAATTGAAATCAATTGAAAAAGAAGGGGGTGGTAAAAGTTAGCTAATGATATGGAAAAAAATAAGCTACGTACCAACGAAGGAATTGAAATCAATTGAAAAAGAACGGAATCATTTTCTTATTGTTACATATAATAACTAAAAACAAACACAGTGTATAGGTACAATGAAGTTTGAAAATTGGGTAAGAATTCGACACATAGTAAGCTAAGAGATACACAATTAAATTGAGGAATGACTGTAAGTTGTCAGATTATGACTGGAGTCATACTTATCCTTTTCTTTTTAAACACTCAATTTACCAAAGATATACTAAATCACAAAAATGGGGGAAATGAGAATTTATAGGAATTTTGACTTCACACAAAACATAGGAAGTGAATTATTAGTCAATGAATCTTTCAAACCATAAAGAATTTTAGCTTACAACAAATCATAGAAAATGCGTGTTAATCATACATGTTGGAATTGAAATAGTGCTTCAATGTTTGATTGAGTTAATTGTGTATGTTGTCAGTATGCTTATTTTCCTATTTAATGAAATCAATTAGTAAATAAGTATTTCTGTTACATAATACATCATTAGTGGATGACCATTACACCCTTGACAATACTCTAGGAATAATCTAGAACTACAGTTTGTTATAAATACTCCTGATAGTTTGTATACATATCATTTCTCTTCTGATTAATGACATTATTAACAACTTCCCACGTAACCAAGTAATGTTGCTAGTTCATACTATCATTCTTTTCAATTGTTATACAGCACTCCCGGATCACCAACCTTGTTTGCGGTCCCGAATCCTGCACATCATTATGTCAGCCTTTTAACACGTGACAACGTACCTGTGAGTTATGCTTCTGGCAATCTTCAAAAACAAATCCTTTTTTTTTTTACTAGAATCTTCATTTTTGTAAAAAAAACTACAATATAATATTCATTTTTTTGAAACTAAAATCTTCATTTTTTTATTATACTAGAATCTTCATTTTTTTGGGTAAATAATTACATTCTTCATTTTTAAAAACAATATATTCACTTTTAGCAAAAACAAAAAATTAAACGGTAATACTAATTTTTGCAATTTTTTTGATAGGATGACTTCTTATTTGACCTATTTAGCCCACCATTATTATTAGAGTTAAAGTTATGAATTTTTTAACAAATTAAAAATTGAGATATTAACTGATTAGTTCATGATGGCGTTAAGAATAATGTCTATGCGCATCATATGATCTAAGAAGAAAACCTTTGATTTTATTGAAATAGTTATACATATTTGCTTTTTAATATATATTCATGTGAAATGGGTAGGGGTGCCAAAATCAAATTGGAAGTCTGTTAGTTTTGATGATCATGTTATCGGTTGTAGATCGAGCGGAGTCTTGTCATTGTTGTATGAATTGAATTTAAGATTTGTGCATGTTGTTCCTTGAAGTGTTTACGTTGGCCTGTTTTGATTGATAATGTTGTTGAAGATTGTTATGTTTCCGCTGCTAACTCTGAAGTTGTATTAATTGAAATCCGTGAACGTTGTTGTTATTTTCCCTGTGTTCTAAAACTATTGTTTTATGTAATGTGGTCCTACTTCTAAGTAGGATAGTCTAGTTACTCACCACTGACGGTGGACCCCCAATTCTATTTTGCAGGTGAGCAGGAAAGAGATTAGAGACGGGATGAGTGTTTGACGAGCGATCTAGGCTCCTGTTATTTTTCCTGTTTTTAGTAGTTAGATTTATTTCTTGTTATAGGACTTTGATTTTGGGATTAGTTTACTATTTTGTCTATTGGGATTCATTAATAATAACAACTATTATCATTTTACCATGAGTTTTAATTATATTTTCCGTTATTAAATCGATTAGTAATTGCCTTTTTACGACGTCATCATCGTTAACGTCATTGCTAAAATGCGGGTCGTTACAATAACAGTTTAATACATATACGTTCTAAAAAAATATAATTAAATTTATTAAAGTTTATAATATATGTTTTTTTTTATAAAAAAAGCGTTCAATCTAGAATTAAAAAAATTGAAGATGGTAGGTTGCAGACTTACTGTTAACTAATCTCCCCAAAAATAGGGTTTTGTTACTAAGTTTGTTTTGATTTAGTAATTTTTTTTTTTAGAAAAAAAAACCTACTGATCATAATAGATTGACGACTTAGATGTTTTCTCACATAAGCAAACCTTCCCACCTAAACAAGCCTTCTCACATGATCGGTGAATATATATATATATATAGGGTTGGGTTCCGGTGAAAATTTTCTTATGGTGAGAAATGTGAGAAGAGATAAATACATCAACTATAACCTAGAGGTACATTGAGCACCAACTATAGGTACCCACCATACACTATAAATACATTGAGTAAAAATACATTGACTTTATACCATATATACATTGACTCCAAACTATCAAAGGAGTAAGGAGGGAAAATCAAATTTAATCTTAGCCCTTCATTTCGTGATCAAAGGGTTGTGATTGCTTCTCACCCTTAATATATATATATATATATATATATATATATATATATATATATAGAAGTAGGCTCATGTGAGAAATGTAGTTTTGGTGAGAAGGGTGAGAAACAATCACAACCCTTTGATCACCAAATGAAGGGCTAAGATTAAATTTGATTTTCCCTCCTTACTCCTTTGATATTTTGGAGTCAATGTATATATGGTATAAAGTCAATGTATTTTTACTCAATGTGTAACGACCCGACTTTTTGGACTTGTCGATTTACGAAGGGAATCGACAAACGGATCATTACTTAAGCATTTAATTAAACATTTGATAAATATATTTAAAAATAGAGCATCTTTTATTATCTTAAAAGTCGGAAAAATATCCCAAAAGTCAATAAAGACATAAATACCTAAAGTATTACATGAGTTAAAAGAAAATGTCTTCCCAACAGGCTGGGATCATATATGATTAAAGTAATAATGTCTTAAGAACTCTAGTAGTAACTAAGGAAAAACTAAACTTCTGCCACTCTTAAGCCCAACCAACGGAAGCCCGTTCTAAGCTGCTGCATCGTCACCTGAAACTGAGGGGGGGGGGGTCCACCGTTAGTGGCGAGTAACTAGGCTGTCCCGCTTAATTGAGGGACCGCTAAACACATAATATCATAGAATCTCACATGAAAACACACATAAAACATAGTACATTATATACAAGAATTATACGAGATACATATAAAAATACGTACAAAAATACGTATACAGATACGTATAAAATACGTATAAAAATACCTGCAGAAATACGGTTAGAAATACGTACAAAATACGTATAAAAGTACGTATACCATACGTATAATAATACCTGCAAAATACGGTTAGGAATACATCCAAAATACGTACACAATACAGATACAAATACGTACAACGTACGAATACAAATACGTAAAACAATACATACACAGCGGAAGACTTATACAAATAATTCCTAACTTATACTATAACATTATCATAAAATCCGAAGTCATATCATAACTTAATATCATATCATATTTTCATATCATATCTTATCAATTCTTATCAAATTTTCATAACATCCTTATCATAACGTATCATCTTTGCGGACTGTCTTCTTCAGCTCGTAGCGAACCTTTGCGTCCGCAACTTTCCTAAAACATGTCGGGGTGAACCTTTGCGTCCCACCCGTAGCCCTCCTTTGCGAGAACTAAGCCTAAGCTATGGCCATAACCCCTAAATAGTCCTCCTTTGCGAGAACTACCCAGACGACTCCATATTCTAGAACCAAGAACTGCGCGGGGGAACTAGTGTGTTCGTCCCATTGAGCAGTGGCGTCGACTAAACCCGATTGGTGACCTTTGCACCACCGCACAGGCGTCCTTATCTTACTTATCTTACTTAAATCGGGAAGTACTAGGTGGCCGTAATCGGAAATAAAATGTTCGAAATCCCAGGAAAGAGAGGTGCGGCACGTATATTGGCCACCTTAAATACCCAGTCTTTCCATGCCAGAGATTGAAACAAATTAATATCCTTTTACTCTGTTTCCTTTCCTACCCTATTAATATCTTATTACTTCTTATTTTAACTTATCCCTTCTAATACTTAATAATAAAAATAATAATAATAACAAATACCGTAATCTTAATAATATTACCCATAATATTCGTATAATAATAATAGTCGAAATATTAATAATAATAATAAGATTATTCGTACTTAATAATAATAAATAATAATAACAGTAATATTATCTACCCCTTCATATTACAACTTATCCCTGACAATTCCTTTAATTGTAACTTTTATAATAATAATAACAATATTACTTACTAAAATTATCTCAATATTATTATAAGTCCAAAATTAAACTAAATTGACCAAAAATAAAATAGGTCACTCGACATTTTCATTAAAATAGCAATAATTAGATAAATTCATTCAATCATCATATAATCAATTTAATAAATCATATAAATTAACATTTAACCACATAAATTACTTAAAACATAATAAAAATCCTATTTTTCATCCTTTGAACTACTCGACATTTTTCATGTCCTAAAACCAAAAATTACACTTTTAATCAATTAAATACCATTATCAATAATTAACCATATGAACTTAATAATAAACAAAATAATCATACTTTATACATTAAACTATGCAACATGGACTAAAACAAGATTGAAAATTAACCCTTTAAGCTTGTAATTCACACGGCTTTCTTGAGTCAATAACAATAACAAGATTAATTTTCAAGAATCCATAATTACATGATTAAATTAAAGATTAAATTAAAGATTACCAATACTAATTCAATATTTATCAAGATTCATTATAAAAATCATATTTTTAACTCCTTTTTAATACTTAGGTCACTCGAAAAATTCAAGCATTAATAATAACATATTTTAATAATTCAATCACCCTACTTTACACAATCTGACTTTTAAAGAATTAAATTAAGAACGACCGTCTAAAGGTCTCGAATAATCTGGAAATTTTTATGGGAGCTAAATATAGGTTCAAGGCTTAACGTGCATAAATTTCGTTTAAAAATAACGTCATTTACTAATTTTAAGTGATTTTATAACTAACGAGTCAGATTAGGCTGAATTCGGTTTCAGATTTTTCTGCCATAGCAAACGAACTTTACAAATTACGAGAATTTAAAACAAGCTTTAAAACACTATTAATGACTTCCACCTAAAATTTCGTAGCCATTAGATTTGATTAGATATATTAATAAATTCGTAGACTAAAACTGGACAGTTTTATCGGTTTGAAAGATTAAATTATTATAAGCAATAAAAGGACGAATTTTTCCACGAAATAAATTATGATTCATAATCAAACAGTAAACAAATTTCCACGAAAAATTAATCAAGAAATAACAAGATTTTATTAATAAATAAATTCATACAAGTAATTATTCAACAATTAAAGATTTCAAGAAACTACATAAAATAATCAAGAAAAATAACATGTACATAAATTTCATGTAGTTCGAACAACACCCTAACATGATACTAATTCTTTTTATAATTTTCATGCTTCTAATCCTAATTAACTATGTGAATAGGTTGTTCCGGAATTAAACGGGTTAGCAAAGTTACCTCGATACGCTAAAATTATCCAAGGAAATCACCAATTGGTGAATGAGGCTCACGGCTATTTGAGAGGAGGGGAGAAAGTTGTTCTTTTTCTTTTTAGGGTTTATAAGCCTTTTTGCAATTAGGAGTTAATTAGGTTGCATAAGGCCTATTTATAGAAGAAAGAAAGCAAAGAAAGCAACAAACCCTAATTGTATAGGGGTGCCGTGAGGGAGGAGGAGCGATAGGGAGAGTTGAGAATTTTTAGGGAGCTTGGCAACTAGATTAGACTAGGTTTAAGAATTTAAATTAACTATTTAATTTATTTAATTTGATTAATTAAAATCATTTAAATAAATTAAGTTGAACAAAACATATAAACATTGGCCCAAATAAAAGGAAGGACCGGCCATGACATAAGGGGAAGGAAAAGTTGTGTCATTGGCCCAATTCTGAGATAAGGAATAAAATTAAGCAGTCCAAATAAGTGGGCCCTTTGGACTTAGAATAATAAAATAATTAGGAGAAAAAGAAAAAGAATAAAGGGGTCGTGCAACACCGATTCTAAGGAAATAATTGGGCTCGGGTTTTGGCAAGATAAAATGAAAAGGTTAAGGCTAGGCTCAAAATAAATAGATTGCTACACAAAATAACAATTAATTAAATAATAATCAATTAAATAGTTAATTAATTATACATTTAATTAATAAATAAAAATTTTAAAATATCCCAAAATTTCGGGGTATTACACAATGTATTTATAGTGTATGGTGAATGTACCTATAGTTGGTGCTCAATGTACCTCTAGGTCATAGTTGATGTATTTATCTCTTCTCACTTTTCTCACCATAAGAAATTTCTCACCGGAACTATATATATATATATAGAAGTAGGTTCATGTGAGAAATTTAGTTTTGGTGAGAAGGGTGAGAAGCAATCACAACCCTTTGATCACCAAATGAAGGGCTAAGATTAAATTTGATTTTCCCTCCTTACTCCTTTGATAGTTTGGAGTCAATGTATATATGGTATAAAGTCAATGTATTTATAGTGTATGGTGAATGTACCTATAGTTGGTGCTCAATGTACCTCTAGGTTATAGTTGATGTATTTATCTCTTTTCACATTTCTCACCATAAGAAATTTCTCACCGGAACCCAACCCTATATATATATATATATATATATATATATATATAAGAATATGATCATGTGAGAAAGGGTGCTTTAGGTGAGAAAGGTTTTTATGTGAGAAAACATCTGCACCGTTGACAATTTTAGATTTAAGGGTTGAGGTTTGATCTTTATTTTTTTAGTAAGGGCAAATTGGTAATTTAATTTGATTAGTATATTTCTAATTTTTTGTTAAAAAAAAATCTGTTTTCTTAATTAATAAAAATTGTTACTCTTTTTTTTAAAAATCATATATATATATATTTTTTTTAAAAAGATGCTTATTTATTTATTTTTTTATAAAAAAATCTGTCTTTTTTAAAAAAAAATCTTATGTTTTTTTCCTGATTTTTTGTTTAAAAAAAAATCTACTTTTTATATATAAAATCTAGTTTTTTTAATCTGAAATTTTACTTCATTTTTTTTTGTTCGGAAGTACATCTTAATATGTTCAAAATTTTATGAGTCATGTTCTAAAATTTTTTAAGCCATGTTCATAATTTTATAAGCTTTGTTCTAATTTTTATACGCCATGTTCTAAATTTAAAAACCATGTTACAAAGTCATCATATTCTAATGTGTATGCGTACTTAAAATATTTAAAATATTTAAAAGCCATATTTTAAAGTAGTTTATTGTTTGTTTTATTTTAAGTAGATGAAATATTAAAAAATTTATACATCATGTTCTAAATTTATAAGATATTTTCAAAACTGTATGCAATAAGTTTGAAATTGAATAAACTTATTTTTTATAAAATAAATAAGATGATACAATTATAATACAATTATTGACCTTTTATACAAAAAAATATAATAAAATATATACCTAAACAATTGAATATTATTTCAAAATATTCTTAATATTTTGTATTGAGGTTGATCTATGGAATCCATAAAAAATAAAAAATAAAGTAAAATAACTTATTTAATGTTCTAAATTTTATTAACCATATTCTAAATTTTATATGATATGTTCTAAATTTTATGTGACATGTTCTAAATTTTATATGACTAATTGACTATATGAGAGGATAACGGTTTAACAAATTCCAAATTTTAGTTGTTTTTGATAAAACATAAATTTAAGTTTTTTTATTATAAAAAATAAATTTTATTTTTTTTGATAAAAAAAATATTTTTTTATTTTTTTTTATAAAAAATATTTTTTTTATTTATCCCCTAACAAATAGGGGTTATTGACGTAATTTTTTAATTAAAAAAAATTAGTCTATTAAATCCTTACCATTAGATCTCACTGAATCGACGCTCTAGATATATTCTCACATAAACAACCTTTCTCACCTAAAGAGGCCTTCTCACATGATCCTGACCCTATATATATATAGCCTTATTCGGTCAATTAATTTAATTGGAAGTTATTTTATTGTAAATAATTGATTGCACACCTTCAACAACGCAACATTAGTGGAAATATTGGCGAATAAATAAATTTATTTAACTGTCAACTACTATAGTTCAATGTAATATTGCTTGTATAACAAAGTTAACGGGTATACAAAGAAAGATACAAAGGCATCAAAGTACAAGTCAATTTCTCAGTCTCATCACCTACGAGCTAGTTACAAGGTTCTACTAAGTTATAAAACACTTTATTTCAAGAGCCACTTGGAAGATTAGATCATCATCATCATCAATCATCAATCATTGCAGTGTAATGAGTAGAAGTTGAAGCTTCTCAAATAATATCCTCTAATCCTTGTTGAGGATCATCATTTGGGTTTAAATCCTCCTCTTGAAGTAGTAGTGCGTGCTCCAAATTACTTCTGTTTGTAATGCAATAAGGCTTTGTTGAGATCTAGCATGTCCTCGATTTATTCCAACTTTTGTATCATTCTCGTCGACTTTGTAAACCTTTCCAAAACTATCCATTTCGATGACAAAATTGAGATCAAAATTATTACAAGCCTTTATGATAGCTCCTAAAGGAATGTAATTCCCCACACCACTTGTAATAACATTTTTCATTGTAGCATTATTTGAGAAATCCTAATCCCTAGTGGATAAAGTATTCTCTCCAATGGTTGAATGATATTGAGTGGGTGTATCACTTTTCATAACAAAGATATACAACACATCAAGTAAGACAAGAAATAGACCACCGCCACTACATGCAAAAACAATAATAACAATTACACATGATGTCATGCCTACTAATTAACCCTTGGAACCATTTTTCAATGAAGGAAAATTTATCACACTTATCCAGGGTGAACTCATTATCATTCATTTTCGTAATCTCCAATCCATTCAAAATAGCATTAGGATCGTCCATCTATGCTCAATGGCAAGCTAGGCCTACATTTAGTTTATTACTAGTTATTATTGGTGTCACAAAGTCTAAAAAATAGGAGTATGCAAAGACCCATTTCACAAAGTAGTAAGGACATTCGAGAAATTATCAATGAATCTACAAACATGTTGAAATATAACTCGTTTGTAGATTCGCTTACTATGTCAGAATAATCAAACCGAATAAGATATTGGAATCCAATATCTAAGTTAAAATTCCATGTGACATTAATGGTTCCAATAAAATAGTTTTGAGTGTTAATCGCTCTACATGTTTGCCTCTTCAAGGGTTGCCTTTAGCATATATAATGTAATAATTGTTTATTTTGTTCGTTATGCTGTATGTCTATAATAATAATAATAATAATAATAATAATAATAATAATAATAATAATAATAATAATAATAATAATAATAATAATAATAATTTTCACACATCTTCCCTCGTATTGGCTTTGCAATAGTTAGGGGAGTGGGGGCCCAGATTGTATCTAGGCTTCCCACTAAATTCTTGTAGACATTTTGATTTTTAGTTTATAATAATAAATAATAATAATAATAATAATAATAATAATAATAATAATAATAAATAAATAAATAAAAACTAATTAAAATGGTTTTATGGTTAATAGGTTACATTTCACTATGAAGGTTATGGGTTCAATTCTTGACCAAAGCAAATTTTTAGCACCAAAAAAAAATAATAAATAAATAAATAGTATATTTCATGGATGTCATGAGGATGTGTTTGATGATCATGAGTTCATCAAATGCATAAAGAAAGTAGAGAATTAAACGTACATAATATATAATATGAATAAAATGAAAAGTAAGGAAAGCAAATAGAAATATAATGGAAAGGTTGGAGTAGTAGAGATGTGTAATATATATAAGACTAAATACATACATACATAAAGAAATGTATGGAATGTAAGGAAAGCAATTAGCTAGCAAGCTAAGTATAGGTAGAGCATCTCTTTAATTTCTAGCCTTTGGTGGTCAGTCAGTGGTCCTTCAATTCAATTCAATAATGCATGCATAATGCAATATTCTAGCAAGCAAGCAATCAAAGCGATATGTGTTTGCACATTACAACAAAAATGAAAGTATTCTCCCTAAGCTACCAAAACAATATCCAACTAGCTTAGCTACATTGGTTGATAGATAGATGCTCTTAAATTAATTTACACCATTTGAAATTAAATTTAGAATAATACATACAGCTTCATCACCCAGCCAAACCATCCATCTCCATCTCATTTGATCTGAGATAATCCATCAACATCTCTCTTTATTAGCAAAGCATCTTTCTTTCTTTCTTTCTTTCTTTCTTTTGATATATGATATATATGATAGATAGATGATCTAGGAGATCGAATCACTGTACTGTATGCAATGTATTCTATCTATCGATCATAAGTTACTGATGATGTTGTACATGTTGTATATCGTTAACATAAATAGAAGGATTCCATTTCCTCTTCTGATCACTTATTCCTTGGCCTCTGCACAATGAAAGCTCAACTCCCTCTATAAATAATGCTTTCTTGCAGCCATAAGATAATGTCTACCTTATCACTCACTCCACTACTTATCACTCACTCCACTATTTTATTACTAGTTATTATTGGTGTAACAAAATCTAAAAAAGTCGGAGTATGCAAAGACCTATTTCCCAAAGTAGTAAGGTCTAACACACACACATACTTATTAATTAGGGAAAGTGAAACTCTATCACTGTCACGGCTTGTTCGATAGGATGGACCGACTCAAGCGTCAACATGCATCATCTACTCTTGGGCTCGAGCTGCTCAGTCGGCCTTTTTATGAACCCGTAAGACTAGTATAATAAGTAAATATATTAAAGAGAATAATTGGTTTTATATATGTAGCACTCGTCTGATATTATTGATTGAAGAGCGATCGAACTAAGAAGAGCACTAGACCGAGCGAGCATTAGGATGATCAATTTCACACTATGATCTGATTAATTAGATAGAAAATACAGGTAATGTAATTAAGCAATGAATGAAGCTAAAAAAAGGGGTAAGAGGGAGTGATATATGATAGTGAAGAAATTATGCTTCCAATGAAAGCTGTATATATAGAGCCAAGGAGTGATCAGAAGAAGGAAATGAAATATTTCTATTTATGTGAATGGACGAGATTACATACATACAATATATACATACACACATACAATACATACAATTAATCAATCGAATCAAATCAATAATACATGCATGCGAATAAAGCTGCTTAAGGTGTAGAAGATAGATAGAGCATGCATGCATTCTTTATGTCGTCATCTTCTATCCCTTTTGTTTTGGAAGGGAGAATACTTCCACTTCTATATTTAAGCTATACCTCCTAGTGTTAGGCTCTGTTCTTTAGGTCTGATCTGATCTAAGTTTTTCTGATTTGATTTTATTTATATTTATATTTATATTTTTTATTTTATTTTATTTATTTTATTTTATTATTTTATTTATTTTTATTTATTTTTTATTTTTATTTTTATTTTTATTTTTATTTTTATTTTTATTTTTATTTTTATGTTTATGTTTATGGTTATTTTTATTTTTTTTTTATTAGGGACAAAAATTTAATGAGCGCAAAGCCTCAAGCTCATTTCATTTCACCTCTTCAGTATTTTACTTTTCATTCTTTTCAAACCCTTCATTCAATCTGACTCCAAAACCGTCATCGAAAAAGTCGACCGAATAATCACCGTCGGAAAAGCCATTCCGAAAACCATCATCGGACAAGTTGTCCCGAAAACCGTCGCCGAAAAACGCGGCCTGCAAATCGTCGCCGGAAAAGTCGGCCAAATAATCACCGCCGAAAACATATCAGTCCGAAAACCGTCGTCGGAAAAGTCGTCCTGAAAATCGTCGCCGAAACACTCGGCTTGAAAATCGTAGCCGGAAAAGTCAGTCGAATAACCACCGCCGGAAAAGTTGACCGAATAATCATCGCCGGAAAAGTAATTCCGAAAATCGTCGTCGGAAAAGTCGTCCCGAAAATCGTCGCCGAAAAACTCGGTTTGAAAATCGTCGCTGGAAAAGTCGGTCGAATAATCACTGCCAGAAAAGTCGACCGGATAATCATCGCCGAAAAGTCATTCCGAAAACCGTCGTCGGAAAAGTCGTCCCGAAAATTGTCGCCGGAAAAGTCGGCCGAATAATCAACGCTGAAAAAGTCAGTCCGAAAACCATCGTCGGAAAATGTCGAGCGGAAAAACAATGCTCGAAATAATAATAATAATAATAATAATAATAATAATAATAAAGAGTAATAATGTCAGATCTGATCTAATTACTGTAGCTTTTAAGTCTAAAATAACAGGGCCTTAGTTTTATTATTTGAGCAGAAACTACTACATCACTGCGTACCCAATTGCTTTTCTTAATATATATATATATATATATATATATATATATATTCTTGCTTTTATATATTTCTTTTACTTTTACTGTACTTACTTTATTCATCTCTTCTTCATTCTTCATTGCATTTAGAATAGTATATTAAATTGATGAAGGAATTGTGTTCGTAATTAGTCATATTGTGCAATTAATTAATAAATTAAATATAATTAGAATTTGATTATATATATATATATATATATATATATATATATATATGGAGATACTGATACCTGTTAGGTTATTTATATTACTAGTCATATTTACTTGTTAATTAGAGAATAATTATGACTTGTGGGCCAATACGATTGCACCAACATCTAATTGTAACTTAATAATTATATATATATATATATTGATCACATGATGATATTATTGTTGTATTATTTGAAAAAAAACTACAACATACTCTCAATTGCTTTTATTTATTCAGAATTCTAGCTAGTTATCAATATATATATATATATATATATATATAGTTAGGATCTGCTAAAAACCTAGTTCTTGCTGAAAACTAAAAACTTTCATTTATGACCATTAGATTTAGATCAACAATTGAGATTAATTTTGTAAAAAGAAATTCATGGGTTTCATACTAAATTCAAGGGGTACGTGCTTAAATCAGAAGAGTACATATTAAATTCAAGGGGTACATATAAAATTCAAAGGCCACGTATTAAATTCAAAGGGCACATATTAAATTTAAAAGGTACACATATTAAATTTAAAAGGTACACATTAAAATCAAGTAACACATATTAAATTCAAATGATACATACTAAATTCAGGGGGTACATATGAAAATCAAAGGGTACATATATCAAAATCAGGTACATTTAACCAAAAAGGATACATTTGATACAAAATGGTTAGGATTTGAACCTACATCTTTATGCATCAGCACAATGCTCTATCAATTGAGCTAATAGGTTTAAGTTAACATGTTACCAATCACACAAAACCATGGATGATCTTAAATTAATATATACCCTCTTAAATCAATATGTACCCTCTTAAATTAATGTGTATGGATGATCTTAAATTAATATGTACCATATCAAATTAACATTTGTTATACACACAAATAAGTTGTCATTAACTCATTATACGCTTAGCTACTCATTATACTGGCAATGAGGCAAATTTTGCTTAGACCCTGTTCTTTTGGACTTAAAAGCAACAGTAATCAGATCAGATCAAATCAGATCAGATCAGATTTGTTACTGCCAATATTATTGGCCCAAGTCCAAGGAACACGAGCCCAAAACTTCAGCCCAACAAGGAGCCAGAACTTCGGCCCAAAAGAAGAGTCACCACAGGCCTCATTTACAGGGAATACGTGGCAGAATACCATTGGTCCACGTGGCAGCACCTCATTGGTCCATGTGGCAGCACCTCATTGGTCCACGTGGCACTTTCCTACGAAGACACGTGGCAAATTGGATCTCAAACATGAGTATAGGCAAAACTTCATTTATTGAACTATGTATATATGTAAGGTTATCCCACATTGATAGTTTACTAGGAAAATGGGAAGATTCCTATATATAAGGATTTATGTAATGATTAAACACAGATTCCAAGAATTGGCTGATTTGACAACACATATTTGTAATTGTCGATTAACCCTAATCAATCCAGATTAGCAGCTAATTAAGTGATTATTATCTTTTGGCATTTAATTATTTACTTTGCATTTATCTCATTTTAATTGCTTTCACTATTGTGGTCTTGGGTCGAGTTTGTAGCATAAAATTAGTTAGCTCTCCTTAAAACTAAAAACACCCGAAACATTTGGCGCCGTCTGTGGGGAGAGCACGATTTTATGGCAAACTTAGGAGATAAAACTCCCGAGATACCCAAAACTTCTTTAGTGGCGGTCGAAGACGACCCCGATTTTGACGAAAGAGAGATGGACCAAGACCGACACCCTCGAAGGCAAAGCGGCAGCAATCCCAACAGCAGTCTCAAGTAGACATCTCCGATACAGCATCAACCCCAACTTTGAAGGATAACACCTTCCGAGTCTCCCAGCGAACTATCTCTCGCTCGACGCAGGTGTGTACTCCTACTCCGGTGCCTAATGGCTCGTTCAAAGCCGAGCCATTCAGAGAAGATGTGCAACCGGCCACTCAGTTTCAACAACCTCCCCCATCATACTCTCCAGGAGGGATCACATGGAAGTCTCCTTTCTCTGTAGCCATTCTGACGGCTCCAAGGGCCTCCATGGTCAAGGCACTGCACATCGAACCCTATGATGGCACAACTGACCCTGATGATCACTTGGCCACATACAAGCATTTGATGTATGCCCAGTCGGTCGACGATGCGACTTGGTGCATGTATTTCCCAGCTACCTTGAAAGGGGTAGCTCAGAAGTGGTTCAGCAGCTTGTCGGATCATTGCATCCAAAACTTCACAGAGCTCAGCATGGTCTTCGCATATCACTTCATGGCCAACAAACAGGAAAGGAAGACAAGCATGCATCTGGGCAAAATGATACAGGGACCGAATGAATCTCTGAGGTCTTACGTCAAGAGGTTCAATTTAGAAATGCTGCAAATACTCGGCCTCCCCGATGGAGTAGCCTTTGACAATTTTGTCAAAGGGCTTCATCAGTCGAGATTTAAGTTTGAGATGGTGAGGAGGAAGGTCCAGACCTTACCAGAAATCCTCATGGAAGCAGAGTCTTACATACATGCTACCGAGATTTGCTCAGCTACAAAGCCTGAGACGAAGAATGCACAAAAACATGGAGAATCTAGTCAGAAGAAGGACGATCGAAAGAGAGAGGTGTGGACAGTTGAAAATACTCATAAGGAGCATAATGCTCCCAAGAAAAGCCGAACTTACGAGTCGGCCCATGAGTATAACAAAAAGCCACATGCCATTTTAATGGAGATCAAAGACAAGTTCAAATTTGATGCGCCTCAGCCACTGCGAGGCTCGTCCAAATACAGAAACTCTAACAAGTATTGTCAGTACTACAAGGATGTGGGTCATGATACAGATGAGTGCTTCAATCTGAAGCGGTTGTTAGACAAGTTGGCTGCTAAGGGTATGTTAGAACCCTACATAGTGAAGTCCAAATATAAGTTCCAGCGAAGGACTCCCCAGAAGACCGGGGAAGAAGAGGAAACGAATACCGAGGTTGGAGCCATGATCTCGGGAGGCTTCGCTTCAGGAGGCCCTACCATCAGAGGTACGAAGGATCACCTTCGTAGCCTTTCTCAGGTTATGACTATAGAAGAAACAAAAGACAAATTGATAATGATCGGCGAGAAAGACCGACCGATCATTCAAACTCCTCATGACGACCCCTTGGTCGTCGAATTCAAGGTAGCCAATCTGAAAGTCAGGAGGATCTTGATAGATACAGGCAGCTCGACAGATATTATCAGTTTTGCTTGCTTGGAGAAACTAAGGTTTCCAGACGATGCTCTCCAACCCATTAACCATCCTATCATTGGGTTCGGAGGAGGTGTCATACACCCCGTAGGCATTGTTACCTTGCCCATCCGAATGGGAACAAAAGAGATGCCGCGTCATATGTTTGTAAAGTTCCTAGTGGTCAAAGAGCTGACTGCCTATAACATTATTATTGGCCGGCCCACATTGAACGTGTCGAAAGCCATTATTGTGCCACACCTCATGTTGATGAAATTTGTATGCAACGATGGAAGTGTGGGGGCGTTATATGGTGATCAACAGACTGCATGAGAATGCTATCTCACCACTATAAAGTCCTCTCCCACACTAGACCAACAAAATAGGGTCCAACCATCGTCGAAGAAGAGAAAGACAGAGGCAGAAGGGCCGCGCCAAGAAGTTTGTATGATTGGGTCACCCAACCCAGATGAATTACGACCTCAGCCTATGGGGGAATTTCGTGAAGTTATACTAAATGCAGGACGCCCTGATCGAGTTGTGCAAATAGGCTCTACTCTGGATGAAGGTCAGAGCCAGAGGTTGGAAGCGCTCCTAAAGGAGTATCAGGATATGTTGAGAAAGTCAAGAACCGCCCCCTGATAATTGGTGACTATGTGTTGAGAAAGATGGAGGCACAAGGTCGAGCTAATGAAGAGGGTAAACTTACCCCGAGCTGGGAAGGTCCGTATAAAGTCACGGAGGCAGTTCATGATGGAACTTACCGACTCAAGAAGATGCAAGGAAAGGCTGTGCTACGGTAATGGAATATGGACCACTTAAGGAAGTATTACTTCTAGAATGTAAAAACAATGTACGACCTTAGAGTCGAAACAATGTAATTACACTTCCATATTAATGAAAAGGGCAGGACTAGGTCCCAAAAGGCCCCATCACTTTCAAAGTGAATACTTTAAAGGCTAGTGTCCATAATTTTGTTTATAAAACATAAGACCGAATGCCCTTAGTGCTACTCTAAGCATTAAGCCCTTACCCCTATACTGCCCTCAAAAAACGAGGCCAATAGTGACAAGTTTCACCAGGATGAAGGGTGGCCACCCATGCCCCCTAATTCATTTCCAATTAAGACGAGTTACTCGTTAAATTAAAGTGATTCACAAAAGGGTGTCTCGACCACATATAGGACGAGCCACCCGATAAATTAAGATGAATCACAAAAGGGTGTCTCGACCATAACTAGGCCGAGCCACCCGATAAATTAAGATGAATCACAAAAGGGTGTCTCGACCACAACTAGGCCGAGCCACCCGATAAATTAAGATGAATCACAAAAGGGTGTCTCGACCACGTTAAGCCGAGCCCTTGGAAAATCTAATCTTTCTTGCTAAAGAAGTGACTCGGCTAGATAAAGCACGAGTCATGGCACAAATCATGAAAGAAACAACTTAAATAAAAAAGGAGATATTTCATATATAATAAGTCCGGTTACAAAAGGGGGGCAAATACTTGCCTTGATACAATAAATAAATGATAATAAATACTGACAGACGCCAATACCCTAGTCACTCTCATCAGGGTCGGGTATCACGGGAGTAGAAGGATGAGGCCGGCCGGTTTCCTCACACCAGTGCTTGAGGTCAACCCAGTCGAGCCAATCACTGAGGTACCCCAAGTCTTTGTATGGGTACGCCTTATGCCAGGCATCCTCAACACGCGCCCGGTACTCCTGATAGGTCCATTTTAGGACATATTTCCCAGGCTCTTTTCACTTTTTTTCATTTTCTTTTAGGCTTAGTTTTATTAGTTTTAGGCCTTTTTATCTTAGTTTAGGTTTTAGTTGCGTTTTCTTTGAATAATGCATTTTCTTGTCGTTTTTGCTAATAATTGAGCTCTTTTGCGTTACTTATGCGTTGCGTTCATTCATGTAGGTGTTTTGCATGTTTTCGATCAATTCTTGAAAGCCGACACGGGTCGTGAGAGGTCCCGAGAAGCTTTGAGAAGTGTGCCGCAATAAAGCCAAAATGACAATCACCACTTTTGGAGCATTGGTCAACTTTGAAAGGCCATAAATTTTTACATACTTATCATTTAAAGGTGATTCAAGTTGGTGGTTAAAGCTCTTTCCGATAGCTTCGAAACGCCTGGTCATAAGCTAAATTCTGATAAGAAATGAAGGAGTTATGACGTTTCTAAAACCGACTATTCTGGCTTTCAAGCGGCCGCTGAGCCGTTTCCATCGCCCACTGAGACCTTCTCAGCGCCCGCTGAGATCTCCAGCGCCCGCTGAACTGGCCAGAATAGTCAGTAGCTCATTTTTTGGCTCTAGCGGCCGCTGAGACCCCTCCAGCGCCCTCTGTCTCCTCCTTAGCGCCCGCTGAAGTGCTTTTCTGCGATATTTTTATTACTTTTCTTCTGTTTTTGCTCGGATTTTTTGGGGAACTATAAATAGCCCCCTCCCCTCATTTTAGAAGCCAGCTTAGGTTAGAGGCTCATTAGTTAGGGTTAGCTTAGTTTTTAGTTTCTCCATCTAAATTTCTCCATTTTTGTAATCTCTACTTCCATTTCTTAGTTTATGCAAGATTTTGTAGCTTTGTTGTTCTTCTTCTTGATCTTGTTCTCCTTCTTCAAGGTATTTTTATGCTTTATGCTTGCTGTTCATGTTTTTATGTTTTAATTCTTAGTTTTGCTTGTTGTTCTTGTATTTGTTGATAGTTTTAGTTTGTTAATTGTATTTGTTGTTGTTTAGTTGTTAGTTTTGTTTATTTAGTTAGTTCAATTGTTGTTTCCCTTTTGGTTTAGTTGGTAGTTTAATTTAGGTTTTGTTGTTAGTTTAGTTTTTAGTTTATTTGTTAGTTTGTTAATTTAGTTGTTCTTAATTTTAGGTTTAATTTATGTTTTTAGTTTTAGTTTTAATTATAGTTTTAGTTATGTTTTTGTTATTTATGGTTGAGTAGTTAATTTCTAGGGTTTGAGTGAAACTTCTCAAATCCTCCATGATTGTGGTTTAGTTGTTTCTTGGCTTTTGGTTGTGATAATGTCGGTACCTTAGGATTCGGTTATGTTGAGTCTTGTGTCTAGCTAACATAGGATTCATTGAAGAATCCCCACCGAAGGACCGAAAGGTGAACGTGGGTGATGACTTCCTTTGCCCGATTGATGGAAGCACCACGAAAGTTGGGCCTTCAATCAAGGGAAAGTTACCGGTCTTCGTGATTTTGTGCTTAGGACTCGTTAGATGTGTCGCTGCTCGAAAGTGAGTTGTATATGTCTTTCCGGTCATCGTACTAGCTCGAAAGAGTGGTACGATCATAGAACGACCTCCCCTTATCCACGACCTAAGTCTAAGTTTCGATTGATTCATAATTCATGGTGGTATGAGTTGTGGATCTCTTACCCTAGTCCCTTTTATTCTTGTTTCCTTAGTGTAGTTTTAGTTAGTTCTCTCCGCCTCTCGCGACCATCACCCGACCTAGCTCGTTCGACGCTCACACCTAGGCTAGTGCGAAGTACCTTCCCCGTGTTCGACACCCCCACTCATACTACGACGAGGGTTTTTATTTGGTAAGAAAACCCCTCCTATCAAATTGGCGCCGTTGCCGGGGAAGGCAATGCCATTAGTTTAGGTTGAGTAGAATGGTTCTAGGTCTTTCTTTTTCTTTATTTTTGTGAATATTTGGGCCTTATGGCCACTCCTTTGATCGATCCCCAATATGAGCATGAATTGTTTTGGTCGTATTATGATAGAATCGGAAGCTCTCTTCCGCTTAATCATAATTTTGGTAAGTGGGATATATGCAATATGTTGTACGAGGGTTTGAACTATGAGACGAGAAATTGGATAGAATATCTATCTCATTGCGATTTCTTAGCTCTCGACTTGGATAGAGCTTGGCTCTTATTCGAGTGTCTCGCTAAGGACACCTATGAGTGGGATATGACTAGCCAAGGAATACATGATTATAGTCATGAGTTGAGTGCACTTGAGGAATATGGTTTTAATCAACCATCACCTCATGCCACTACCTTTGATTTTTCTCATCATTTTTCACATGATTCGAGTTCGCTTAATCATGTTCTTGATGAGTATTTACAAGGTCTTGGCATGAACATAGTTGATTCACCTCATATTCCCCTAGGTGAACCCTTCGATGATGACCTTAGTCATGAATTCGATCCCTCACCCCTCATAGTTGAGCACACCATCCCGACTCGCATAGACGATGACATTTATTGGCAATGTTGTGATGAGAATCATGACACTTTCATATCGTCATGCGATGTTGTAGAGGATGAGGCCCTCATAGCAGAGTCGAGTGAACCCGACGAGGTATTTAATGTGGAGGATGTGGTTATACCACATTCTCTTATTCCCTTTTTAGGGGGATTTAACCTCATCTATTCACATCCCACCCCACTTCCATTCATACTCATATCACCTCCATCCGAGGGCATCATCTCTTGTCTTGACTCCCATGTTTCTCTTCCAGAAACCAAGGCAAGTGAGGTGTATGGAGGTGTTTCCCCTACTTTATTTGATTTTTCTTTTTGTAGTTTTTATTTTAATTTACCTCCCTGTGGGCACTCACTCCCACATAAGCATAGGATGCCGGTTTTTAAACCGTTTTCTTTGCTTAATTTATCTATCGCTTATGTGGTTTTTAGTGAGTTGAGTGCCAGTGTGTTTGACAAGCTCTTGCGAGCTTTGCAGGGCTATTTACTGAGCCCCGGGTGGTTGTCCCCGCTGGATGACTTTGACATAGTTTTTCTTCTATGTCTTAGTCCCTGTGTCCAGCTCCTTTGTCAAGCTTAAGACGTTAAAACAAGCGCTTCTCGGGAGGCAACCCGAGTCTTTTTCTTTTTCCTTTTTCTTTTATTTGTAATTATTTTGTTTTTTTTTTTTTTTTGGAGTTTGGTTTCTTTTCTTTCTTTTTGCAGGTTAAATGAATAAGCAACTCTCATGGACATGTATGGTACTAAAGCGCAAAACGGAGGTTGTATGCTTACTTTATAGCCTGTTTTGGTGAGATCATTCCAAATTCCCTTTCTTTTATTTTTCTTGTGTGCTTAGTTGTAGGATTAGTTTTAGGAGGAGTTGATTGTTCGAGGATGTTTGGCTTTCAATTTTTGGCTTTTAAGCCCTTGAGGACATTTGGATATCGATGGCGTTGGGCCTCGATTTATTTATTTGTTTGATGCTTGGTTGCTTGATTGAGAGTCATTCATGCTTGATTTTATTTTCCTTCTTTTTTTTGTGTTTTTATTTCTATTTTTCCTTTTTCATCTTATTTTTCTTTTATTTTCTTTTCAAGGCAAAGTGTGTTTTTGTTTTGTTTGTAGTTTGGACTTGGTTCTTAATTTCTTGGACTTTGAATGCATTCCTTCCTAAGTGTTAGTGGTCCACATGGTTTGAGATGTTGGGGTTGATTTTCAAATACCACATGCTAGGTTTCAGAACTTTGGAGTTCATGAAACCTAATGTCTTGGCTTCTGGTACGATTGGCAAAGCTTTGCTAGCTAGTTGAAGCCCTTGAGCTAGTATTTGCAATTCACTACCCTTCATATGTGAGAAAATTGTCAAATCTTTCTAGCCTTCATCATTTTGTTTGAGTGGCAATAGGATCCTTGTCATAGTATAACTTGATCAAGAACTTGATTCATGACTTTCCGAGACTGTGACCGAGCTACTCTAGGGGAGGACAGAGGCATTCATTTCTTAGTTATTTTCCTTTTTCCTTTTGCATTTTCCTTTTTGTTTTATCATCTTGCTTCTTTTCAATTTCTAAGGTTCTTGCTTCCCATTCACCATTTGGAACCCCTTGAACTTGGCCTTTTCTTTCATCTAAGCCACATTACCAGCCTTGCATCCCCTTTGTTTTGTTTTATACCTTTTAGGTGTAGTGAAGCAATTGGAGATTTTCGGTTTGTTTTTATTTTGTATTGAAAACTTGTGGAAGTAAGGAGTTCGCCAAGCGAAAGTGTGTCGATTTGTTTGAATTGCAGCAAAAGCCGGCCTAAGTTGAAAAAGGCAAGGTCGTCAAAAAAAAAAAAAAAAAAACATATATATAAAAAAAAGTAATTATTCCTTCCCTTTCACAATGAGGACATTGTGTCATTCAAGCTTGGGGGGAGGAGTAGTTGAAGAAAAAAAATAAATTTGTTGTTGTATATTTTTTCTTTTTTTTTCACTTAGTTTTTTGAATAAGCTTGGGGGTTTTTAGTGTATGTGTGCAAATTTAAGGAGCTCGTTTGCTATTTGATGCTCATTTGCACTTATTGCTTCACTATTTAGGTTTGAGCACCAAAAGCCAAGTTGATTCCTACCCTATCCTTAGCCTTACATTACAACCCTAAAGCCCTCTCGATCCTAGATAGTTGAGTCCTTTTCGGTTGAGGAAGTCATGTTTCAAGCATATTTAGCGGTTTGCTATGATGAGATGTCGGATAGCCTAAATTGTTTCTCCTTTTTGTTTTTCCGACTCCTTCGTGGAGTTATGAGAAGCTACCTTTATGGGTGGAGACAACACTAGCTTACCATGTGGATGCTTGGTTGTTGAGCGAAAGGGGAATGTTCTTCTCTAGTTCTCCAATCTAGCATGTTTTATTTGATTATCCACCCTTGACATCTTTGAGCATGTTTTCCGTTAGTGCTTAGAAAGGTTCGCATTCATTGATCCTCGATCCTTTAACAAGTCCAGCTAGTTGTTTTTGTTTTGTTTGGTTTTCTTTTTATTTTCCTTTATTTTTGTTTTTCTTTTCTTTTGTTTCTTGTGAACCTTTGCCTTGGTTTATTTTTGAAAGAGTTATGGGTTAAACTCTTGGGAAACCCTTACGAGAGCACACTCGTCCTCTTTGGCGACATAGAGGTTTACATGGCTTGTTGCTTTTGCTAAAAGCAACCGTGATTCCTACGAAAGTGAGTTAGGATTTATTTTTCAGTTTTGCATGTTGTTTTTGCTTGAGGACAAGCAAAAGGCAAGCTTGGGGGAGTTTGATAGGTCCATTTTAGGACATATTTCCCGGGCTCTTTTCACTTGTTTTCATTTTCTTTTAGGCTTAGTTTTATTAGTTTTAGGCCTTTTTAGCTTAGTTTAGGTTTTAGTTGCGTTTTCTTTGAATAATGTCTTTTCTTGTCGTTTTTGCTAATAATTGAGCTCTTTTGCGTTACTTATGCGTTGCGTTCATTCATGTAGGTGTTTTTCATGTTTTCGATCAATTCTTGAAAGCCGACACGGGTCGTGAGAGGTCCCGAGAAGCTTTGAGAAGTGTGCCGCAATAAAGCCAAAATGACAATCAGCACTTTTGGAGCATTAGTCAACTTTGGAAGGCCATAACTTTTTACATACTTATCATTTTAAGGTGATTCAAGTTGGAGGTTAAAGCTCGTTCCGATAGCTTCGAAACGCCTGGTCATAAGCTAAATTCTGATAAGAAATGAAGGAGTTATGACGTTTCTAAAACTGACTGTTCTGGCTTTCCAGCGGCCGCTGAGCCGTTTCCAGCGCCCGCTGAGATCTCCAGCGCCCGCTGAACTGGCCAGAATAGTCAGTAGCTCATTTTTTGGCTCCAGCGGCGGCTGAGACCCCTCCAGCGGCCGCTGAGACCCCTCCAGCGCCCGCTGTCTTCTCCTCAGCGCCCGCTGAAGTGCTTTTCTGCGATATTTTTATTACTTTTCTTCTGTTTTTGCTCGGATTTTTTGGGGAACTATAAATAGCCCCCTCCCCTCATTTTAGAAGCCAGCTTAGGTTAGAGGCTCATTAGTTAGGGTTAGCTTAGTTTTTAGTTTCTCCATCTAAATTTCTCCATTTTTGTAATCTCTACTTCCATTTCTTAGTTTATGCAAGATTTTGTAGCTTTGTTGTTCTTCTTCTTGCTCTTGTTCTCCTTCTTCAAGGTATTTTTATGCTTTATGCTTGTTGTTCATGTTTTTATGTTTTAATTCTTAGTTTTGCTTGTTGTTCTTGTATTTGTTGATAGTTTTAGTTTGTTAATTGTATTTGTTGTTGTTTAGCTGTTAGTTTTGTTTATTTAGTTAGTTTAATTGTTGTTTCCCTTTTGGTTTAGTTGGTAGTTTAATTTAGGTTTTGTTGTTAGTTTAGTTTTTAGTTTATTTGTTAGTTTGTTAATTTAGTTGTTCTTAATTTTAGGTTTAATTTATGTTTTTAGTTTTAGTTTTAATTATAGTTTTAGTTATGTTTTTGTTATTTATGGTTGAGTAGTTAATTTCTAGGGTTTGAGTGAAACTTCTCAAATCCTCCATGATTGTGGTTTAGTTGTTTCTTGGCTTTTGGTTGTGATAATGTCGGTACCTTAGGATTCGGTTATGTTGAGTCTTGTGTCTAGCTAACATAGGATTCATTGAAGAATCCCCACCGAAGGACCGAAAGGTGAACGTGGGTGATGGCTTCCTTTGCCCGATTGATGGAAGCACCACGAAAGTTGGGCCTTCGATCAAGGGAAAGTTACCGGTCTTCGTGATTTTGTGCTTAGGAATCGTTAGATGTGTCGCTGCACGAAAGTGAGTTGTATATGTCTTTCCGGTCATCGTACTAGCTCGAAAGAGTGGTACGATCATAGAACGACCTCCCCTTATCCACGACCTAAGTCTAAGTTTCGATTGATTCATTATTCATGGTGGTATGAGTTGTGGATCTCTTACCCTAGTCCCTTTTATTCTTGTTTCCTTAGTGTAGTTTTAGTTAGTTCTCTCCGCCTCTCGTGACCATCACCCGACCTAGCTCGTTCGACGCTCACACCTAGGCTAGTGCGAAGTACCTTCCCCGTGTTTGACACCCCCACTCATACTACGACGGGGGTTTTTATTTGGTAAGAAAACCCCTCCTATCAACTCCTCCTCAGTCAACCCCTGTTTAATAACCACTTGGGGTTCCTTGGGGCGCATGGAGCCCTCGCCATCATGAGGACTCCTTTTCTTTATTTCCTCCCATTGATTCAACCGAGCCTCATATTGCATATTCAGTAAGTGCTCCTCGTCTATTAAGTCCTCGTTCTTCTCCCTGGGGAGCTTATCTTTACGAGTCGATCCCTCACTACTGGGGGAACACACTGCGACCTCATCCCAACACCCTTCGGTCTCATCCCACGTCACCTTCCATATATACTTATGGAAGTCTTCTTCATTCGTGGCAGCCAGATCCTTTTCCTTGGGTAGCTTGTGCTGCTCCCCTCCTTCGATGGCCAAGGGAGTTTGCCACGGTTATCTTTTTCTTTGGGTGACCATTGGCCAAACATTTTTCTTTCACTTGAAACGTTGAAATTATTTTCTCAGACTCTCTTTCTCTCTCAAGAATTTGCGATTTGAGTTGTGAAAATGAATTCAAAGCTGGTGGTATTTATAGAAATTTCATAATTTCCACTTCTTCAATTTTACCCCTATACCTAGTCAGACGCATTTAATGTTTCTTGCAACAGGTTGGGGCCCAAAATCAGTTTGTGGTATGCAAAAATCTTTAACCACTTTTGCCTAACCACTTTAGGCCCAAAACAAAGATTCATTTTTTTTAGAAATTAAAATTCCACCTGGCAATTTAATTATTTTATAATTAACTCCCTAGTCAAAAGCTAACCCAATCAAGGTGGGCCGAGCCCTGAAACATGTAACGGTCACATTGAGCAATACACTCGGTTTAAGGGCAATCAGGTATCTGATTGATTGCCCTCTAACTTATTTGGCAAAGCACAATTGCCAAGATAAATTGCCGAGCAATCACTCAGACTTTCTAAACCGACTGCATTGCTCAGGGGCATAATGCACTACTAGAAATAAATGAAGTTACTGAAATAAACTCAAAAGTCGAGAAATGATGAAAACAAAGCTTCGTTTATTAAGTTTTGTAATTATTACAAGCTATGGCGGACCAGCCGCCTACAGAAACTAAAAACAAAATTAAATCTAAGCTAAAATTATTTCTTCAGGTCTCGGCCCCATCGTCGTCATCATCTTGGCCCTCGTTCTCGCCTTCTTCCTCATCTGCCCCTTCGTCTTCAGTATTAGATGGGTAAGGAGGAGGGGGGCGACCAACAGCCTCGGCCATGCCTTTCATGTCTACCCAGTCTATGGCACGACTGAGATGACCAAAGGACGCCCCCTGATAGGCCACTTCCCAGGCCTCGGCCACCTTGTTCTTGTAGGCATGTTCGGCCTCCAAGATCTTTTGTACCAAGCCCTTTCTGGAGGAGGAAACTTCCTCCTCTAGCTTTTTCTTCTCCTCTTGGAGTTGGGTGATCTTGGCCTCGGCCTCAGTAAGGGCCGCCTGGGCTGAAGAGCTCGCCTTCTTGGCCTCCTTCTCCACCTTCTCCTTCTCCCTCTTCACCTCATCACGTTCAGAGATGAGGGCACTAATCTTGGTCAGATGTTTGGCGCAGTCGGCCTTCAGATTGACGATGGTGTCAGCCTGTGATTCCACAATAGCACCGGTTAGTTGGTCTTGGCGAAGGGTAGTGAACATAGCAGCGTCTTTTGTTTCACTAACCTCGACCCTAGACTGTTTCACCTCGCTTACCATGGCGGTGCACCATTGCCTAGCACCGTCCAGCCTCAGCATGGCCTGAAATAAAACTATTAGTATTAAGCAAAGTTAACTTAACGCAAAAAAAAATATAAAGGAATATTTAGAACATACCTCGGCCAGATTGTACAAGATGGGCATAATATGCCCATCATTGAAGCCCTTCAAGTTGTGGGCTACTTCCTTGGGAGCTCCTTTGAGCATCCCTCGGATAATGTCCAGCTTCTCCTTCCCGGAGTAGCCAGGAAGGTAAGAGCCGCCCGGCATGCTCTCGGCCTCCTCTTCAGTAGGCCCTCCTGAAGGGTCAGAAATGGGAAGTACTATTGAGTCTGGGTCAGAAGGTGAAGATGATATAGTTTTACCTGACACAGACCGAAGAGTTCTGACTCGGTGTGAGAAGTATTTACCTCCCATCTTATTCGCCAGATCCCTGATGGATGGCGGAATATTTTTGGAAACCGACTGAGGGATGCCGGCGAGTGCGTCTGGAGAGGGCATGACGCCTGGGGTATCATTAACCCCTGGTTCATAGACCGACATTGCAGCAGTCGGTCCCTTCCCCAGAATGGGGGTAAACTTTGGTTCGAGCTCCTTGAGCTCGTCAGCAGTCATCTCCCGCTTCCCTTTATTAGAAGGAAGCTGGGGAGCCTTGCTCTTTTTCTTGGTGCCTGAAAGGCTGGCACCCTTCCTCTTAGTCCCCTTGGAGGAGGCACCACTTGCCTGCAAAAATTTGCACAACTTAGTTAAATTCTTTAAAATAAACAATGCATCCCCTCGTCACCAGTAGTGGCCGAGTGGGGCAAAACCTTGAAGTTATTTACAACACCCCCTCTCGGCCTCCAAAAGAGCCGAGGGGGGATGTTGCAAACAACATTCCATATTAGACCCCCTCGTCACCAGTAGTGGCCGAGTGGGGCAAAACTTTGAAGTTACTTACAACACCCCCTCTCGGCCTCCAAAAGAGCCGAGGGGGGATGTTGCAAACAACATTCCATATTAGACCCCCTCGTCACCAGTAGTGGCCGAGTGGGGCCAAACCTTGAAGTTATTTACAACACCCCTCTCGGCCTCCAAAGGAGCCGAGGGGGGATGTTGCAAACAACATTCCATATTAGACCCCCTCGTCACCAGTAGCGGCCGAGTGGGGCGAAACTTTGAAGTTACTTACAACACCCCCTCTCGGCCTCCAAAAGAGCCGAGGGGGATGTTGCAAACAAAATTCCATATTAGACCCCCTCGTCACCAGTAGTGGCCGAGTGGGGCAAAATTTTGAAGTTACTTACAACACCCCCTCTCGGCCTCCAAAAGAGCCGAGGGGGGATGTTACAAACAACATTCCATATTAGACCCCCTCGTCACCAGTAGTGGCCGAGTGGGGCCAAACCTTGAAGTTATTTACAACACCCCCTCTCGGCCTCCAAAGGAGCCGAGGGGGGATGTTGCAAACAACCCTTAAAAAATATCCTCCTCGGCTTTCATAGCTATTGGATGGAAGAAATAAGGGGCGAGGGAGGGTATTGCACATCATACAGAAAAGATGACCCGCTCGGTAAAAAAAAAATAAAAATATATATATATATATGTAAGTACATACCTTTGCCTCCTCCTTCCGTTCGGACCAAGCCTTAGATTTGGCTTGGTTCAACTCGTCGAGGTAGTCGTCACCTACTACCTCGCCCGTCTTTTCCTTGGAAAGCTTTGTCATAGCTCTCTCTAAAAAAAAAAAAATAAATACATGAAAAGAGAGTTAGTTAAAAAACAAGATAAGGTTCAAGAAAACGGACAAGTAATAACTACCTCTATCAATGGCCTGACTCAGGCCAGCTGCGGATAAGAAATTATTATCCTTAAAAAATGTCCAGTCCGGCACCCAAAGCACCGGGAACTGACATTTCTTGCCAGTTGTATATACAACTTTTGTTCTGAAGTGGTCACCCTGGAGTACCACATCATCCTCATGGTGTGTCGGGGGCAGGTCTGCATCTCGACCACAGAGGTAAGGGTTAGTATTAATTCGGTTCAGCCTCTCGGCCAGCTCCTCGTCATCAGCCTTTATGAAAAGGAACCGATTCCTCCAGTTCCTCCACTTGTTGTTTTTGGTGACAGTCATCTAGTAAGAGGGCCGAGTGCTGAGAATGTACCAGGCATCACAGTTATTCTCAGCCTTGTTCAAGTGATGCATATGAGAGAAAATGCCGAAGGACATCCTATACCCTCTCAGTGTACAGGTAGCCATGTACCCAAAAATGTTCGCCCACGAATTGGGAGTGAGTACCGAGCTCATACCCCTCCAGCACCTCCAAAATAAATGGGTGAAGTGGGAAACGAAGGTCGAGCTCAAAAACAGCCTCGTACACTGAAAAGGCACCTTCGGGCAATGACCTCACGGTAGCCTCGGGCTCGGGTACAATAAGCTCGAACCTGTCGCCCTGTATAAAGGTGTTAAGAGTCCGAAGCAAATCGGACTCATATAAATCGTGGCAGACCTTAAGCATCCCACACATACTTGGGTCATAAAACTTGTCTGCCCTCTTTTTGGAAGATCCAGGAACGTCTGTCCCCTCTTCCACGCCCACTTTGGGCTCGGCTATGTCGACCTCTGGCCGCTCAGAACCTAAGGGTTCTGGGCCGGTCGTCTCTCCCTCCTGTTCTTCCTGGTTGGGCGTCCCAACCGAATCCTCTAGAGGAGGGCTGTATCGCATTGTCTGCTTTAACCTCGCCATAGTACCCTGCAAAGGTACAAAGGGAGGAATGTTCAGAGAATGAGTCTCATAGCTCGACCAAGAGAAGACGGGTCCGGATACCCTAGATTCCTTACTACTCGAGCATTCAGCCATACTATCAAGACTAGAGGGCCGAATATAAAGACAAAGCACAAAGGAAAGGAAGAGATGAATACCTGGTTAATAGATTGATGACTCGGCTTGAAGGGACTAGAATAGACACTTGCAAACGAAAACTTCAGATCAAATCAAAGTTCGATCAAATCAAAGTTCTTCAGAAAATCCAACAAGTTCTTGCCACAATCCTGCTGTTCAATCCAAAATTCGCTGAAAAATTCAAAGCTTCGAAGTATTCGCTCTACCTTCTCTCTAGAAATCTGAAGTTTTGGAAAATGGTTATGAAAATGATTAGGGGGTATTTATAGACTCCCAATCATTTCAAAATCCAAACTTTCCTTATTTTCCCCCCAAAACCTGGTTAGAGATCTTAATTTAAAAGAAACTGTTCAAAAGGGGAAAGAATTAGACTAATTCTTCTCCTTTTGAGGGGCAAATGTTACCGCCAATATTATTGGCCCAAGTCCAAGGAACACGAGTCCAAAACTTCAGCCCAACAAGGAGCCAGAACTTCGGCCCAAAAGAAGAGTCACCACAGGCCTCATTTACAAGGAATACGTGGCAGAATACCATTGGCCCACGTGGCAGCACCTCGTTGGTCCACGTGGCAGCACCTCATTGGTCCACGTGGCAGCACCTCATTGGTCCACGTGGTAGCACCTCATTGGTCCACGTGGCAGCACCTCATTGGTCCACGTGGCACTTTCCTACGAAGACACGTGGCAGATTGGATCTCAGACATGAGTATAGGCAAAACTTCATTTATTGAACTATGTATATATGTAAGGTTATCCCACATTGATAGTTTACTAGGAAAATGGGAAGATTCCTATATATAAGGATTTATGTAATGATTAAACAAAGATTCCAAGAATTGGCTGATTTGACAACACATATTTGTAATTGTCGATTAACCCTAATCAATCCAGATTAGCAGCTAATTAAGTGATTATTATCTTTTGGCATTTAATTATTTACTTTGCATTTATCTCATTTTAATTGCTTTCACTATTGTGGTCTTGGGTCGAGTTTGTAGCATAAAATTAGTTAGCTCTCCTTAAAACTAAAAACACCCGAAACAAGATCAGATCAGACATTATTACTCTTTATTATTATTATTATTATTATTATTATTATTATTATTATTATTATTATTATTATTATTATTATTATTATTATTATTATTATTATTATTATTATTATTATTATTATTATTTCGAGCATTGTTTTTCCGCTCGACATTTTCCGACGACGGTTTTCGGACTGACTTTTTCAGCGTTGATTATTCGGCCGACTTTTGTGGCCAAAATTTTCGGGACGACTTTTCCGACGACGGTTTTCGGAATGTCTTTTTTGGCGATGATTATCTGGTCGACTTTTCCGGCAGTGATTATTCGACCGACTTTTCCAGCGACGATTTTGAAACCGAGTTTTTCGGCGACGATTTTCGGGACGACTTTTCCAACGACGATTTTCGGAATGACTTTTCCGGCGATGATTATTCGGTCGACTTTTCCGGCGGTGGTTATTCGAATGACTTTTCCGGCTACGATTTTCAAGCTGAGTTTTTCGGCGACGATTTTTAGGACGACTTTACCGACGACAGTTTTCGGACTGATATGTTTTCAGCGTTGATTATTTGGCCGAATTTTAAGGGGACGATTTGCAGGCCGCGTTTTTCGGCGACGGTTTTCGGGACGACTTGTCCGATGACGGTTTTCGGAATGACTTCTCCGATGGTGATTATTCGGTCGACTTTTTCGTTGACGATTTTGGAGTCAGATTGAATGAAGGGTTTGAAAAGAATGAAAAGTAAAATACTGTAGAGGTGAAATGAAATGAGCTTGAGGCTTTGGCCTCATTAAATTTTTGTCCCTAATAAAAATAAAAATGTAAATATAAATATAAATATAAATATAAATATAAATATAAATATAAATATAAATATAAATATAAATATAAATATAAATATAAATATAAATATAAATATAAATATAAATATAAATATAAATATAAATATAAATATAAATATAAATATAAATATAAATATAAATATAAATATAAATATAAATATAAATATAAATATAAATATAAATATAATCAGAAAAACTCAAATCAGATCAGATCAGATCAGATCAGACAAACTCAAAACAAATCAGATCAGATCAGACCTAAAGAACAGAGCCTTAATCTAAAATGCCTAACAGTCTGCACACCTGTATCGTACAATTCTAAAGTCCGCAATAACAAGGTAAACAACAATATGTAGATAAGAAAAAAGGTAAATAATGGAAAAAATAAAAATCAAAAAGTTCGAACTGTGAAACTGTAAAATAATCGCAAAAGCAAGTAAACGGAAAATTCAAAAATAAAAAATATGAGAGTAATCGAATATAAAATTAGCACATAAAAAAAACTAAAAAAACTAGATAATACGATAATATGAACCCTAAATAATCAATAATAGCAAATTTGAACATCAATCGATAAAACTCTAGCAACAAAAATAGAACATAAAAGATCCACAAGGACATCAAAGATCGGGGAAAAAATCAACAAAAATAAGATTGAATGACAAATACATACCTCACAGAGGATAGTTGAAGTTCTAGACATTAGGAAGGGAGAAAGCTCAAAACGTCAATGGAAGAAAATGAGAGAAAGAGAGTGATTTCTTTTACATAGCAAGACGATGGTTGAAGATGTAGACAACAGGGAGGAAGAGAGCCCAAAACATCAATGGAGGAAAGAGAGAGAAAGAGATATTTCAGTAGAAAGTGTGCGATTAAATGAGGGTTTTTGTTTTAATTTATAATCAGTGGTGTAGATAAAACCAGGTTTAATCAACGGTTGAGATCACTGGTTTAGTTTTTAAGCAAATAGTTGATTTTCACAAGATCCTATTCATATATATATATATATATATATATATATATATATATATATATATATATATATATATATATATAGAAGTAGGCTCATGTGAGAAATGTAGTTTTGGTGAGAAAGGTGAGAAGCAACCACTACCCTTTGATCAACAAATGAAGGGCTAAGATTAAATTTGATTTTTCCTTCTTACTCCTACTATAGCTTGGAGTCAATGTATCTATAGCATAAAGTTAATGTATTTTTACTCAATGTATTTATAGTATATTTTGAATGTACCTATAGTTGTTAATCAATGTACCTCTAGGTTATAGTTGATGTATTTATCTCTTCTCACATTTCTCACGATAAGAAATTTCTCACCGGAACCCAACCCTATATATATATATATCTTCTTGTTTTATTCCTTTTACTCTACTTGCTTTATTCATCTCTTCTTCATTCTTGAGAAATACTACCTCCGTATCGCAATACGCACAACTTTTTCCATTTTAGGTTATAACACAATATTTGCAACAAATATTTTTTTACTATAAAATTAACCATGTGAATTTTTTTTAACTTTACTTTTGTTGTGTGGCCATTCAAATTATTCATTTTCACTCTATCTCTCTCTTTAAATTCATTTTTTGCCTAAACGTCCGTACTTCCATCTTATTATATTAGCAGCTTCTTAATAATTTATTGCTTTCCAACACGTTCATCACCATTTCCATTTCTGTCCATCGTCTAGCTAATTTCCTTTACCTTTAGTCTTCTTTTACTTTTACCCACTATTTTCTTTATTGATGATCCTTTGTTTATTTTTATTTTTTTTAAATAATATTAAAAATAATTAATCTAAAGTCTTACCCTATGCTCTACTTACTGCATGCTCTACTCTCTGTATTCCGTAGGGTGGGGGTGGGATTGTACTCATATTTGTATTAGTGGCCATGTGGGGAGAAAAAAATTGTCGGAAGGTCCTTCCAAAGTTACCCTTGTTGTAATAATGGCTTTAAAAGCCTAATTATATGCTTAATGACTAACTCTAGGATTTCATACATTGGATACCTTTAGAGTATTATGGTTAATTTGTAGCATTAGTAAACCCCCGTATTATGAGGAATATTTATTTGTTAATGAAATCAGTATGCATATTCTTGCAACAATGCTTAGTATTGATGAGTATGAAACTTGTAACATCTACAAGTTCTCTATAAATAGGTCCTTTGTGAGGGCTATATGGGGAGATAGAAAAAGGAAGAAATGGTATTGGTTCTCTCATACTTTATGAGTTCACAAAATCTTCAATACTTGAGCAAAAGTGAGTGTCTCCAATCCCTCACTTTGAAATACATGATTGTGTGGGAGTGATGTTAACCTTAGTAAACGAATCGGCCATAACGTTTTGTACCTCGGACAGGCTGAATCTCGTTTTCAAGGCAGTGGTTTTTCCACGACATCACATGCCTAATTATTCTAATCTTATTTGTAATTTATCCTTCGTATTTTAGTCATCCCACTCTATTTGTAGCCTTGAGATACCTATTCTTTCCAACAACTCTAACTTATACTCCCTCTGTTTTTTTAGATGTAACACTTCACATTTCACACTTGCCGACGCAATTAAGCTTCAAATGAAGCGAGGATAGCACATTATTTGAATCAAGAGGTGGCTTCGTGGATATTGGAGGAAAAATACTGGTGGCCTGAGAAATTTTGATAATACAACAATTTTGACAAATTCGAGGTTCTTCCTAAACTAACTCTTACTTACGTTAAACAATATGTTTGAATGATATATTTAACATATTTGTTATCTTGTGAAAGTCCTGCTTCTAGAACTGATTCCCAACAATGTTGTTAAAGGATTTTAATTCTTAAATTTGACAAAATTAATATTTAATATAAATTGTTAATATGAGATATTTTGCTGGGAATAAGATACTAGAATGGTTCCAATGGTGGATTGGAGTGCAAACCATATATAATATGGTACAAGAATGCAAGGTACTCTCCTTATACTATTTTTTTTTATCAATTCTAACTCTATACAACATGCATGTGTTGCATGCCCTATTATTTACTATGTGAATATTCATCTTTTAATTGATAATTTTGTTCTAATGTGGTGGTAAGTTAGATTTTGAGAGTAACAATGAGTCACTTTGGATCCGTTGTTGATTCAATTTTATTGAAAGAATAATATAGAATTGCACTCTATCTTTTGTAGTCGTTGAATAGGTCCTTGAGCAACCTATACATGAGGTAAATATTACATTGCTAATAAGAATTCTCCTGTGAGCTAGCTTTATAAGGATATAAGGTTAATCATGTGGTTGGGAACATGTCAATGCTTGAGGTAGCATGCATTATAATAAGAACCTTGGTGACAATACAGAGTTATTTATGAGCATTAATTATAAAAATGCCTTATGAATAAATTTCCTTAATAACTAATGAAGGTTTTTTTTATTATTTTTTTTTTTTTTCTTCTTTTCAGGAAGGAACTTGTCAACTTGGCTAGACAACATCTCATCTAATTTTTTTTAATTACTTTAATTTGTAACTCCCTTGTTAATGATCATAAAGAGTATCATTCTTCTTAACTATGGAGGTTACATATTTATTGGTGAATCTTTGATGGGTATTATGCCTTTTATGGTGAATTTATGATGGTTGTTATGACTTTTGTGGTGGATTTATAACGGCTATATTATGGCTTTTATTGTGGATTTATGATATCTATTTTATGACTTTTAAAGTGCATTGACTTGTATAAGATTAACACTTTTATCATTCATAATGGCTATATTTTTATGACTACAATTTGTAACTTTTGGATCATTAATAGTATGATCATCCTTAATTATGAAGGTTACAAAGTTGGTAAGTTAATATTTCACATGAATTTTATGAATAATAAATTTTATTTGTTATGGTGATTGAAGATTTCATATTTGAAATTTATTAAAAAGTTGGATCATAAGAAATTGTTGTAGTAATAATATGTTGCTTAAATAAATTGGTTAAATGAAGCTAATTAATAAGTCTATATTTTTATATTTGTGAAGACTTATATAAGTTGGAGGTTATAATCTCTTAGCTTAATCAAATGTTCTTTATGAGATTCATGGATTTTGAAAATTTGATTCTTTAGAGGAATTGGAAAAGAAGGAAATTAATAATGCGTACTATGATGAGAATTTGATGATATCAACAATTATGACTTATGAGAATAATTAAGCTAACAAAATTTTTATAATTATTTAGTATTGCAACATAAATGTGGTTGTAATATATTTATTTTTGATGTACATATGAGGTTGAGTTTTAAAACTCTTAATGGATCTAAAACCAATGAGGTTGAGTGCTATTTGAGATGCACTATAGTAATCCACCGCTTGTTAATATGTGCAAGGTTGCCCAACATATGGGTGGTCCTATGAGGACTTGATGGATTAGTTGTAACACCCCGTATTTTTGGGGTTAGAATTTTAGATAATAAGTTTGTATTTCCTGTGCCTTAAAAATTTATTTCGAAAACTATTAATGAATTTCCTATTTTATAATTGAAAAATCTTTTTTGGGAATTTATGTTATTAATATTTTATAAAATGTGTCAAACAAAATTTCCCTTTTGATGGCTATCCTACATTCTTTCATTTGACCTCGACCCTTTAGGTTCCTAAAACCCCATCTTAAGGCAATTCAAGTTGTGGACCGACTCAAATTTAATGTTGAATTAATGACGAGTCGGCTAAGTAGGGGTTAGAAGTAATATTAGTCCCTTTCTTGGTAACCGGACTTGAATAGCCTTTTCATATGATTTCTGGCCCAAGTTAAAAGTTAGCTTTGGGAATAATAATTCGGTTCAGGAATTCATTTCAAGCCCAGAAACTATTTTAGTGTTTGGACCATATTTCTTAATTACCTTGGCCCAAATCCTTCACATTGTTTTACTAGGTAAAACCCTCATAAAAACCGGCCCCTTCCTTTACATTTTCTTAATTTGATTAATTCAATTTAATTACTAATATTAATAAGTTAGATATCTATAGTTGACCTTACCCAAAAATCTAATTTTTATTCCATCATATACCACACGGCCTCCTCCATATTTTAAGGGAGGAATTCAACAATTATAGTATGATCTTTCCCTATCAAACAATTCATAAATAATCTCTAGAAAAACCTCTTGCTTAGGAATTTACTCACAGGATTGGAACAAGAAGCAAAGAAACCTCAAAGAACCGTGTGGCACTTGTGAATTATTCGAACTATATACTTCAACAATAGGTAATTAGTTTGTTTTATTTAATCTTTAGGATTAATTAGTTATGTAATTATTAGAATAGATTTTGAACATGTTTAGAATTGTTTAGAATTATTTAGAATCAACTTAGAATTATTGTGATCATGTTATTATTAATTTCTTATGGATGTCGAGTGATTGAATTAATTTCCTATGATTATAACTTACAATTTGATGCAAGTTTATACATATGTTATGATCCTCGATAGATAAACTTGAAGATTTAATTGTTGTCGTGCATCTTATGTACATATCGTGCAAAAAGTCGAGTACCATCATGTTGTTCGAGTGTTGCTAGTGTTCAAGAATTGATCTTTTAATCTTAATCTTGCTATATTGATGATCTTTGATAAATTTCTTGAATTAGTTCTTTATCTAGTTAAGTTCATGAAAACTAAAAACTTAATCTTGCTATATTCATGAAGGATGTCGTGTGATAAGTTTTGATTAACAACAATATGGTTCGAGAATCTTGAATAAAATCTAAAGCATGAATTTTTATTAAGTTGATCCAGTATTATTAATCTAATCTTAATATTTTCTAGAAATATAAAAGAAGGATTTAATCTTGGTTTATTTCTATAAAAGCCGTGTAGTATTATATGTAAGAAGGGTGTGATTTTAACTTGTTTTTGTTGATAAAAGGCTAGAGTTTGAAATTATTCTTGAAATTATTTTAACTATTTAATTAAAGCTTGTATTTTTCTAATTAGAATAAAACTTGATTTCTTGACAAATACCTTCTAAAAAGTCGAATGGAATGAGGAATCAAAAGAATTGATTTTTAATGTTTAATTGTTATAAAGACTAGATTATGAGTATTTTCTTGAAATTATTTTTAATTAATTAACGATTGCATTTTGGATTGATGATTGATTTGATTATGTGAATTATAAAGATGAATTGTTGTATTATTATTTATGAAGGACCGTGTATATATGGTAAGAGGTGAGTAAGTTTCTACTTCTAAGTCTTGTTAATAGTTAAGTTACATTGTTGAAATATGATTATTGCATGCCTTTATGTATGAACTTGTTGTATTGATTGATTATTGATGAATGATGAATTTCGTGTGGTTATAGTCTAGATGTCGAGTATATTGGTTCTTGGTCTTGAGTTTTGAGTCAAGTTAAGATGAACTAGAATTGAATAGAAGTCAAGTCTTGTAATTGAAAGTCAAATCGTGAACTAGAAAGTTGAACTTGAAAAGATAATTAACTATGAAGTGACCGCCTATCTAGTGGCTAAAGTGCCATGAACATAGGTATAGTCGAAGCCACTGTCCCTTCTGCGGTTTTGGGGCAGTTCTGGATCCCAGTGTCGGGAAGTAGATCAAAAGTGGTTGACCCGACATGAGACAAGGAAAGTTGGGGAAGAGTTAAGGTTTCCCCTACGAGCATATGACTGTGTCACGGATTAGCACTTGAATTGAACTAGAACATGAAAGTCAATATTGGAGTCTAGAAGTCTAGAGTTGGGTTAGGCTTGTCTTGAGAGTCTTGGTTGAATATTCTATTATGATTTGTTTCCGCTGCATACTTGAATGTGAATGCCTTTGAATGATTTTTCTTGTTGACTTGTTTGACTGTTCTGTTAATCTGTTCTAATTATTATGTTTCTAATTGTGTTCTACTGATTAAGTAGAACAATCTAATTACTCCCCACTGACTGTAGACGCCATAACCCCTTTTCAGGTACAGAAGCAGATTAGTTGGGAACGCAAGGGCAGTGATTGTGAGTTATCAAGAGTAGAATTAAATTTATCCCATGTTTTCTCTAACCTTTGTAATAGATTTATTAGTGAATTTCAGTAGTTCATGGATAACCTTGAACTTGGAATTTTCTTTAATTTTGGATTATTTATTGGTTTAATTGAATAATTTGAAGTAAGTTTAGAGCTTCCGATGTCATTAATGAATTTGTTATTAAAAGATTGTGGTTATTAGGTTACAAAATATTTTGTAGATGTATTAAAAGATTGTTATTAAAAAATATTTTGTAGATGTATCCGCGTTGTTGTTTTCTCTGAAAACAACGTTGCTAAAATGCGGGTCATTACATTAGTTGTCTATATTAAAGGTTGAGCTAATAGCTCTTAATGAATCTATAGCCCAATTTATTTTGGGTGGTTCTATGAGAAGGACTTGATGGATTCACCGCTAATTTGTGAGGTTGAGCAAATTGCTCTTAATGAATTATTATCAATGTGGGGGTGCTAATGAGAAGCTTTTTGAAAAGTTATGTGAAACTTTTTAAACTCAATGATACATTGATTTTTAGTATTATGAGAAATACTAAATGGTTCACCTATATGAGTGTGAAGGTTAATTTTGGCCACCTTCTATGAGAAAGTTGGGATATATCTCTAGAGCTCTCATGAATTGAAACCAGGGTTGTGGGGCACTTGGCCATATGTATTAAAAGTGCTAATTTTGTTTTATCGCGGAGTTCACACCAAGATTTTGGTGAAAGACATGTATTGTGAGGGTCTCAACTTAAATCTTAAATTTCAAGATTCGTTCACTCTTTGATCAAGAGTTTTGGGAGTTCCAGATTCGTTCACTTCTAAAACTTGTAAGTTGTTGCCTCATTTCACTAAATGTTTGATTCAAATATTCAATATATCATTAACGTTAAGTGTCTTGTCTTTTATTTGTATTGCTCAAGTCTTCCTTATTTCCTTATAAAGTCATTTGTGGGGGATTGTTGGAATAATGGCTTTAAAAGCCTAATTATATGCTTAATGACTAACTCTAGGATTCCATACATTGGATACCTTTAGAGTGTTATTGCTAATTTGTAGCATTAGTAACCCCGCATATTATGAGGAATATTTATTTGTTAATGAAATCATTATGCATATTCTTGCAACAATGCTTAGTATTGATGAGTATGAAACTTGTAACATCTACAAGTTCTCTATTAATAGATCTTTTGTGAGGGCTATATGGGGAGATAGCAAAAGGAAGAAATGTTATTGGTTCTCTCATACTTTATGTGTCATGACCCGACTCGCTTAAACCGGCGCAGAAGAAACCGACGAGTCGAATAGTCAGAACTAACAAACTAAAATACTTAAAAAATTAAAAAAACCCTCAAAATGGCATATATGCTAAATCCAAAAGTACAACACCCACAAGATTGTACATATCTAACCCAAATATCAACGTTACTACTACTAACAAATATAAACTCCAAAATAAATGTCAGAGTTAGAAAATACAAATATCACTACTATAGTCTAATACTAGAAATCATAAAACAACAACACAAAAACTAAATAACATCGGCGCTCGCCCAACCCGAAGCTAAGCAAGAACCTCATCATCAGAATTACCTGAAAAACAACAGTCCACCGTCAGTGGCGAGTAACATAACTGTCCCACTCTAACGGGGATGCACATGAACATAACACAAATCAAACAATCAAATCAGAGATACAACATACGAATCAAATCAAGTAATCATGCTGACTCGACTAACTTTAACCAACAATTAACAAGTCTTTAACTTTGGCGCAATCATTCACATACTAGACCGGACTATGCAGGTACAAACGCATCTTACGCGATCGAACTTTCTGCTATGCCAGGATTGAGAATCTTACTCCCAACCCCATGAAACCAATCCTACTGGAAATCCATATCCGAAGACAACATAGTAAGATCACCAACTATCCCAATACCGCGGATAGGATAGGGGCAACGTCTTAACCCAAATACTTAGAATCTTACTCTAAGTTTTAGGCGTCTAGTAGCAAAATCAAGCTAATCTTAACTTTAATCGAAATTTACATTCTTAGTTAATTCTTAAGTTGCATCTTACGCCTTGACTCAAGAAATAACATGTAAATCAACAAATCTTGGAACCTCTTATAACATTCTTTAACTTCCTTTAACCTTCCTTTAATTATTACTAACTTTCTTTAACTTTCAAGACTCAACCAAAAGCTCATAAAGAACTCAAAGAACTCATAAAGAACTCATCCAAGATTCAAGAACTTCAATCAAGAACTCAATCAAGATTCAAGAACTTTAACCAAGAACTCATTCAAGATTCAAGAATTCAATCCCAAAACATCATCATCATACACGCATACTAACAACACAAATCAACATCAAATTCATCAACTTCCTATCATCAAAACTTCATAAAACTTGAACATGAACAACATCAAAAATGAAACTAACATAATCAATCATGAAATACATATAATCAAGTAAAAATCATCATAAAACCATCACCCAAATTCAGCTATATTCCACGCATAAACATGGGTACATAACAACAAAACGGTCTAATCTAATCACTTAATCTATACTATAAATCATAGTATACCAACTAGGTTGAGATAGTGTGTTACCTTAATGGAGAATGAACAAATTAACACACGAAAACTTGCTGCCCGGAAGTGGAAACGCACGGCCCCAACACACGACCCCAACACACGGCCCAACTGCACGGTTGCACACGAACACGGCACCTCTTCACGGACCACCCCACGGACCACTGTCTTTCCACTCGTGCCACCACACGGTACCACGGCCCACTGCACGGCCCTACTCGAACCACCACACGGACCCAACAACGAACCCAAAAACCCGAACCCACTACGCAATCTTGATAAATTGACAATGAAAAATAATTGTGTTTGATTACTTAAAGATCAATGGGGTTTGAATCTTTAAGTTTGGGTTTGATTTGGTGATGAAAAATGATTTGGGTGTTTGGTAGCCAAAAATGGCATGTGATTGATGGCAATGGAGGGAGTTTGTGTTTTAAACTTTGGATGGCAAAGGATGGCAAATGAGCAAAATGAATCCTTAAACCTTACTACTACTTCTATTTATAGAAGTTAGTTAAGGTGTGAAAGGAAGGCATGTGGCAAAACTTTGCCATACACAAGGGGAGGCCGGTTCTCTTAGGGTTCAAATGGGCCTAATGGGCTTTCGATACTTACTTGGGCTAATTGCACTCATGCATGACTAATCATGTTGGAATTGATTTTGGCCCACAAATATTAAATAATTAATTAGAAAATTAAATAATAAAAATTCTAATTAATTAAATAATAATAACATAAATAATAATCAATCACAATAAAATAATATTCGAATTAATCGAAATTATTCACATAAAATAAAATAAATAGTCCAAAATAAATTTTGGAGCACACATAAAATCACATAAATACACGACAGAAATACCAACAAAATCAGGGTCGTTACATTATGAGTTCATAAAATCTTCAATACTTGAGCAAAAGTGTGTGTCTTCAATCCCTCACTTTGAAGTACATGATTGTGTGGGAGTGATGCTAACCTTGGTAAACGAATCGGCCATAACGTTTTGTACCTCAGAGGGGCCGAATCTCGTTTTCAAGGCAGTGGTTTTTCCACGATATCACATGCCTAATTATTCAAATCATATTTGTAATTTATCCTCCGTATTTTATTCATCCCACTCTATTTGTAGCCTTGAGATACCTATTCATTCTAACAACTCTAACTTATACTCCCTCTGTGTTTTTAGATGAACACTTCACTTTTCACACTTGTCGAGACAGAATTTGAACTCGTAATATCTCTAAATATATAAGTGTAAAAATTATATATTTGAAAAGTGTATTCCGAGGTGAATCCAACAAGATCCCACATGACTATGTTTTTCCTTATATATAGTAACAATTAACTGCCATGAGCATGCTAGTTGATGATGTTTACTCTCTTCTTTCAAGTTTTTCTTCTTTTAGGCTTACTTTTGTTAGAAGAAATGGGAATGTAATTGCTCCCTCTATTGCTCACTTCCAAGATTGGGTTGTTGGGAGAAGAGTTTGAGACTATAATGTGACGATATCCTTTGACTTTGATTCCGCTTTTTAATTTTCTCCCCTTTTGGGGTTTCTTTAAAAAAAATAGTAACAATTAACAGTGTGAGTAATTTTTTTTATATTTACATCTAAGGGTCATTTTTTTAAATCAAAATAATCAGATTAACCCTCCTAATTAATCTCACATTTTCTCTCTCCTCAGTAATTTCCTAAAATAATTCAAACCGTTGGGAATGATAAGGCAACATCATCATCATCTTCACGCCCACCAATACGTACCACCATTACGTACCCCGCTCTCGTCTTCGTTCTCAACTTCAAAAACTCCAATCTGAAATCTAATCCACAATCAAGCCAATCCTATAATCTAGCTACACTTTGAAATTCACGATCAATTCATTCTAGAACAGTAACTCTAACACCAATTCATCATTAACATCACCATTTTAACCTTGTTTATTATATATAAACAAACCATAGCAAATGCTTTATGATGGTTCTTCTTAATTTAGTAAAAGGAATACTTCTATTCTTGTATTGATTCCACTTCTCCGAGCCATTATTGTATCTTTTTGCAAGACATGTGGTAGGTTTTTATGTCATTCAAAATAAAAGACTTCTCAAAAGTAATTTTCTCTTACTCTCCAATTACAACTAGTGTAAAGGGCAAGTAAGGTTCGTATCCACAGAGAAAGGATTTATGTCGATTTAATTATGTTAAAATGTATTTGGATTATTAAAGGGGGAATCACTAATTCCTTAGTGATATTGGTAACAAAGGGGAGAAATTGGAGATTTTAGTAACAAAAGAAACTAACAACTAAGTGATTACAGGAATATTCTAGTTCTAAAGAATCTTAGGATTCGGTTACAATGACTCTTACTCGGCTAATTGAATTAGACTCTCAATTACCAAACCACTTCAATACTAAATTAATTATTGACAAGAGTAAACTTTTGTAGTCCCCCTAATTAGTTAAACAAGATAAATCGTAAATTGCCTAAAACCCTTAATGTTCAAAGAACACGCAGTGAACAAAAGCTTTAAGAATGGAGACATAATAAGAACGCAATTGTTTAGAGAACACGCAATAAACAATTATCGTTTAAACAAGCTCTACTAAATTGTTCACAATAAGAATACGCTTAAGCATGAACAAGATAGTTGCTACTCTAGGTTGAACACAATAATCGATTTTGTTCAAACCCTACTAATGATTTTTTAAAATATAATAACAAGACAAAGATCAAGCTAAAACATTCAACAAAACCAAAAACAATTCATATAAGAGTAAGTAAATAATTGAAGTAATGAAATAGTTTCGAGTTAGAGAATCCTCACAAGGAGCTTTTTAGAATCATTGAAACCAATCCCAAGAACATGTTTAAGCTACCATTTCCATTGATAAACAAAGATTCTTCATTGATTCCATTAAAGATAAATAAAATTACAAACTAAACTAATTTGAGTTCATGAGGAATACTAGAGAGAATTAATCCTAAGAAAGTAATTGAACATGAAAACCTAGGGTTTTTTTACAGTGAGAATCAACTTTTATATTTATACTAAACTAAAATATAACCTAGAAATCAAGTGGATGAAGCCGCGCCAGCGCCCTCAAAGGCGCGGGGCACGCCCCCTTCTTGGGATTCCTACTGTAACATGGGCGCTGGCAGCGCCCCAAAGGCGCGCGGGGCGCACCCCTCTTTGCAATGATTCTGTGAAAATGGCGCTGGCAGCGCCCCACTTTGGAATGCTACTGTGACATAGGCTCGGCGAGCGCCCCATAGGCACAGGGAACGCCCCATAGGCGCGGGGAACGCCCTATAGGCGCGGGGAGCGCCTTCTTCCTTGGCCACTTGCTCCATTATCTTTTCCTTGATCAGGCAGGCGTTGGGGCGCCCTACCTTCTTCAAGACTTTATCACACCTTTTCCAAGTCCCGAATAAGTCTCGATCTTCCCAAATACAAACAAAATATGGAAAGACACATGAGCCTGTAACAACAAAAATAAACTAAGTCCTAAAAAGCAATTAAATTATGAAATGCAATATTAAATTAAGTTTTGAGACATAAACTTTCGTTTAAGCTTAAAGTTAATTAATATCACAAAACACATTCTAAACTATTACAAACTATACATCAAAATGAGATAATTGATTAATAAAAACTGAACACATCAACATGCCACCCATCCATCCAAAACAAAAACAAGAATAAAGCAATGTATGTGTTGTGGTTGTGTGATTGGGCTGATTTTGAAATGCATGCATGGTGTTTACTTTGTACAAAAATATATAGGGCGGGAGGATTCCTCCTGTCAAAGTAAAACATCATCATCACTAGTGGTGGCCACTGGGCCGGGTTGGCCCGGCCTGGACCCAGCCCGGTTTTTAGCCCTGATGGATTAGGACCGTTGAGCCCGGCCCAGCCCGTTACCCGACCCGGTACAAAACGGGTGGGTCATGGGTCGAATTTTTGCAACCCAGCCCGTAGCCCAGCCCGTTCGTTTGACCCGGTTAACCCGGCCCGACCCGTGACCCAGGCCCGGACCGTTCGGCCTGCCTGGACGAATTCTACATGCATGCAGCATGCAATGCAACTGCTCCCTGCAACGCCATTCCCCTCCTCTGCTTTTTCTGCTGGCCTGCTGGCCCTTCTCCCTTCCCAAGATAGTCAAGCTTGCAAAACAATCCCCTGCTCTCCTTTTTCTGCCCCTGCTCCCTACTCCCTGCTGGCGAACGCCCAACAACACTACTTCCTCTTTGTTTTAAATTTTTTTTTTTTAGATTTTCTCTCCCAATTTTCCCCTATAAATACCCATCCAGTTTACCCCAAATTCTTCACAATTAACATCATTCTTCTTCACTTCTCTTACTCTCTACTTCTCAAAGTTCTCATTCTGAATTCTTAATCTCTCCATTTCAATACTTAAATTTTAGAAGTTTATACTCAAAAAAAAAAATTCATAAATTACTAGTTTATATTCAAGTTTTAGTAGTTATATTAAAATTTCAGTTCTTATCTTTTTAATTAGTTTCTAACTTTCAAAAAAAATGTCTGGAAGGAATAGTGGTGGTAGAATTGGTGGTGGTAGTGGTGGTAGAGGTGATGGTAGAGGTAATGTTCCTGTTTTTCCTAATGTTAATGATCAATTTTACGGTTCGTATGAAATAAATACCGATGAAATTGAATCATTAGTTAGGGCATTAGACAGTCAACAAAATCCTCGTCCACCTTGACCCAACCCATATCAATCCCATCAATCATCATCATCAATGCCACCTCCTCATATTCCGGTGGGCGCCCGAGGCGGAGGGTACGGTCCCGAAATTGAATCGGAGGATAATTTGGAAGGTATAAATTCAAATTAATTTTTTTGAAGTTATTATAGTTTTTTACTTTATCATACATTCATGAATCATGAGTTTATATAAATAAATTAATTGTTTATGTAAATAATATAATTTGAAATTAATTTTGATTCATACATAGTTACATACTTACATTAGTTACATTAATGAGTTTATAAATAAGTTAATAATATAAATTAATTGTTTACATTAATGAAATTAATAATATAAATTAATTGTTTACGTAAATAATATAACTTGAAATTAATACTTTCAAGAGTTTAAATAAATAAATTAATTGTTTATTTATGTAAAAACATGGATATATTATGAAAATAAAGTATTAATATTTCATTTTTTTAATTAAGGAGGAGGTGAACAAGGTGGTACACCTAGTAACACAACATCAACCGGTAAAAGAGAAAGAGGTCATCCTTCATAGGTATGCCCTTACTATGACAAAGTGGCTATAAATAATCCCGACAAATATACTACAATTTGCAAAATATGTCGGGATGTTACCAAAACAAAAAAACCAAAAAGTTAAAAGTGGACGAAAAACGATGGAACCGGAATGTTGGCCCGTCATTTAAAAAATGATCACAAGTTGGGGCCGATGGTGTGGAAAGAGATGATTCGAGACAGGCTCAAATCCATGGGTACGCAACGACTACTCCCGGCGCAGGTATGCCTTTTGTTTATAATCATGATAGAATGATTGATGAATTTTCTAAATATGTTATTCTTGATGAATTGTCGTTTACTCATGGGGAAAGCCCCAATTTCGAATATTTTAACCGGGTTGCTATGCAACCGACTTTTAGAAGAATTCCTAGAAACACCCTTAAACGTCGCACCATCAAACTTTTTAATTCTTATCGAGCTTATTTGATGGAAATGTTCCGTACTTATGATGGTCAGGTTAGCATAACTAGTGACTGTTGGACTTCTTTTGTAGGTGAACCATTTATTTGTGTAACTGTTCATTGGATTGATCATGATTGGTTTTTATAAAAACGGATTATTTGTTTTGAGGGAATGGAGGAAAACCATACGGGTTTTAACATTAAAACTCGTATTGTGAATTGTTTAAAAAAATTTCAGTTTGTTGACAAACTTTTTTCAGCTTCATTTGACAATGCATTGGCTAATACCCGTGCGATTGATTTTTTAAAACAAGACAGTGACGTACCTTTGCTACTTAATGATAGCCTTTTACACATTAGATGTTCTGCGCATATATTAAACTTATCTGCGCAAGAAGGTATTAAAGAATTACATCCCCTATTAAAACCTATTAGGAGTGTATTAAAGTGGATTAGAGTCACTCGTAGTATGAGCAGGGCTTATAAAAGAAAATGTGAGGAAAGAGGACTAAAGAAAAAATGCATTGGTATAGATTGCGTAACCCGATAGAATTCTACTTTTAAGTTGTTGAATGATGCGATTAAATATCGTGAAGTTTTAACTGAATTATATAATGAAACTCGTTCGGAGCCTAATGAAATGATAACTAAGGGTCCGTTTGTTTTGATGGAAAACATTTTCCCGGAAAATGATTTTCCTCCCTCATTTCATTTTCCTTTGTTTGTTTTGGAAAGGGGCGGAAGACAATTTTCCTTAAGGTGGAAAATGTGACATTAGAAAAGGAAAACCATTTTCCTTTTGTAGGGAAGGAATGCCACATTTTCCCTCTCACTCCTTACTTGTGCCTTCTTCACTCCTCTCATTCTTCCTTCATTTCTACTCCATTTTTATTTTCCTTCATAAGTTTTCCTCTAATCAAACAAACAAAGGAAAACTTTTCTCCAATCAATATTTTCCATTGAAAATTGTTTTCCTTAGAAAATGATTTTCCTTGAAAATTGTTTTCCTTCGAAACAAACAGAGCCTAATTACAATTGGTCTGTTGCAATGGTTTTTCGTGATGTACTTGCCGCATTTGAATATGCTACTAACGTTTTTTCTTATGTTTATGAGCCTAATGTAAATTTATTTGTATTAGAAGGTATTAAAATAGTTCATGCCATTCACGAAGGCAGCCAGAACAGTGAAGTTGCTGCCATCTCCAACATCTTGGAGAGAATGAAGGCAAAATGGGTGTCCTATTTTGCCGAATTCCCTTATATTTATGGCATTGCAGTTATTCTTGACCTGGGTCTCAAGCTTGATGGTTTGAAAAGCTTGTTGACCTTTTATTACGAAACTCTTGGTATGGATTATGATGTTGATAATTATGTAAATGATTGTAAGACAATTTTAGATAGACTATATAAACATTATGCTGGTATTTATCAACCCGGTACGACTTCACAACCAAAGCCGAAAAGCAGAGATCCCTTTCTAGCATCTATCCTACGGAAAGGGAAATCGAAGGTACCATCCACATCATCACCCTCCCGAGATGAAGGTTCAGGTATAGATGATTATTTATCATTTCAATTTGAAACTAACGAAAATTTTCAGATTATTAAATGGTGGCATTGCCATTCTGTTCAATTTCCTATTCTAGCTAGAATTGCTAAGGATGTCCTAGAAATTCCGGCTTCAACTGTTGCTTCCGAGTTAGCTTTTAGTGCAGGTAAAAGAGTATTGGATGAAAAAAGATCTAGCCTACACCCTGATACCATAGAAATATGTGTTTGCAAAAAAGATTGGGATCAGGCGGAAAAGAGGATACAAGGATTGAAGGAAGACGACGAAGACGAAGATGACCTGTGGATGTTGATGGATACATTGGAATCCGATGCAGGCCCTAGCGGAAATGACACAACCTAAGTCAAAAGTCACAACAACGGTCCATGACAACCATTCAGGTACGCAAAAGAACTACGTGGGCTTTGATTCCTTAAGTTTACTTAAGGATACGTAGGCATCTTATTTTGAAAATTAAAATTTAATTGAAAAATTAAATTTTAATAATCAAAGTAAGTCCAAGCCCCCCCTCCCCCCTCTCCCCCGGGGGGGGGGGGGTTCATATATTTTTGCCATATTTTTTACGTAATTATTTTAATGTTTTTTAATTAAATAATTATTTTTAATGTATATGTTTTGTAAATTGTAATTAACTAATATCATTTGGATTTTTTTTCCAGTGTGTTGAAGTGATTTAATTTTATTATTTTTTATAAAAATATATTTGTAAATTGTAATAAATTAATTATTAGTTACGAATTCTAGTTGTGTAATTAATACTTTAACTTTCTAGCTTTTACATTTTTATAATTGTAATTTGTAAATTATAATATAAATTCAATATATATTGCAACTTAATTTATTTGGTCAACACTATGATTTATTAAAGTAAATTTGTTACTTGTTTAATTGTTTTAATGTATTATATTCATATATATTCATATTACAAATTTACAATAAAAACTCAAAACCATTACAAACCCTCCAAGTATCCAACCCTCCAAACCCCCCTAAACCCTCCAAACCCCCCTTAACCCTGTCCAAACCCCTAAATGCCTAAACCCCCTTAAACCCACAAACCCGCGAACCCAACCCGCGAACCAGTCCCAACCCATGAACCCGGCCCAACCCGCGAACCGGTCCCAACCCATGAACCCGGCCCGGTCCCAACCCGGGTGGGCCGGGTCGCCACTCCATGAACCCGACCCGGTAACCCAGCGGGCCTGTTCATGGGTCGCCTGCTTCTGGCCCGGCCCAGCCCGGCCCGGCCCGTTCGATGGCCAGCACTAATCATCACTGTATTGTACTACTATATGTACATATCCCTTTAATTGTCCAGATTCCTACATACAAAAATAGGGGGTCGCAATTGATTTTTTTTCGTCACAATACCATTGTAAATGAGTCATTTCTAATAGAGCTTGAATTATTTATTAAGTAGACAGGATCAAAAACCGTCATAAAAGATCTACATTTGCGACGGAATTCAGGCCCGTCATTAATGTGTACCCGTCGTTAATGGACCAATTTTTTGCAGTGTTAAAAAGTATTATCTTTTGTTACAAGCGATCAAATTCCTTCTTTAATTTCATTTTTGTTTTGGAGCAAAGGTATATAGAGAAAATTTAGGATTTCGTAATAGGTTTTAGCGAGTTGGTGGTCACATTTAATTAGTGGAATGGGAGTACGTAGACTAGTACAGTAGTTAAAATTGTGTATAAATTTTACTAAAATTATTATTCTTTAAAAAAACCAATGGTTAACCGCTTACAAAAAGTGTTAACCATAACTGTTATTTGTTAATTGTTAACGGTTCCATCAACATAATTAATCATTTAAAATTAATGGTTCACTTAATTAACCGTTAAAATATAATGGTTACGATCTTTGTTTTGTTGCACACCCCTAAAACCCTACTCAACTAATGCTAATCAATTTTTTTTGACCAACTTCTTTTTCATTTAAAAAAAAATGTGAAAATTTATTTCTTGTTATAAAAACTAGAGTGTACTTGTACGAATGCACTGGATATATAGAATTAGTAAAAATAAATGAATTGAAAGAACCAAAAAAAAATTATATATACATTACGTTGAAATTTATCGCTAATTATCAAATTTTGAATTATTGATGCTACATTAAGATCCAAACATTTACACTACTTTCTCACCTACGCAATAAAAAGTAAGCAATAGAATTTAGACGGATATACGGGGTAAATAAGATGTAATTTGATATAATAAAGTATTTTCATATACAATTGATATAACAGTGATGAAATGACTAAAGTTAAAGGACTAAAGAAATTTAAAAAAAAGGAAAGTGTTCCCTGCGTTGGAAAGCAATATCAAAGTCCATAGATGTTATTTCTTCACCATGAATCATCATCATCATCATCATCATCATCATCATCATCATCATCATTATTATTATTATCATTATTATTTTATTGATCCCTTTAATTCAATTCCTTCAATGTATGTCTTGATGTTTAGTTGGCCTGATTTCAGATCATCCACGTACATACCACTTGGCACTGATATAAATGAAAGTATTCTGCCTTCCAAAACAAGATCAAACATGATGTACCAAAGTAAAGTCAATCCAGAACCGTATATTTTGTTGGTCGTGCTTCAAAGATACTTCAATTATTGTTAGAATGCCGTTGGTTTCATGCTTAGTAATATAGGGTAGTGATTAACTTGGTCAAAACTAGTTACTATAATTTAGGAAATCAATTAGCACTAACCACCAAACAACAATTAATTTCATGAATTATTATATCAAACTCAATTAATTTCATGGGCTTGTATGAAGTGTGATACTACTCAAGAACAAATTGAATGTGTGTTTTGATCTCAAAAGATGAAGAAAAATTTGTTTTAATGTGTTTATGATCCGGAAATTATTCTTTAAATGATGTTTAAATAGAGCGATCAAACGAAAGTAAAACTAGGTCTCTTAATTTACATAAAGTCCCGGTTTCTAAGAGGCCAAAATAAATTGGTCGCTTCAAGGCTCATCTAATAGATCACCATTAAAATACAAACTAGGCTAAAGTCATTAATTAGTTTAATTTTAATTAAAAGATTGAACCTGCAAGAATTAAATCAAACTAGCACTATAAACAAAAAAGAAAAGAAAAGCATACACAAACTAAACACTAAAAAAACCCTAAAACAACCAATGGTGGTGAGTTTTAATTAGTGGAATGGGAGTATGTAGACTAGTACAGTAGTTACCCAAGTTAGGGAAAATAACTAAGTTAAAATCCCGTAAAAAAAAAAAACTAAGTTAAAATTGTGTATAAATTTTATTAATATTATTATTCTTTAAAAAAAACAATGGTTAACCGTTTACAAAAATTTTTAACGAAAACTATTATTTGTTAAATTTTAGCGGTTGTATCAACGCTTAATTAACCGCTAAAATATAACAATTACGATTTTTGTTTTGTTGCACACCCCTAAAACCCTACTCAATATTGAGTATTTGATTCAAACTAGTTAGATACATTTTGAGTTAGGGGATTAGTGGTTTCATGATTTGTCCTATTATTTAGGAGTTATTTTTTAGTGGGTTAGTTTTAAGCTTAAACATGGTTTTTAGTTGCTTATTCTTAGGAACTTCTAGTTGTTTAATTTTTCTATATATATAATTCTCTTGTACTTGATTATTAAGTATGCAATTAAATTAAGTTAAATAATTTTTTCCCTTAATAATACTATCATGGTATCAGAGCTTCAGGTTAGATCCGGGATAGTGAAAAAAAAGAAGGGGATGAGATGAAGAAAAAAGAGAGAGAGTTTGAGTAACAAAAAAAAATTTGGTGTGGTTGAGAAAGTTTGTGTTGATGGGTTCCCTTCTATTTTTTACCCATAAAAATTGTTAAAATTAAAAAAATAAATTTGTGTGTTATTATTGTAAAGACCCGTATTTTATCAACGTTGTTTTCGAAGAAAACAACAATATGAATCATAATTGACTAAAAGTTTTCAAATCTAAATTAAATAATAATAGCGGAAGCTCTAAACTTATTCAATTTATTCAATAAACTCGAAATAGTCCATAACAAAAATAATAACAAAGTCCCTTTTAAAACAAAAAACTACTAAAGTCCATGAAATCACTATTACAACGGCTAGGATAACTAATAGGTAGCTATGCTACTGCAATCGCTTGCTCACAATCCCAACCCTTGCGACACCCACCTATTCTTCATCGTTACTTGAAAAAGAAATTTGGGGTCCACAGTCAGTGGGGGGTAATTAGATTGTTTTACTTAATAGTAGAACACAATTAGAAATATAATAGTCAGAACAGGTCAAACAGAAAGTTCACAAAAGTCAACGAGATCAATATTAACATACAACATAAACAATTTACAAGATACGTAGCGGAAAAATACCTACGAACAAGCTATGACTAGACCTTCCATTCAAGCTAGTACTGACTCTAGACTCTAGACCTTTCATTCCTTAACTTTCAAGTTCTAGTTCACATTATTGCTCTAATCCGTGACACAGTCATATGCTCGTAGGGGAAACCTTAACTCTTCCCCAACTTTCCTTGTCTCAAGCCGGGTCAACCACAAAGGATCTACTTCCCGAGCGCTGGGATCCAGAACTGTCGCCATTCCGCAGCGGGACAGTTGCTTCGACTACACCTAAGTTCGTGGCACCTTAGGTCACTAGATGGTCGGTCACTTCATAGGTTATATATTATTCTTTCATTAATCTTTCTAGTTCACGACTTTGACTCCTATCAATTTAATTTAACCTCTAGTCAATTTTAGTCCAACTTTTCTTGACTCAAGGCCCTTAGACTCAACTCGTATCACACGCATATCATCATAACCAGTCGAAAATTACCATGCAACCAAAATTACTTCAATTCAACAAGTTCATACAATAACACATGTAAATATCATAATTCAATAATTATAAAACTATCATTAAATAAGAAATAGGAATCAAACCTTACCCATAATTCTCCAAAACACACGGCCTTCATCACAAAATGTCACAATAATTCATCTTTCGCAATTAAATAATTAAATTAATTAACTAGTTAAAAATACAAGCCTTAATTAATTAATTAAAATAAATTCCAAGAAAATGTTCAAAATCCAATCTTTAATCATTTAAACTTCAAAATCAATCCTTTTTATTCACTTGTCACACGGCTTTTTGTAAAACAATTAGAACAAAAATTAGTCTTTTCTTTTCATTTAAAACATCAAAATTAAAACTATTAAATTAGACTAACTTAATAAAATTCATACTTACTTAATAAACCATGAATTTCGTATAGATCACTTATCAAAATACTATTGTAACGACCCGGATTTTTTGGACGTAAAATTTCGTGAGAAATTAAGCCTTAACGCCCAACATTCTAAAATTGGGCCAGCAGACTTAATTTGATATTTGATGAAGCAAATCCAAAACCCATATTCATTCCCCTCATGGCTGGCCCTCATCATATTTTCCCCTTATTTTATTTCTGTTTTTCTACCTTAATTATCTAAGTAGATCTATTCATATTAATTAACCTAAAAATCCTATTTTTATTCTCCTATTTTCTCTCCTACATTTTAGGAGATCATAAACTCCCTACAACCATCTACCCTAACCGGCCCCCCTAAGATTAATTCCCACTAATTTCCTTCCTAAACTACAAATAAAAACTATAAATAAAAACTCCACCTTTTCCCCACACAAATACTTCCTTCACTTCATCAATTCAAACACCTTTATCAAATAAAGTTCAACCTTTAGCCTTTGAAGATCAAAGCTTGTCTTGCTAATGTTCGTGCGTTGGTGGTCGAAGGTGGCGTGTTTTGGACGTGGTCGAAGGTGCCTATTTATAAATCTTGAAGCATATTGTTAAATTCTTGAATTTTTTCGCTCTTTAGTATCATGCGTATAGAATGTAGTTCTTGGACTTGGTTTTGTTTATTCTTTGTGTGTTATTTAATTGTTGAATTCATGGAATATGTTGAAGAATGGGTTAAGCGTGTGATTGAATTGGTAACATGAATTTGGATTTCGTTTTGGACATGTTCGGTTGGTTGATTTACGTGATATTGAGTATAATGAGTCGATTGATGTTTTCTTTGGAGTCTTTTGAGTCTTGTTGAGTCGAGTCGTGTCGAACGGTTTAAGATCGTGCGTCGAGTGGTTGAAGATCGCGCGTCTATCGGTTCATCGGTGATGAATCGTGCGGGGCAAGTCCTTTGTTGTTAGTCTTGTTATCGGTTGTAGACCGAGCGTTGTCTTGTTACTGAACTTGAGTTTGATGATGTGTGTTGTACTAGGAAATGATGTACTGGTTTGAATTGATGGACATTATTATCGTTGACTGTTATGTTTTCCGCTGCTAAATCTGATGATGATTATTTTGTAACCCGTGATCGCTATTGTTCCTGTGTTCTAACCCTATTATTGTATGTAATGTGGTCCTACTTCTAAGGAGGACAGTCTAGTTACTCGCCACTGATGGTGGACCCCCAAATCTATTTTGCAGGTATACAGGATAGAGGCTAGAAGCGGGATGAGTTGTTGAGCGTCTAGGCCCCTATTTTTATTTCCTGCTTTTGCAATAGATTTCATTTCTAGTTTTTAAGACTTTTTTTGGGTTTAGTTTAACCTTTTGTAATTTGGGAATTCCATTATTAATAATAAAAGTAATACTTCCACAAGTTTTGTTATATTTTTGTATTATAAATCGATTGGTAACTGCCTGTTTACGACGTTATCACTAATAACGTCGTTGCTAAAATGCGGGGTGTTACCGTTTGTACCAGAGCACTAGGTTAATCCTTAAGTTTACTTCTTCATAAGTAAACTATGAGTTGAGTGCTTTATGAATCCAAGAGTGGAATTTAGATCACGAAAACCCTGAAACAGTAGTGTGAGCAACTTTGGGTAGTAACCTGCGTTAGGAATAATTTTATTCTTTAGTTCTTAAGTATCTTGTGTTGTTGTGATTATTGTTGATTTGCTTATGTGTGCTTCCTTATGAAATTTCGAGGACGAAATTTTCTTAAGGAGGGAAGATTGTACGACTCGGATTTTTGGGCCGTAAAATTTCGTGAGAAATTAAGCCTTAAAGCCCAATATTCTAAAATTGGGCCAGTAGACTTAATTTGATATTTGATGAAGCAAGTCCAAAACCCATATTCATTCCCCTCATGGTCGGCCCTCATCATATTTTACCCTTATTTTATTTCTGTTTTTCTACCTTAATTATCTAAGTAGATCTATTCATATTAATTAACCTAAAAATCCTATTTTTATTCTCCTATTTTCTCTCCTACATTTTAGGAGATCATAAACTCCATATAACCATCTACCCTAACCGGCCCCCCTATGATTAATTTCCACTAATTGCCTTCCTAAACTACAAATAAAAACTAAACTACAAATAAAAACTAGGGTTTCTCTACGTAGTGCCCCTGTGGTATAACATTTTCTACAATCTATCCCTTCAAATTGGGACTTTTACATTGTACCCCTAAGAAACTACTGTTCACCACTCTGTACCCCTCTAAATTATTAATTACGTAATTAACAATCTAAAATTGATTATTAGTGCACTAACCCTCATAATTAATATAATTTACTGCCAATTATTGCTAATTATGATTAATTATTATCAAAGAATTACCAAAATATACAAAAAAAAAAAAATATAGAATTTTTTTTAAAATAGCAATAATTAGCAGTTGTTTATATTAATCATGAAGGTTGGTGCACTAATAATCATGCTTAGTGTGTTTGTTACGTAATTAATAATTTAGAGGGGTACTACGTGTTGAACAGTAGTTCCTCGGGGGTACCATGTAGCAGTCCCATTTTGAAGGGGTACATCGTAGAAAACCTTATACCACAGGGGCACTACATAGAAAAACCCAAAAAACTATAAATAAAAACTCCTCCTTTTCCCCACACAAATACTTCCTTCACTTCATCAATTCAAACACCTTTATAAAATAAAGTTCAACCTTTAGCCTTTGAAGATCAAAGCTTGCCTTGCTCATGTTCGTGCGTTGGTGGTCGAAGGTGGCGTCTTTGGATGTGGTTTATGCGTGTGTTTTGTTGTTCTTCTAAGGTAACTAGATCTTTTATACTTAGGAATAGGATTAGATTGCCTAGAATAATAGGTTTAGAATATTGCTTAATTGTTGTTATAAGATGTGTGGAATAGCTGAGTATTTTAGGGTGATTATGTTCAAGTTCTTGCTTGTTAATTTATAGTTACTGATGAATCTTTTTCATAATATGTGATTCTATAGTCTTGCCTTGAAGTACTTGTTCGAATCTTGCAAAGTATGAATTTCTTGAATCTTGTTTTCTTTATGTTTGGTGCGTGTGATTGAAGGCTCAAAGCTTGGATTTTTATTTTGTTTTATGATCATACTTCTTGAATCTTGCTGAATCTTTTAAGTTAATATTGTTGTTGAATCATGTTTAATGCCTATTTGTAAATCTTGAAGCATATTGTTAAATTCTTGAATTCTTTTGCTCTTTAGTATCATGCGTATAGAATGAAGTTCTTGGACTTGGTTTTGTTTATTCTTTGTGTGTTATTTAATTGTTGAATTCATTGCGTGTGATTGAATTGGTAACATGAATTTGGATTTCGTTATGGACATGTTCGGTTGGTTGATTTACGTGACATTGAGTATAATGAGTCGATTGATGTTTTCTTTGGAGTCTTTTGAGTCTTGTTGAGTCGAGTCGTGTCGAACGATTGAAGATCGTGCGTCGAGTGGTTAAAGATCGCGCGTCTATTGATTCATCTGTGATGAATCGTGCGGGGCAAGTTTTGTGTGATTGTCTATGTGTCAGAGTCGTGTGGAATGGTTTAAGATCGTGCGTCGAGTGGTTGAAGATCGCGCGTCTATCGGTTCATCAGTGATGAATCGTACGGGGCAAGTCCTTTGTTGTTAGTCTTGTTATCGGTTGTAGACCGAGCATTGCCTTGTTACTGAACTTGAGTTAGATGATGCGTGTTGTACTAGGAAATGATGCACTGGTTTGAATTGATGGACATTATTATTGTTGACTGTTATGTTTTCCGCTGCTAAATCTGATGATGATTATTTTGTAACCTATGATCGCTGTTGTTCCTGTGTTCTAACCCTATTATTGTATGTAATGTGGTCCTACTTCTAAGGAGGACAGTCTAGTTACTCGCCACTGATGGTGGACCCCCAAATCTATTTTGCAGGTATACAGGATAGAGGCTAGAAGCGGGATGAGTTGTTGAGCGTCTAGGCCCCTATTTTTATTTCCTGCTTTTGCAATAGGTTTCATTTCTAGTTTTTAAGACTTTTTTTGGATTTAGTTTAACATTTTGTAATTTGGGAATTCCATTATTAATAATAAAAGTAATACTTCAACAAGTTTTGTTATATTTTTGTATTATAAATCGATTGGTAACTGCCTGTTTACGACGTTATCACTAATAACGTCGTTGCTAAAATGCGGGGTGTTACTGTTGGTACCAGAGCACTAGGTTAATCCTTAAGTTTACTTCTTCATAAGTAAATTGTGAGTTGAATGCTTTATGAATCCAAGAGTGAAATTTAGATCACGAAAACCCTGAAACAGTGGTGTGAGCAACTTTGGGTAGTAACCTGCGTTAGGAATAATTTCCCTCTTTCGTTCTTAAGTATCTTGTGTTGTTGTGATTATTTTTGATTTGCTTATGTGTGCTTCCTTATGAAATTTCGAGGACGAAATTTTCTTAAGGAGGGGAGATTGTAACAACCCGGATTTTTGGGCCGTAAAATTTTGTGAGAAATAAAGCCTTAAAGTCCAACATTCTAAAATTGGGCCAGCAGACTTAATTTGATACACTAGTGGAAAAAATGCCTTTTGCTGCGCATAATTTGCTGCGGTTTTTTGGGCTTAACCCAATAACCACAGCAAATAAGCAGGGGATATTTTTGCCGCTGCTTATTTGCTGTGGTTATTGGGTTAAGGCCAAAAAAACCGCAACAAATTGCATTAAAAAATATACACCCCTTATAAGACGTTGTTCATTAGAATCACTCCACTCCAAAAAAATCCCTCAACCCTAAGCTGCGAAGTGCGAAGACAATTTTCGAAGCTCCTCACCTGCGAACTGGCCAGTCGACGACCACGAACCCAAGAAGCCAGTCGACAACACCACCCACCGCCAACGTTGCAAACCCTACTGCTGTGAAACTACTGCTGCAACCACGGTTCAAAGCAGTCAGTCGACGACCACCTGCCATGGTGCTAACTTACTGCTGCGAAGCCACGAAGCCCTACTTGCGTCGAAGACTCGAAGTTTCTGACTTCTTCCGGCCAACACCACCACGCCCAAGGTACGTAATCCTCTTCTTTTTTTGAAATTTTTTTCTGATTTTTTTAGCCCTAGATATATAAATGTACGGATGTGGTATTTGCCTTGTGTTGTTACTAATTTTTCTATTTTTTTAAGTCTAAATCTTTGTTTATAAGTATTTTTAGTTGATTGTTTGAAATTTTTTTGATTAATTTGATTTTTGTTAACATTAGGGTTCATGAGTTCTTAAATCAAATTGGGGCTTTTGAGTTGATTGCTTGATATTGTTTAAAGGCTAAAAATCTAAGAATTCTTGTCCTAAAGTTTTTTGAGAGATTAAAGCAGATTTTGAGAGATGGTGTGAGTCCTGTAGCAATACAAGTCTTGAGGATTTGGTTAGAGTTATGTGTATTAGATGAGAAACCAGATGACATTGGAGATGATGAGAAGGCTCATTTGAAGAAGAGGGATAGTATGTTTAAGAGTAAGAGCATTGAGACTGATATTGGTTCTGCTTTGCCAAGGATGTTTGGTCAAGAAGAGGGATAGTATGACAGTCAATGTGCTTTATGGTTTAAAATGCATTGTGGAATATCCAAAAATAGTTAGGTAATTTTATTTCTGTTTTCGTAAATTGTATTGCATGAGTGTGACTCTTAGGCTTTGAGCATTGCAAGCAGTTGCTTGATTGTATGTGACAAAGGCTTATGGATATAGATAGAATTGTTAAAAGTATGTCACTGTTATATGTTCATTTTTTTTTTAATCTTGTATGCTATCTTGTTGCTTTTGTTGTTTATGTGTGCATTTGTCCCAAATGTCTTAGTTGCTTATATCAAATTTGAAATTTCATGTTTTATGAACAGAGCTTGTTCATGTTTTAATTTCTTATTGTGCTCCTATTTCCTAGTCCCTTTATCTAAAGTAGGTGAAAAAGCAATCTATGTCGGCCAAAAAAAGTGTATTTAAGTGGGTCATTAATTGATATCTATACTTCTATACTATATACTAAAACACAATATTGCTTAAGTCATCATTGTACAAATATATCACTTTGTCATTAAAAAATTAGCTAATTTATATCATTTTCTCTTTTTTTAGCTAATTTATATCCTTGCACAAGTTCAATGTTGAAAAAAAATCCTTCTTTAAAATTAGTAATAAGGTTACAACTTCATATTTTATACATATAGAATATTATTATTTTAAATATTATTATCTATATCGTTCAACGCATGGGACTACCCTAGTTCATAAACTTATATAGAATGTTGTTCATATTTGGTGTGCCACATATATCACATATAGTAATGGTTATGATTTTTGAGATGAAAACTTTTAGATTACATTTTAAGGAGTGATTTATAAATTTTCTGTACTCTAATTTATGATTCGAATTCTCCCAAATACTATGTGTTATATAGCTTCAAAAGATCAATGATGATCAGAAGAGCATAATCCGTAAAACTGAGCGTACTCTTCAAGTGGCAGAGGTAATCTTTATTATTTTCACACTTCATTATATATTCTTAGAATCTTAGGTATATGTGATTTACCTTAGTTTAGTGCTGATTTTTATTTTTAATTTTTTGGGCAAATTATTTCAGGAAGAGATGGTGAAAGCTAAGTCAGAGGCCACCTCGAGGAGTAAGGAGTTGATGGAGGTATATTGATGATTGTTTGGAGACACTTAGATTTTCTTATTGATGATTTGAGTGTCAAATTCATGGCTAGGCGCATAGTGCATGGCTTCCACCATGGCTCTTGGATCATTTGCTTCGTTCTTGGGTAAATTATTTTTAGTTTTTTCTTATTATCATTTATCACATATATTACAATATTACATGACCTGTTTCCTTTTTTTTAACTACTGTTGTTTATCTACTTTAGTCTTTCATAGAGATTGAGTGGAAAACCTGTTGTGGAGGTTATGGTTCAGAAGGTAGTATCTTGATATTCACTTTTGTTATTCTTTTTACATTATCTATTTTTATGTTCTTTACTAAAATAAGCTGGTTCTAGGTAGATATATACTTATAGGAATGTTATTCGGAAGTTAAAGCTCACCTACTCATTGTTTGTGTTACTATTTTTTGGCCAGACTCTAGAAAAGAAGGCTCAAGCTGAAATATGGGCTCAACCTCATGTTGAAGCTGTCAAAACTGTAAGCAACCTACTGTTGTTGGAATCTTATCTGTGATTCAATGTCTGTACATTGTTGTTCATTCTCCTAAGGGTTTTTAGATAATAGATATGTTTTATTTGTATACATTTGGTATCACACATGCATGTGAAAGTTTTTTTGTGCATAATATCATCATTTGCACTCACAACTAGCACAGACGCTTATAACCTTGTTTGGATGATGAAGAAATGGTTCCAGTGATGAAGGAACAATGGGTAGTAGTAACAGAGTACGTTGAACCGCATATTCAGACACTGACAGCTAAATCTGCTGAGGCATTTGAGGCATCTAAGGTTGCTGTTAAGCCACACATCATTAAAGTGCAGGAGTTGACAGACCCTTATTATCAAGTATTCTAAATCCTAGTCTTTTGTTCATTGTGCTGAGGTGGTGTGGTTGCTTAGACAATTTTCTCATGATGGCAGGAAGTGAAGAAATTTAGTAAGCCATACATTGATTAGGTTGCCACTGTGGCAAAGCCTCATGTTGAAAAAGCAAGGACTAAGGTGAAGCCATATACTAAGAAGGCAATTCATGTATATGGAAAGTTTCTAGAATCAGCAACTACATATCATCCCCATGTAATTTAAAAAAAACATTGTGTAAGTATTTATTAATCTACCCACTTGAAGCGGTGGAAAGCTTGCCACTTGTTATAACATTCAAAGAGTGATTTCCTAAAACATTGATAACTCAAGTAATATGACCTTCCAGGCACTGCTAAGAGAGGACATTATTCCTATAAAGTTTGTTTTCAGGACATTATTCCTATAAACATTGATAACTCAAGTAATATGACCTTCTCTAACTTTGCCCGAAATCACACAAGTCATAGAATGTTTATTTGATTATTATAGGACGTGTATGAACCTTAAAAACATGAGTTAGGTTGATTAGTGCAAAGATGGGATTGAAAAAACCCAAAACGACCCAAATAGGTCTTATTAGGCTTGTTTTTGTTCCTAAACTCTCTAACTTTACCCAAAATCACGCAAGTAAGTCTTAGAATGTTTATTTGATTGTTATAAGACGTGTATGAACCTTAAAAACGTGAGCTAGGTTGATTAGTGCGAAGATGGGATCGAAAACACCCAAAATGAGCCAAAAATGACCTATTTGGCTCGTTTTTGTTCCTAAACTCTCTAACTTTGCCCAAAATCCCGCAAGTAAGTCATAGAATGTTTACTTGAATGTTATAGGACGTGTATGAACTTTAAAAACATGAGTTAGGTTGATTAGTGCGAGGATGAGATTGAAAACACCCAAAACGAGCCTAATAACGAGTCCTATTAGGCTCGTTTTTGTTCCTAAACTCTCTAACTTTACCCGAAATCACGCAAGTCATAGAATGTTTATTTGATTGTTATAAGACGTGTATGAACCTTAAAAATGTGAGCTAGGTTGATTAGTGCGAAGATGGGATCGAAAACACCCAAAACGAGCCAAAAATGACCTATTTGGCTCGTTTTTGTTTATAAACTCTCTAACTTTGCCCGAAATCACGCAAGTCATAGAATGTTTATTTGAATTTTATAGGACGTGTATGAAACTTAAAAATATGAGCTAGGTTGATTAGTGCAAAGATGGTATTGAAAACACCCAAAATGAGCCAAAAATGACCTATTTGGCTCATTTTTGTTCTTAAACTCTTTAACTTTGCCCAAAATCACGCAAGTAAGTCATAGAATGTTTATTTGAATGTTATAGGACGTGTATGAACCTTAAAAACATGAGGTAGTTTGATTAGTGCAAAGATGGATACTAATACAACAAAAAACGAGCCAAATGATATTTTATTTATCTTACTTGTTTTTTAGTATTTAAATGTATATATGTCTCTATGTGTTTGGGTTATATATATATATGTATATATATGTGTGTGTATCTGTATTTATTTTTCGAACTCACCAAAATAAGTTAATTATAGAATCCGACGATGTTTAATTTAATTTGTTTTTATTAGGTTTTATCTATAACATCATCGGTTCAAGAAGGGTCATTCATCGTTGCAGAAATTAGCGAGGTTCGAGACAACCAAAGCTTGCTAAATTCTTGTACACGCATTGTTCGTGATCGATACTTGTACACATAGTTTCTCAACTTTTATAATTTATTAAAATTCAACATATAGTATTTATTTCTTATGAATAATTTTGAAAATTATTGTATTCTTGTACAATTGGTAAAATTCAGTTGTATGTATTCGATTAGTACTTATAATTTTTATTTCCAAAGGTCCTAATTTACTATGATTTAATGTGATTTATATATTAATTGTAAAAACCAAAACAAATCCTCAAAAATAACATGCATTTTGGTGCGGTTATTTGACTAATATGCTATGTTGTTATTAACCATTTGCTGCGGTTGTATAGAAAATTTGCTGCAAAAAATACTCTATTTGCTGCGGTTGTTTAACAAAATTGCTGCAAAAAAATAAGCTATTTGCTGCGGTTTTGTGAAATAACCGCTGCAAATAGCACACTATTTGCTGCGGTTCAACCGCAGCAAATGACAAAGCTTGTTTTTGCAGCACCCTTGATTTGCTGCGGTTTATAACCGCAGCAAATACCTCTTGTATAACCGCAACAAAAGGTTTTTTTTCCACTAGTGATATTTGATGAAGCAAGTCTGATAAGCAGTATTTTGTTCCCTTTTTCCTAGCCTTTTTACTTAGTTTATGAGTAGTTTTCTTTGTTTTTTCCCTTTTTCTCTCCTTTTTCTTTGTTTTGGTGCTTAGGGCTCCTTTCTTGGTTTTTATGTGTTTTCCCTCGATTTTGCTCTATTCTTGTGTTTTCCTCCATTTTGTAGGTCCGGAGTTCATTTCGGAGCGCCAGGAAGTAAGCCGGGAAGCCCAGAGGAAAACTAGAGTCATTTCTCCCAACAAACACCCCTTGGCCATTGGAGAGCAAGGCAAGAAACAAAGCATAAAAATTGCAACAGAACAAAAGGAGCGGTCGCTCCTATGTTTTGCGCGGCCGCTCCTTTTGAGCGCTCCTATTTTTGGCTATATCTGCACCCTCGCTTCCCTCTATAGATGGTGTTGGCAGTGGTTGAGAAAAACAATAGGAGCGGTCGCTCCTTCCACTTGCACGGTCGCTCCGTTTTGAAGGATATTTTCCCAGTAGAAAAGGAGCGGTCGCTCCTAATGCTTGCAAGGCCGCTCCTTTTGAAGGATATTTTCCCAGTAGAAAAGGAGCGGTCGCTCCTAATTCTTGCAAGGCCGCTCCTTTTGGCAGCTCTGTTTTTTTTAATACGTGTGAAGCCGTTTTGCTTAGGAATTCTCCCTAATAGTATATATACCCTTTTGAACCGTTTGAAGAGAGATTGGAGGGCTTGGAGAGCCTCTCTTCTCTCACCTTAGCTTAGCTTGTAACCCTTTAGATTTCTTTGGTATCAAACACTTAAATTTATGCAATGAATCTCTAGTTTGTTCTTCCTCTTCTTCTTAGCTTGTTCTTCAATCTTCAAGGTACTTTATTGCTTTCTTTTATTGCTTTGATTTCTTTCTTTTTGTTGTTTAAATGTTAGTTTAGTTGTTTATGATTGTTGTTTTAGTTATTTATGTTTGTTTTAGTTGATTTTAGTTGGTAGTTTATTTAGGGTTTGGTGTTAGTTTAGTTTTATGTTTAATTGTTAGTTTGTTAGGTTAGTTGTTCTTAGTTTTAGGTTTTAGTTTGTTAATTTAGTTGTTCTTAATTTTAGTTATTATTTATGTTTTTAGTTTTAGTTTTAATTATGTTTTTATTAATTAATTTTGAGTAGTTAATTTCTAGGGTTTGAGTGAAACTTCTCAATTCCTCCATGATTGTGGTTTAGTTGTTTTTAGGCTTGGTTGTGATTTTGTCGGTACCTTAGGATTCGGTAATGTTGAGTCATATGTTTAGCTAGCATAGGATTCATTGAAGAATCCCCACCGAAGGACCCAAAGGTGAATGTGGGTGATGACTTCCTTTGCCCGATTGATGGAAGCACCACGAAAGTTGGGCCTTCGATCAAGGGAAAGTTACCGGTCTTCGTGATTTTGTGCTTAGGACTCGTTAGATGTGTCGCTGCACGAAAGTGAGTTGTATATGTCTTTCCGGTCATCGTACTAGCTCGAAAGACTGGTACGATCATAGAACGACCTCCCCTTATCCACGACCTAAGTCTAAGTTCGATTGACTCACAACTCATGGTGGTATGAGTTGTGGATCTTTTACCCTAGTCCCTTTTATTCTTGTTTCCTTAGTGTAGTTTTAGTTAGTTCTCTCCGCTTCTCGCGACCATCACCCGACCTAGCTTGTTCGACGCTCATGCCTAGGCTAGTGCGAAGTACCTTCCCTGTGTTCGACACCCCCACTCATACTACGACGGGGGTTTTTATTTGGTGAAAATCCCTTCCATCAAATTGGCGCCGTTTCCGGGGAAGGCAATGCCATTAGTTTAGGTTGAGTAGAATGGTTCTAGGTCTTTCTTTTTCTTTATTTTTGTGAATATTTGGGCCTTATGGCCACTCCTTTGATCGATCCCCAATATGAGCATGAATTTTTTTGGGTGTATTATGACAGGATCGGAAGCTCTCTTCCGCCTAATCATAATCTTGGTAAGTAGGATATATGCAATATGTTGTATGAGGGTTTGAACTATGAGACGAGGAATTGGATAGAATACCTATCTCATGGCGATTTCTTAGCTCTCGACTTGGATAGAGCTTGGCTCTTATTCGAGTGTCTCGCTAAGGACACCTATGAATGGGATATAACTAGCCAAGGAATATATGATTATCGTCATGAGTTGAGTGCACTTGAGGAATACGGTTTTAATCAACCATCACCTCATGCCACTACCTTCGATTTTTCTCATCATTTTTCACATGAGTCGAGTTCGCTTAATCATGTTCTTGATGAGTATTTACAAGGTCTTGGCATGAACATAGTTGATTCACCTCATATTCCCCTAGGTGAGCCCTTCGATGATGACCTTAGTCATGAATTTGATCCCTCACCCCTCATAGTCGAGCACACCATCCCGACTCGCGTAGACGATGACATTTATTGGCAATGTTGTGATGAGAATCATGACACTTTCATATCGTCATGCGATGTTGTAGAGGATGAGGCTCTCATAGCAGGGTCGAGTGAAACCGACGAGGTAATTAATGTGGAGGATGTGGTTATACCACATCCTCTTATTCCCTTTTTAGGAGGATTTAGCCTCGTCTATTCACATCCCACTCCACTTCCATCCGTGCTCATATCACCTCCATCCGAGGGCACCATCTCTTGTCTTGACTCCAATGTTTCTCTTTCAGAAACCAAGGCAAGGGAGTTGTTTGGAGGTGTTCCCCCTACTTTATTTGATTTTTCTTTTCGTAGTTTTTATTTTAATTTACCTCCCTATGGGCACTCACTCCCACATAAGCATAGGATGCCGGCTTTTAAACCGTTTTCTTTGCTTAATTTATCAATTGCTTATGTGGTTTTTAGTGAGTTGAGTGCCAGTATGTCTGATAAGCTCTTACGAGCTTTGTGGGGCTATTTACTGAGCCCCGACGGTTGTTCCCGCTGGATGACTTTGACATAGTTTTTCTTTTATGTCTTAGTCCCTGTGTCCAGCTCCTTTGTCAAGCTTAAGACGTTAAACAAGCGCTTCTCGGGAGGCAACCCGAGCCCTTCTTTTTCTTTTTCTTTTTTCTTTTATTTGTAATTATTTTGTTTTTTGGAGTTTGGTTTCTTTTCTTTCCTTTTTGCAGGTTAAATGAATAAGCAACTCTCATGGACATGTACGGTACTAAAGCGCAAAACGGAGGTTGTATGCTTACTTATTAGCCTGTTTTGGTGAGATCATTCCAAACTCCCTTTCTTTTATTTTCATTGTTTGCTTAATTGTAGGGTTAGTTTTAGGAGGAGATGATTGTTCGGGGATGTTTGGCTTTCAATTTTTGGCTTTTGAGCCTTTGAGGACATTTGGATATCGATGGCGTTGGGCCTCGATTTATTTATTTGTTTGATGCTTGGTTGCTTGATTGAGAGTCATTCATGCTTGATTTTATTTTCCTTCCTTTTGTTTAGTTTTTATTTCTATTTTCCCTTTAGGACATGGATATAACTTTAAAACATTAAATAGGTTGATTGGTAGTGATAGTTGAATAAAAACTCCAAAACCATGCCAAAAATGGCATATTCGGCTTGTTTTTGTTCCAAAACGCCACAGTTTCGCCCAAAGTCATGCAAACAAGTCATTTAATGATTACATGAATGATATAGAACATGAATAAACATTAAAAACAGGAAATAGGTTGATTGTTAGATACATGTGTACAAAAAGTCCAAAAACATGGCAAAATGGCATATTTGCCTTGTTTTTTTCAAAATGCCAAATTTACGCATAAAGTCATCCAAACAAATCACTTAATGCTTACATGAATGATATAGAGCATAGATAAATCTTAAAAAACAGAAAATTGCTTTATTGGTAGGGTAATGTAAAAAAAACATCAAAAAACTAGCAAAATGGTCTATTTGTCTTGTTTTTGTTCCAAAACGTAATATTTTCGCCCGAAGTCATGCAAACAAGTCATTTATTGCTTACATGAATGATATAGGAAATGGATATAACTTAAAAACAAGAAATAGGTTGATTGGTAGTGATAGGTGAACAAAAACTCCAAAAACATGCCAAAAATGGCCTATTTGGCTTGTTTTTGTTCCAAAACGCCATATTTTCCCCCAAAGTCATGCAAATAAGTCATTTATTGCTTAAATGAATGATATAGGACATGGATATACCTTAAAAACATGATATAGATTGATTGGTAGTGATAGGTGAACAAAATCTCCAAAAACATGCCAAATATGGCCCATTTGATCCAAAACGCCATATTTTCGCCCAAAATGAGCTATTTGCCTAGTTTTTGTTCCGAAACACCTTTTTTTTCTCTAAATCATGAAAATAAGTCATTTAGTGTTTAAATGAATGTTATAAGACATGTTTAAACCGTAAAAACATGAAATAGGTTGGTTGGTGAGAACATGAGAACGAAAACACCCAAAACTAGCAGAAAATGACCTATTTGTGTTGTTTTTGTTATAAAATGCCCTATTTTTCCCAAAATCAATCTAATAAGTCATTTAATACTTACATGAATAATATAGAACATGGATAAATCTTAAAAACAATAAATAGGTTGATAAGTAACAAGATGTTCATGAAAACGCCATAAACTTAGTCAAAAAATAACATACTTGCCATTTTACCTAGCTTTAGTTTCGAAATGACCTTTTTTGTCCAAAACCATGTATTCTATATTTTTGCACGATTTGGTTACTTGATTTTTTTTATCAACATCCAAGTGTACTATATAATCATTTTTGTAATTATTTTTTTATTGAGTTAGAGTATCGATTTATGTTACTTTTGAATGTATAATGTATACTTGTATAGCACTATATGTAAGTTGGTTTTGGATGATATTGGTCGACAATATAATGTGTGGGTTACTTAGTGTATATTTTTTATATGAATGAAGTTATTGACGGCTTGACCATTTTTGGGCCTTGTATGTAGCATAAATAATTATAATTATAATTATTATTATTATTATTATTATTATAATATTTAATTTTATTTTAAAAAATAACACTATTGTAACGAGCATGGACAAAGTTAGTTACAATATGTATATTTATTGTAACTGGCATAGCTTAGGCCAGTTACAATAAGTACACTTATTGTAACGGGCATTAGGTATGCCCGTTACAATAAGTGTACTTATTGTAACTGGCCTAAGTTATGCCAGTTACAATAGGGTACTTATTGTAACGGGCATATGTCAGGCCCGTTACAATAAGTACCCTATTGTAACTAACACATGCCAGTTACAAAAAATTCAGATATTGTAACGGGGCCAATTGTAACCTCACATGCCCGTTACAATAGGCTTTTTTTGCCCGTTACAATTAGTGTTTTTTCCACTTGTGAGCAAGAAGTGTCCAACATGGAAAAATCCCAAGGGAAATCCTGGAGTCCAGGCTGAGAAGAAGGTTTTCAAAAGAGCTATACTGGCTGCAGTTTGGGGAGAATCAGAATCAGATAATGAGGAAGATGAAGAAGTAGCAAATCTCTGTCTTACTGCTTTCACATGCACAGACCAGTCTGAGGTCTGTTCGGAAGAAAAAGAGGTTCTTTGTCTCATGGCTGGTGGAAGCACTTCAGATGACAACCAGGTATGTTTTAATGATATTAAGGCAAATATGCATAATCTAGATAGATATGAATTACTTGATTATCTTGAGTTCACCATTGATCAATGCATTAGTGTTGGGTCTGCCTACCAGAACAACAAAAAAAAAAAAAACTAAAAGAAACAGTTCAAGATTATGAAATATGTGGTGCTAGATCAGCTGAACATGAGCTTATTTGTGAAGAACTTAAAGAAAAAATTTCCGAACTTGAAATAACAGCAGATCAGCAAAGAATGGAGCTTGAGACATTAAACTCCAAACCAGTCCCTAAAGAGGATGAACTTTTTGAAAAAATTGAAAAGGGGTTTAATGAGCTCAAGAAGTTCATTACACATAGTTCAAATTTTGAACTGTTAAAAGACACATGTACCTTGAGTAAATCTGATGTCATACTTGCATATGAGTATATGACCACATAATTCAAAAACTTGAAGATTTACACAAGGAACATGGTGATCTTAAGGTTTCTAAAGAGACTGGTTCTCCCACAGCCTTTGATGAGGTTTTGGATGTTTTACATGATGAGTGCATAGCTAAGATATGTGATCTTGAGGCTGAACTCATCCTTCTAAAACAAGAAAACATCAAGAAGACCAGTGACGAACCAGATCCCTCCCTGGTCTCAAGACTATAGGATGAACTTCAAAAGACTAGACTTGATTTAAAATCTTTTGAGAAACAAAATGAAGTTCAACTTAAGAGTCTTGACAACAAGGAGAATGAGCTAACAGATTGTATGAACCAATTGAACAAAATGTTAGATGCTCAGAAAAACCTAAACATCCTCACATCCCAACCTGGAAATTCTCAAAGGTTTGGTTTAGGGTATTCTGGATCTAGTTCTACAACTGTTCTAGGCAGAGACAACACATGGTTGGATGAATTCAAGAAAGCCAAGTATATATTTGCCAAGGATATGCATGTTTGTACCTATTCTGGTAAGAGTGGTCATGTTACTAACAAATCTTTCACCAAAAAGAAGCATGACAAGAAGAACAAAACCTACACCCAACAAGTGTGGGTTAGGAAGGTAAAATTTGAGAATACTTCAAAGAACAAGGAACCCAAGCTGGTCTAGGTTCCTAAAACTAATCTTTAATTTGCTTGTGCAGGTACGAGTGAAAGGAAAGCCATATTGGTATTTGGATAGTGGTTGCTCAAGACACATGTCCGGCGATAAAGAACAATTCCTTTCACTCACTGCATTCGAGGGAGGGCACGTGACATTTGGTGACAATAGCAAAGGACTTATCAAAGGAGTGGGTAAGGTTGGTAAGTCACTCTCCCAAGCAATTGACAATTTTTACTATGTAAAAGGTTTGAAACATAACCTTTTGAGCATATCTCAACTATGTGACAAGGGAAATGAAGTGAATTTTGAATCAAACACTTGTTACATAGTGAACCCTAAGACAGGGGAACTGGTCTGTGAAGGAACAAGGCATAACAATGTGTATATCACATACTTAAGTCAAATTCCACAGAACAGTGCCCTCTACCTTAGTGTTGTAGAGGATGACCAATGGCTTTGGCATAAAGGATTAGAACATGTTTTGTAAGTGTTTTGTACACAACAATGGTAAGACCAGTTTGGACAAGTTCGACCCCAGGAGTGATGAAGCTGTTTTTATTGGGTATTCTCCTCATACCAAGGCATATAAAGTTTTCAAAAAAAGAACCTTGTGTGTTGAAGAGAGTATCCACATGTTATTTGATGAAACTAACATGTTCAACAAGCCTGTGCAGGTAGATGATAATGAAGGCTTTGATATTGGGATGACAAATTTCACTAGAGCTGAACCAGAAAACACTGTTGAACCAGACCCTCCAACTCCTCCTGAAAACAACAATTGGTCTGGTGCAGCAGAGGCAAATGCTAAACAGGTTGTTGAACTCAGTGACTCTCCTGCCCATCCAACTGAAGATGAAGTGGGAGAGAACACTGAAGAAACTGGTCCACCGTCTCAAAATGAAAATGAAATAGGGGGAACCAGTACAGACATTGGTTCTAATTTAGGTGACTCAAATGCTGTAAGAAAGAGTATGTTTAAGCAAAGAAACTCTTACCCTTCTGATCAAATCATTAATGATTTATCAAAAGGAGCCCAAACTAGAAATTCTGTTTGGAAGAATTTTTGTGCTTACTTCTCCTTTTTATCTCACATAGAACCAACTGACTATAAGATTGCACTAACTGATCCTGATTGGATCTTGGCCATGCAAGATGAGTTAAATCAGTTTGAGAGAAATCAGGTTTGGCATCTTGAAACAAGAACCAATGAGATGTGAGTTATTGGAACCAAATGGGTCTTCAAAACAAAATGGATGACTCAGGTACTATAGTCAGAAACAAGGCCAGGCTAGTGGTTCAAGGGTTTAACCAACAAGAGGGAATAGATTATGATGAAACCTTTGCTCCAGTAGCCAGGCTTGAGGCAATAAGAAACTTAATTGTCTTTTCTGCCCACATGAACTTTAAACTCTTTCAAATGGATGTTAAAACTGCTTTTCTAAATGGCTATTTGAAAGAAGATGTGTATGTGGAATAGCCCCCTGGCTTTGAGGATAGAGTTTGTCCAGATCATGTCTACAAGTTAGACAAAGCCCTTTATGGACTCAAACAAGCCCCTCGTGCTTGGTATGAGAGACTCTCTAGTTTTCTTATTGAAAACCATTATGAGAGAGGTTCAGTGGACAAAACTCTATTCTTAAAGAAAAGGGGAACAGATCTGTTAGTGGTCCAGGTATATGTTGATGATATTTTGTTTGGGGCTACTAATTCTGTTTTGTGTGATGAGTTTGCAGACCTAATGAAGAGTGAATTTGAGCTGAGTATGATGGGAGAACTTGGCTTCTTCCTAGGGCTCCAAATCAAGCAAGTGGATGATGGAATCATGATCCACCAACAAAAGTATCTCAAGGAGCTGCTCAAGAGATATGGCCTGCAAGATAGCAAGTCCTGTGACACACCTATTCCTACCTCTTCTAAACTGAGCCTAGATGAGAAAGGAAAGGATGTTGAGGATAAGCTATACAGAGGTATGATTGGCTCACTTCTCTACTTAACAGCTAGTAGACCAGACATAGTGTTCTCAGTTGGGTTGTGTGCTAGATTTCAATGCAACCCAAAAGAGTCTCATCTAAAAGCTATTAAGAGAATTTTTAGGTACTTGAGTGGCACAGAGGACATGTGCTTATGGTATCCAAAGGGAAGTAATTTTGATCTTTTAGGATACACTGATGCTGACTATGCTTGTAACAGCCCCGAAAATTCGGACCTTTTTCCTTCCTTTATAAAACTTAAATTTTACTAAAATCATAGCCCGAATTTCTAGAGTTGCTACTCGTACGCCCACCTCTGATAAGAAATGGGTATATGAATAAGTAAAAGCAGGATCGTAATGTTTTCAAATTCCAAAATGGATTTCATTCATAAATACCAAAGCCGTACAATGTTTAAATCCAAAACATTAAGAGTTAAAACAATTTATTACAAGATGTTCTGCTAAAGCATAAAGCCTATGATTAAAGGGTTTAGCTAGTTCCAACAGGGATTCCTCATCAGCCTCAAACAAGTAAGTCATCCTTACTACTCACCTGCACGAAACCCCGAAGGAAAAACAAAAGACAAACAATAACACAAAAATCAAAAAAAATGAGTATGATCGACTCTACCCCGTAAAACGGTTTTAGTTTAAAAACAGTTGACACACAAGAGACATAGAACATCAGCTGAACCAATATTTATGCAATTCACAAATTTCTAGAGCAATTATTATTCAAGATTATTTAATTGGGAAAGTGAACGCGATAGGGCTTGTTTCATCTCGTCACGGACTTTTCGGCCTGGCCTGTAGCTTGTCGACAGAGTGTCCCGAGTGTATACACCCCTCACAGAACTAATGCGTATCCGCAAGTGCGCGCCAGGAGTTCAGGAGGAGGACGAAAGCAGATTATAACGGTTACAAAGATTCAACGACGATTCAACACATGTCCGACCTATTGCGTGTCCACCACAACAATAGGCCCACATTGGGTACTCCTCAATGAGACACCGTTCATCACCCTAATAGGTCGTCACCGTTCGGGCTACTTTCCCTTTGAAGATTGTTTCACTTTAAGTTTATGTTCATTTGGTTTTGAAAATCATTTGAGTGAGAACAATAACCTCAAAATAAATCAATCAAACCAAAATTCCGCACTTTAAGAATTCTCCACGAGAAATCAAACCATAAGGAAACTTGCCAATCCAAATTCAACAACTCAATAATCCATCGTTCATTCGCAGACACCACTTATACTTCTTAAATCGAAGCAAGTTCAAATATTCACCAATCCATAACCAAATTCCATGACGTAAATAATTCATTAAACAATGACAATCAAGAAATGCTAAGAGCGTCAAACTTTTTAAAATCATCTGCATAGAAGGAAATTTTTGAAAGAGTAATATTATACTCATAAACACATTTTTCGAAAATATGTATGTACATATATACTAAATAATTTTCAAAAGTGGTAAAATAAGGTTACATAAAATATTTGGAGATTTTAAGTTGTAAAAATCATAATATAAATACGTAGTACAATTTCGAAAATTTGAAATTATATTTTCAATCCGTGAGAGTATATTTTCGAAAATTTCAGAATTTCTAAATAGAATAAATGAGCTTCTTTAGGACTTCTAATGGGTATTTGGTGCACAAATTTTATGGTCTAAAGCACATGTACACAACCCTTAGTCCAAAAACATGTTTTATTTTGATTTTTGAAAATAACGAAAGCATAATAAACCATTATAAAAATCTGGACAGCAACTATGTTTGGCATAAAATGCCTTTAAAACCATCACATTAGCCCTCAAAAACATGGCTAAAAACATTCCTTGAATGCCCATGCATTCACACGAAAAATACTACCACTATGCACACAACTAATCATAATTTTACGTCATCAAAACAATCTTAAAAACAATAACTAAAACAACTACTGAAGCATGCATATAACTTCTACTAAAGCATAAACATAACTATAAAGCATTAAAACTACGCTAGAACATAAAACTAAACATGCTAAAAAAACTAATCTATCCTAAGCATACAAGAACCTAAGGCTAAGAAAGCGGTAGACATCGAAGCATACCTCAACGTCTGGAAGGCTACTTTAAGATCGCTCTCTCCTTAGAAAATTAAACTCAATTCTCTCGGTTATTCTTCCGTGAAAACTTTTCACTTGTTACTCCTCTTTTCTTAGAGGAGAAGTGGAAGAAATGTTGAGAGAATTGTGAGGAGAAGTGATGGGTGAAGGGTGCTATTTATAGGATGGAGGGGTGGAGGAAAAGCTAAATTTTTCCATGTGGGACAAAGTGGTGTGTGGTGGTGGTTGTGGGCCGTGTGGGAGGGGATAAGGGAGGGGTGTGTGGTGGTGAGGTGGTCTCGGGAGTTGTGTTGTCAAGCATTAAACACTTGATGACTAATTGATCAAACACTTAATAATATGGCAAATAAAATACGGCATGCATAAAACGACCTTTAAAAATAAAATTCTAATCCATAAAAATATTTTTATTTACCAAAAATATTTTTCCATAAAATAAAATAATTTTCGCAATATATATATATATTATTTTCGAAATATATAAGTACATATTTATTTATTTTGAAAATATTCCAACTTCAAAAATAATTTATTATTTTCTAAAAATAATATTATGGAAAAATACTTTGTTTTAATCATAAATACCTTTGAAAATAATTCGAAAAGCTCTTTTATCAAATATAAAACCTTTTTATAAAAGATATTATTTTTGAAAATTCTTGAAAAATTACGGGCATTATAATGCTGGTTTTAGCGTTGACAGGAAGAACACTTCAGGAATGGCTCACTTCTTAGGTTCTTGTCTCATATCATGGGGATCTAAGAAACAAAATTCAGTGGCCTTATCCACAGCTGAGTCAGAGTACATAGCTGCTGCTTTGTGCTGTGCTCAATTGCTTTGGATAAAGACACAACTTAAGGATTTTGGGGTCTGTTCCGGAAGTGTTCCAATATTATGTGATAACACCAGTGCTATAAACATTTTTAAAAATCCTATCCAACACTCTAAAACCAAAAATATTGAAATCAGACATCATTTTCTCAGAGACAATGTTGAAAAAGGAAATGTGAATCTTGAATTTTGCAGATCTGTAGAACAATTGGCTGATATCTTCATTAAACCCCTAAGCAGGGAAGTGTTTGTCAAACTCCGCACATTACTTGGTATGGTAAGGATTAGATCCTAGTTCCTTAGGACTTATCTTCCCCTTTTTGGCTATGTTTGACTTTTTGATCCTTAGTGTACATAAGCAGGGTTGGTTAACTTTTATATGTCATATATACAAGTGGTCTCAAAGTTCTTATGTTGATGCTGTTCCAATATGTGGTATCTCTAAGTTGCCTAACTAAAAGATGCCTTAAGTTTTTAATAAATACAGATCAGCGTCAGACCATCGTCAGACCAGTCCCTTGCAACGGTTATATCAGTTTTTTGCTGAACCCTCAATTTTGAAATTGAGGATTTAATTGTTCTGACATGTGACCGTTGTGAACAGTGTAAAGTAACTTCCCTCTTATTTGTTCTAATAACTGCCATTTTTCTTCACTTTAATTCATACTTTCACATTGAAATCTCTCTCTAACCGTCTCTCTCTCTCTAATTGCTCTTCTCTCTCAAACCCTAAGCACCATCATCAGAATCTCTTTTCAAGAATTTGAAATCAGTTTCTCTCTCTCTCATCAAACCTACTGATTCAATCGAAAATGGGAAGAAAGAAGAACAAAGCTTCAAGGAAGAAAAGCAGAGGACTAAGTCAATCACCTAGTTTCACACCTTCTAAGATTGAAAAGGAATCGAGTACTGCAGTGGTTGCTGAACACCACAAAGAAGAAGAGAAGCAAAAAGAGGTCAAGGACCAAGCCACAGTAGAAACAGTTGTTGAATCGAAGGATGCATGTAAGTCTAAAGGGAAAACTACTCCACCACCAAGCCCTAAATCACCACCACCATCTTCACCAAAATCTCCACCACCTCAACCTTAGAGAACTCCATCACCATCTAAGCAATCACCCTCTCCATCAACTAAACAACCCTCTCCACAACCCACTATCTCTTCACCTCCACAAAAATCACCATCACCACTAGTAAAAAAAGCACTTATTGTAACGGGCAAAAAGGGCCTATTGTAACGGTCATATGCCGTTACAATTGGCCCCGTTACAATATCTAAGATTTGTTGTAACGGGCCCATGTTAGTTACAATAAATGACTTATTGTAACGGGCCTATCAGGTGCCCGTTACAATAAGTCTATTTATTGTAACGGGCAAACCATGTGTCAGTTACAATAACCAGACTTATTGTAACGGGCTCCAAATATGCCCGTTATAATAAGTCTGGTTATTGTAACTGACACATGGTTTGCCCGTTACAATAAAGCATTTTTATTTTAAAAAAATATATTATTTATTAATAATAATACTAATAATTTATGCTTCGACGCCCAAAATCGATTGTAATAACAAATGGCTTAGCCATCAATAACTTCATTCATCATCAAAATGTATATCATTAGCTAGCAATTCAATATAATCCAAAACTATACATTTAGTGCGTGCTAGTGTTATGTAATATACATCCAAAAAATAACATAAAAAACCGCTACATTAACTCACTAAAATGTTACTCCTAAAAAAATCAGCCCATTGTTCTCGAACTTCGCCGATTTCCTCAGTGCTGTAGGTGGTCGATCTTCCAATATAATCCTTAAAAACAAATAATTACGAAAATCATTATACTGTAAAATAATTGTATGATGATAAAAAAATAAATGAACCAAATATTATTGGGACATAATCGCGTTTTATATCATTCATTTAAACTTTAAAAAACTTGTGTGCATGAGTTTGGGTAAAAATATGACGTTTTGGAAAAAAAACAATGCAAATGGGTCATTTTTCATGCCCAATCAACCAATTTATTGTTTTTAAGGTTTATACATGTTCTATATCATTCATTTAAGCATTAGATAACTTATGCGCATGATTTTGGGCAAAAATACGACGGTTTGGAACAAGAACAAGGAAAAAAGGTCAATTTTGGCTAGTTTTGGCGTTTTCATGCCCATCTTCCTGCCAATCAACCAATTATTGTTTTTAAGGTTTATACATGTTATATATCATTCATTTAGGTGTTAAATGACTTAGGCGCATGAGTTTGGGCAAAAATAGGACGGTTTGGAACAAAAACAAGGCAAAAAGGTCATTTTTGGCTAGTTTTGGTCGTTTTCAAGCCCATTTTTCTACCAATCAACCAATCTATTGTTTTTAAGGTTTATACATGCTCTATATCATTCATTTAAGCATGAAATGACTTGTGCAATTGACTTTCGGCAAAAATAAGACGTTTTGGAACAAAAACAATGCAAATGGGTAATTTTTGGCTAGTTTTCAGCGTTTCCTTTCCCATCTTCCTAACAATCAACCAATTTATTGTTTTTAAGATTTATACATGTTCTATATCATTCATTTAGGCGATAAATGACTTATGCGCATGAGTTTAGTAAAAAATACGACGGTTAGGAACAAAAACAATGCAAATGCATAATTTTTGGCTAATTTTGGGAGTTTTGATGCCCATCTAGCTACCGATCAACCAATCAATTGTTTTTATGGTTTATAAATGTTCTATATCATTCATGTATGCGTTAAATGAGTTGTGCGAATGAGTTTGGGAAAAAATAGGACGGTTTGGAACAAAAACAATGCAAATAGGTCATTTCTGGCTAATTTTGGGCGTTTCATGCCCATCTTCCTACTAATCAACCAAATTATTGTTTTTAAGGTTTTAAACATGTTCTATATCATTCATGTAGGAGTTAAATAACTTAGGCGCATGAGTTTGGGAAAAAATAGGACGGTTTGGAACAAAAATAAGGCAAAAAGGTCATTTTTGGCTAATTTTGGTCGTTTTCATGCCCATCTTTCTACCAATCTACCAATCTATTGTTTTTAATGTTTATACATGCTATATATCATTCAT